>JAZGTH010000062.1:7022500-7557500 GCA_036877525.1 Chromobotia macracanthus | reverse complement strand
ACCATTTTACCCCCCCCTCCAATTTCAATTATTATATGGATCTATCTGTCCATCCATTCTTCCTTCCATTAATCCATCCATTTATCTCTCTGTCTATCTATCTATATATCCATCCAGCCAGCCAGTCAACCTAGATTCAAATTGTTTTACATTTTAACAAGCGTTAAATTCAAATTTGTTTTACAAATTTGTTTTACAGATTTGGAACAAGTTCCTAATATTGTATTGTTTTAGTTATCCAGGGCACAACTTGTTTTATATATCATCTGGTGTATGCAAAAAAGCCTGCCTCCGCAGCTGTAAATGAAAAAGGCTCTTACAGTTTGTTGCAGTCAAGGTTTCGTTTAGCAGGTGGTTTTCTATGACGCAGGATACAGCAGTGTCTGGTGAGATGTTGACGGATAGGACACTTGTAATGTTGTAGAGCTCAGACTGTGGGACTGTATTCACATATGTGGTAACTGTTGATTCTGGAGGTCGCTGTGTGTGGTTGATCAGCCAGTAGATGTTTGGAGCAGGAAATCCACCTCCAGTGTTACACACCAATTGTGTTTTTCCTCCATTCACTATATTCTCTCTCAGTAATGTAGGATGGCTAAAGTGACCTCGAAAACAAATAAGTCAAAATGTAATCAATGCTTTTATATGCTTTTTTTTTTTTTACTGTAAAATACTTTTTAAGTCAAACTGATAATCAACCAAACTGATAACCAAAGCTGATTTCACGAAGTTAATTTCACAGGGCCCAGGACAAAATATTTTGGGTAGGCTATTTAATACTGATACTGTTACAAACTGTTTCTTTCCAATATATAATGAACAAGTGTTTTCAGACATTTTATTCTTACCTGCAACAGTGAGGCAGACGGTGCATATCAGAGAACTTTTCTCTTCACCATTAAGCTTTAGATAAAAACTGGATGTCTGTGCGTCTGATAAACGTATGTCACGCAACTCCAGGGTGAAGTCTCCAGTATTTAGGGCTGAAGATGACACGGCGGTCCTGGATCTGTAGGACACATTTTTCTGCTTCCAGTATGTGGTGTGCATCACTTTCATGTCTCTTCTCCATTCAGATGAGACGAGCACGGGGGTCAGATTTTTCACCCCGTAATAAAAACAGGGAAGACGGACGCTCTCTCCGATTACTCCTATTATGCATGCATCAGTTAGATATTGAGACATAAATTAATAAGAATGAATACGTTGTGTAACATGCGGTGTATGTATTGTATCAGAACAGTTGGATTGTCAGTTTAGTTATAATTAATTCAGACCTACGCTCACAATACTTACCTTGTAATGTGACGAGACTTGTGATGCTAAACAACAAGGCACTAAAGCAGATCTCCATTGTTTAAATGTGATTCGTGTCTCAAAGCGCACCTCAGATAAGCAGAAAGTCACCGCGTAAAATTGCACCAATTTCCTATTAAGTCATACCTCAGAGCCATCTTCAAAACCAAGATCCAACGTAAATTAGTCAACGCGACCTTCGGTTTAGTGTCGGTAGTCAGATGAACTGGAAAACAAACTTGCTGTTGATTGTCATGCATTTATGTTGTGTGGCCCGTCTCAAATCTCATATGGCAAGAAACAGTCCAAACGCTTACAGTGTAATTGTTTTAAAAAGCAAAAAAAAACAAAAAAAAACCCACAAACATTTATTTTGTCCACGATCCTTCGTGTCGATTGTCATGTATAATGTCAGAACAAGTCTGACAACTTTTCTTACTAGACCATCCAAAAAACCAGCCACAATCTCATGCACCACATGTATTATATACGCTCCATTTAAATGCCTCGGCTGTGTAAAACCTATATAGCAGTATTTTAATAATACATGATAAAATGTTTAAATTTTACAATGCATTTAATTTCACAAACACCGTTTCTGAATAACCTAAACAACTGATTTAAATGTTATTTTCGTGCAGGCTACACACAAACAGCTTTACGCACAACGCTGTTTACTGTCTAGTGGACGGCATATTTAAGAATATTTTGTACAGTACTATGTACAGTGCAACAAGTCTGAACAGGCATCGAGTTCAAGGCTATGCACCGTTAACAGGAAATATACATGAAATTCGCTTAGGAAATATAGATGAGATATATGATAGATTATGCGTTGCGTAAACGGATCACTGTAGTTGCTTTACGTCCATTGGTCACGTGGCACAGCACGCCCCTGCGTAAACGCCAATCCATTGCATTCCCTTAAACTACACGCATACAGCGATTGGCGTAGAAACGAGGGTTGGTTTTCTTATATTCCAGTTTAATGTAAACCGTTGTCTTGTAAGGCAGAGCTGTTCACTCGTCTGTGGGATCACATCTCGTAATCAGCCGCACCAGGACAACACATGGCTTCACACACGTTGAACGACAAGTCGACCGGCTACCTGCACAAGTTTAAATCGTTTGCGACAGACGCGATCCACGTTGGTTCAGAACCGGAGCAGTGGAACTCTATGGCCGTAGTGCCTCCCATTTCATTGTCTACCACCTTTAAACAACACGGGCCGGGAAAACACGCGGTAAATCATTGACAAGTTTGTGAAGGCTTGGAATTGTTATAGATGTTATTAATAAGGTTACGATTATAGATTGTGAACTGTGCATACAAGAAACTTGCTGCCCGTATTGATCGAAAAACAATAGCGCTGTTTTCTGTAAGTAGCGTTCTCACGTTTATTTACCCTCATGTGAAATGATGCGAAAGAAGCAGGACTTTTAGTATGAAAAACACGATGATGAAACGAAGCGTCCAAATTTAACACTCACCAAGAGCAATAAAAAATACAAATGCGGTTAAAATGACTTTGGAAAGCAAGTAAAAAGAGGTTGTTGATGTTTGGTCGGTGGTTTTATTAGGAGTTAATATCAGTATAATACATGGTTTATATGAAACTTAGGGAATGATACGTTTACCCGAGATCCGATAACGTAAGCGACACGAGCGATTTAAATAAAAGATATGACGTTTATTAAATCGTAAAAACTAAAACCTTTCTAGAGCTTCATGTGACGACACATTTGTGCAATATTCACGACAGACATTAATTTTTTGTGACAGGTGCAGGTTGACTTTTGTTTGCTTAGAGTGACACAAAATGCAAAAAAAAAAAAAAAAAAAAAACTTCATAGTATCAATTATCACAGGGACGAAAATGTATATTTCTGATTAACATAATACAGTATACGTCAGTAAACATGCTGTAAATTCACTAAACTTTTCTCTTCATAATTATCTAACCATCATAAACTATCTGTGATGACTATAATGTTGTATAAAAATGTGAGTTGAATCTATGATCATTATTTAACTCTATTGTTTATTAAATTTTGTGTCACTCACAATTTTCAGGTTTTTTAGACCCAGTTTTAATACATTGATGTATGTACAGTAGGCCATGCTGTGTTTTATTATTGTTTATAATTCTACAGGGTTTTGAATACAGCAGGAGTGGAAACCCTACACGAAACTGTCTTGAAAGAGCTGTTGCTGCTTTGGATGGTGCTCAATACTGTAAGTCAACATCTAATGCTGTGTCAATTATATTTTCTGTACATACGACAGAGTCATAAACCTTAATGTTGATTCGGTCTGTTGTAACAGGTCTTGCTGTTGCTTCTGGATTGGCTGCTACTTTGACCATCACACATCTTTTTAAAGCTGGAGATGGAATCGTGTGCATGAATGATGTCTATGGAGGTGAGTGACTTACAATAACAGAGTTATGACACTGTTATCTTTAATAGAAAATGAAGGATTTTTGCTCAGAATGTACTAATTCTTGTCACCAAGTGTCTGTGCCATGCTTTTCTACAGGTACTAACCGATATTTCAAAAAAATCGCAGCTGAAGTGTGTCTGGATGTGTCTTTTGCTGACTGTACAAGGCTAGAGGTGCTGAAGGCGGCACTTAAACCAAATACAAAGGTACACCTGGGCTTGGCGTATTAACAAAAGAAAGCGGTATTTTCCAAATCAGGTTGTAATCAAGTTTTGAAACTTTATCTGCAGTGTACAGCTTTGCCTTTAACACATTTGCATGTACTTAGGGATGTACACTAGGAACTGTGTAATGTAAGTATTTGGGTTTTCCCTTTTTTGCAGATGGTATGGATTGAAACTCCCTCAAACCCTACAATGAGGGTTGTGGACATTCAGGCATGTGCAGATGTTGCCCATGAGTACAGCAAGGATATCGTTGTTGTTGTGGACAACACTTTCATGTCAGCCTACTTTCAGGTATACGCATTTATATGTTTTTCTTTTTAGCTGCTGCTGTCTGATTTGTGTGATTTGTAAGAAATTGTAATTAAGGATATGTTTAAGTACAAGTTCACTTCTATATTTTAAGTGTTTGTGTATTTTTAATAGATCAGGTTCAAAGAACTTTTAATTTATTCAAATTATTTATGTACTGCATAAATGCTTTTTAATATAGATTTTAACTTAATACAACATTTAATTTATTCGGAAAATTCCAGTGCAGTTGTGAAGGTTCCATAGACAGAAACTAGATGCTAAAAAATGACTTAATATTTTTTCCGTGAAACAGCGCCCCCTGTCTCTTGGAGCAGATATCTGCATGTATTCTGCAACAAAGTACATGAATGGTAAAAATACAAATGAAATATTCAACAAACTTTTAATTTAAACTAAATTCTGTATCTTAAAGTTGATTATCCATGTAATTTCAGGACACAGTGATGTTGTCATGGGGCTAATTTCTCTCAACCGTGACGACCTTTTTGAACGACTCAAATTTTTGCAGAACGGTAAGACAGTAATGACCTAAATGCAATCTGAAACCATTCAGATCTCAGTGTGATAATTTGGTTAATAGCATTCTGATTCGTCGGGTATGCATCAGGTAGAAGACCTTTGTGGCATTAAATTATTGAGGTCAAACTTCAGGATCAAAAGGGCTGTAAAATGATAAACAGTAAAATGAGGTTTATTGCCTGTGTTTGTTAAAAGAGTTATTACTCTTTGAAGTAAAGGTGCATTACTGAACAGAATAGATAAATAAGTGCATTAACAGATGGGTGACACTATTTACCACAAATATAACAGTATAAAAGCCCAGGCACGTTCCACTGTAGAAGACTCTTTTAAGACAGTTGAGGAAAAGTTGTATAATATGTAATAGCAAAGCATAAGTGCATGCCACAGATTCTTTGCAGTTTTGTTATATTATGTGCCTTTACTATAAATCATCTGGTTTGTCTATTTGATGCTACAAAAACACAGCTGTCAGGAAACCTTTAAACAACACTGGGCCCCAAAAGCATTTCCGTTTATGGATACTTTCTTTATAAGTGCTGAACTGGATTGCTGTTGTACGATGAGATTTTTTTTGTTAGGTAATTGCAGAGCTATAGAGTTCTCGTTGAACTTAATGACCTAGACACGCGCTTGCATGTGTTAATGTGATATTTAGTAAGGAACTTTGTTTTTAAAACTATAACAAAATGGCTTAAAATGGCAAGTCACTAATACCAGCTAACAGGGAACGTTTTCAGAATGTTGGCTAACATTCTTTAAAAGTTGTCTCCAAGTTATCTAAAAAGTCTTGCAGTAAGTTAGTAGAACTTTTTAAAAATGTTGCAGAATTTAAAAATGTCTTAATCTAAACCTTAATACAACATCTAAAAAACTGGATGTTTTGAATGTTCCTATAATGAACGTTTTTATTAACTGTATTCTGTGATATTTCTGTGCATTCATATCTGTTAACATTTTAACCTTTTAAAGCCATTGTCCGTTCTCTTTTCCTCTCTGTACATTAGCTCTTGGAGCTGTGCCCTCCCCATTTGACTGCTATATGTGTAATCGAGGTCTGAAGACGCTGCACCTGAGAATGAAGCAGCACTTTAAGAACGCACTGGCTGTGGCTCAGTTTCTGGAGGCCGACCCAAGGGTGGACAAGGTCATCTTTCCAGGTGTTTATGACAGGGCCATTATCTTACCTTATATAACAGTTTATTTCAGGCAAATGAGTATGAAACAACATGAGGGTATCTAATTGATGATTTTTAAGAAAAGTACCCCTTTAAAACACCTGACTAGAGAGATTGAAAACCTGTTTACCTCTGTAGGTCTGCCGTCTCACCCTCAGTACGAGCTGACGAAGAGACAGTGCACAGGCTGTCCCGGGATGATCACCTTCTATATCAAAGGAAAGCTGGAGCACGCCAATACCTTCCTCAGCAATCTGAAGGTAACATAGACCCAGCTAACAATTTAAGGTTGTTAGGACATTCCCCTAATGTTTCCATTAAGTAACAAAAACATTTTGTTAAAAAACATTAGTTTGAATGTTCTAGGAATGTTCAGAAAAAGAATGTTTCTAGAACAGAACGGAGAACATTCCCTGTTAGCTGGGGAACTGTTGTCTTGCAAGGCAGATCTGCTACATGTTGTTTGAAAAACCTTTTAGAAACATTGTTTTGTGTTTTCTGCATTTCAGCTGTTTGCACTTGCTGAAAGTCTTGGTGGGTATGAGAGTCTTGCTGAGCACCCGTAAGTACTAAACTCTTTATAAACCAAATTCATTGACTTTTCTGCATAAAAATGTGTTTAAATCAGGTGCATATTTTTACATGATTTTCAATACATATTTTTTTAGCATCTCTTACTACTTACTGAAATAATTGCATCATTAAGTAGAGTTACTAGTTTTGCGGCAAGTAAGTTTTGTTATAATTGCATTTGTAAGTGTCTGTAAATGAGCCTTAAAACAACAGGAGTGGGCTTCTGGGAGGGCTTTATTTTTTTATGGCCACAAAGGGGGCGGAAGTAGTTTAGTTTTTTGCAGAAGTGAATTGTAGAAACAACACCTTTGTTGTCTGAGCAGTTTGCCTCATTGTAAAAACATTTACAGTCGTAAACAATGGAACATATCTTTGAGCTATATAAACTGTCCTTGACTATAAATACAAAGTTCAGGGTAATGCTAGCAAACAGATGGTTTATGAAGCTATCATATCAGGTTTAGGGGCATTGAGGTGACAGTTCTGAAGTAATTCGGTAGTACCAGTAGAGGATTTCTTTGGGTTAACTCTAAACTGTACATCCGTTTCCATGGTGCATTTTGTTCTGTGGCAGAGCGATAATGACTCACGCTTCAGTGTATGAGCAGGACAGGAAGAATCTGGGCATCAGCGATACACTCATTCGTCTCTCAGTAGGTCTGGAGGATGAGGAAGATATTATTGCAGATCTCGACCAAGCCCTCAGTGCTGCTGTGAGTATTTTTAGAAAAATTAAACTAATTATTTGCACACACACAATTTCTTCCTTGTCTCAAAAAGCTTTTGATTAAACTTAAAGGAATAGGAACCGTTTGAAAGAAACTTTTGACGTACATCTTGGTTTCTTCGGCACACAAAGCTATCTTACGAATTCAGAAGACTTGAAATGCAGAGTCTGTGTCTTGCAGATTACTTTTGTTATTCTTTTATGGTCTTTTCATAGCCTTTCTGAAGCTGCCATCCTCAGTATTTGCACAGAAAAACAGAAGTCACAAGTTTTAGAATGACATAAGTGCGAGTAAATCATGACATAAATTAAATTTGTGGGTGCAGAATTCCTTTAACCTTTTTTTGAAGAAATTCACCTTTCTTTTGATTCCCAACATTCTCTTACATAAACAACATATAGGTGTACAGTATACAATATACATACACGTCCACGTAAGGTCATGCGCAGTGCAAAAAAAAACAATTCCCGGACCACAGATTCCTAAACAGATGTACTTTCAAGGCAAAAATGAATCATTGTACAGATAACTAGTGTGTTATCTGTATATGGCGCCAAGCTCATTGTGCTCATACCAAAGACATTATTGATAATTGCATGTAGTTCTGTTTATACTGTCTTGGTTTTTGCCCAAAGGTGCTTTCGAGACGTTTAATGGTGCATCTTCACATAAATTGATTTTATTCCATGAAATGATGTGGCGTTTGTTAAAGCATGTGTCAACATGGAGACTATTTCGGCCCATAAAGTTCAGTAATCCATCTCTTAAAGCTCAGTCCATTTCCCCCTTTTTTAAGTGCACAGCAAAATAAGGTTCCAGGTAATAAAGACAAATCGACTTGGGTTAGAGTCTGACAATTATTCCCATAGAAACATATTTGTGCTCTGAGAGTTGGGGAGGGGGGCGAGAGTCTGCTGCGGCAGCTTGGCTGCGTGCTGTCTCTTGGGAAGTCGCACATGCTCTGTTGAATGTAGTATTTTACTGTGATATCACAGCAAAAGTTACTAGAGAGCAAAGGTGCAGAGGTTTAATCTGATCAGAGTTGTACACGGATATACTACGCTGCTTTTTATTATGAATAATCGAATAAACGTGTCTCTGAGAGAGCCTTCACGCTATTTACAATTCAGTAGCAGCACTCTGGTTTTCCGTTGTGTATCTGAACTCATGTGCTTTGGTGCTCATCTGAGGAGAATGGAATTGAATTAGGACTTGTATCCAATTTATATCTATTACCCTACCGAGATCATTACAAAAAGAGCCTTTGCGAGACTTTAATTTAAGATGACATAAGCTCTGAGGGGGAAATTCCATTAGGTCCTGGCACATGGTTTTCTTTTGAAAGATACAGATCTTTTGTTTTCTTTATTCCCTCTGAAAATGCAGAAGTTAATTATCTGCACTTTGGCAAGGTTAAGTGATGTTAGGTTTTTGTAAGTTACCAATTATTGCCAATATGCCAATTATTCACACCGTTTATTGAGCTGCTTTACGGGGTAAACCTCAAACCTCCGGCAGGGTGCTTTTCAACCGGTTGTCAGGAACTGTGGGGATCTACTTATCAGCCAGCCAGTGAACTGAGAAATCTTAAAGAAACAGTTCACCTGTTACAATTCTGTTATAATTTACCCAGTAGTTTTAAACCTGTACTGAAATGTTTCTTTCTGTGGAGCACAAAAGGAGAATTTTGGAAGATTCTTCAGTGACAATGACAGTCAGTTATCATGTCTGTCAAGCTTCAGAAAGTTTAAGAAATGGCTTTGTATAGGCTAATGTATGGCTTTAGAAAACTTCAAAAATGCAGAATAACCGTATTAAGAGAATAAGATACTTTTTTTTTTGTCAATTTCATGGTGTTTTGTTTGTCCAAGTAATACTTGTAAACTGATTTGATATGCTGTGTTACAACCATGAAGAATGTTTTTTTGCAATATTTTCCAATTCTAATGTTATCAAATCTGTTTCTTGTAACAGCATCCCAAAAAATAAGAGGCAGACCAAGATCCAGCCAGAATAATCCAGAAACAAAAGCAAAGCCACATCTGGACAAGATCAGGACATGTTTTTGACACCTTTTTAATTTACTTAGTGTGTGATGCTTGAAAAACATTGATTGCAATTATCAGGGAAAAAATATGTTCAACAAATTCTATTGCTATTTCATGGATCAGGAATGTCATTTTTTTTCATTTGCCATACAGAACATATTCAGATTACATGAACTGAATTCTGAATTCACTGCTTATGCTTTTCTATCTTTTGTAATTATTGTTTTGTAAGGCAGTGGGGTGCTAAACAAGACAGGCTGTATTAAAGTTTTAATAAGGGAAAATGTCAAGACTGCAACAGAAAAACTCATGCAATTATTTTTATCCTTTTGTATTCCAACTATTTGAGTGAGTGGAATAAAATGTATTGATTGCAATGCCCAATTGACACCTAAATCAAAGTTAACACCACATGTATACAGCGATAATCTATTATAATAGTAATGTCAAATCAGTCTTCATTGCAGGTTATAGTTTAAGTACTAGATCTTGTTTTGATCCTTAAGCTTTTTCGATTCTGAAAGGGTCTCGTTTAAACTTTCTTTGTGCTACCAGACCCATTAAAGGCCATTTGAAGTCTCTTGCTGTTTTTTGGTCTTTTTTTAAACATCTTTTATGGCGGTACATCATAAGCAGTCAGCTGGCAGTCATCCAACAGCACACGTAATTAATAGATAAATAATCAAAGGAAAATGTCATCTAATGAGAACATCTAACAACATCAGCAGTAATGCTACAATACTAGACTGAATGACAGCCTGTATTGAGAATTACTTGTATAAATGACAGGTATTTACCAGGGCTGGAGTTTATTTCTAGTCTGATCGTGATGTGGTTGTTACTTTGCTAGTGGACTGTGGTGTTGTGACAGCCAATTTTTATTCTTTAATTTATGCCACAATGTAAGATTGTTTCGGTTATACTGCAACAAGCACAAAATGGGAAAATAGTGTAAAAAGGCATGGCAGAATTTGTAAATTTTATACCCGAGTGTTAAGAGTCTAATGGGACTCTTCATAAGAAAATAAATGTTCTACATAGAATAAATGTAATCCATACAATTGGGGAACTCATCTATATCAGAAGATTGAGGGGGATGGGTAAGGTGCATATCAATGCCTTTTTGTGTGACTTTAAATGCCTCTTTACCAGCATCCCCTGGCAAGCACTGTTTTAAATGTGAATATAGTGCTTCATTAACATTATTTATTTACTAGACATAGCAGACAGGATGATATAAGTGTCCACTAGTTGAGTTCTGGTTGAGAGAGTAATAGCTTAAAGATATAATGTTTGTTGCAAAAAAATCTGTTTAAAATCATTTGTCATGGAAGGATTATTTATACAAGAAACAAAATATTAATGAGCTAAGGGTTGTGTTTAAAGGCACTAACTATAAGCATTATGGGTGCCACTGACATTTCATTGAAGATGGACATATATAAATGTTTTTTTTTTAAAAAAAAAAAAAAAAAAAAAAAAAAAAAAAAATATTTTTTTATGTATATGTATGTATATATAAATGTATATATATATATATATATATATATATATAAATATATATATGTATAAATATATAATTTCAGTTTCAGAAACACTTCATGTCTTAGGATAACCTAGCAGTACCTTTAAGGTCCCCCAGGGGTCCACAGACAGTAACAGAACAAATCAGAAACACCAGCAGGGCTGAGGTTGAATCTGTTTTGTGGCCTAATGTTTCTTTTTCTATATCAATAATATGATATTGATATAGTATTCTATCTCAAACTAATATCAATAATAATGTTTCATGATGTGGTTTCTGTTTCTCTCATATTTGAGAATGAAGGTGGATATTGTTTGATTCTCACCCTCAACAAAGACACAAAGATGACAATTACAGACAGTGTCAGAACTGTAGCATGGTTTTTCTCGTAACAGAAAATGTTATTCAGAGATTTTCAGAAGTGTTTGAAATTTTCAATTATGATTAGCATGTCAAAATATCTATTGTTAGATATCTATGCTAGATGCTAGATTTATCTGCTAGATTTATCTACGATTATTTTAATACTTTCCATTTGGTTTTAAATGGGTAATAACAATCTCTTCTCATTCATATTGGCCCAGGTATATAATCAGTGACTTCACCATTTTTTCCGCCAATATCACACTTGAAATTGGATGTAAAATCTTTATGGACATAATGGATGATGGCACATTTCATTCCTCAGAGTGTCCTTGAGAAGATGTGTCAACAGTGCATCTGCTTTATGGTAAAAGCACTTGACTTTAAAGTTTAGACTTGCTTAAATTGTTAATGGTTAATGATTCTGATATGGTGATTTTATTATTACACTTGTACTCGTTCTTGTGCTAAAAGAAGGGAGCAAAAACTGTGTGCTATTTCAGTGAAATTAAAGCTGATGTGACTGACGCCTCATGAAACCATTCAAAGGAAAAAGTCCTTCTGTATTTATGTAATGAATGATACGAAAACAGTATCAAGAAATGGTAACCTTCAGCTCTGCTTAAGAGCTAACTTTACCATTTAAGCCATCTGTCATGTCAGTTAGATTTTATTAAAAAGAAAGATGGCCACAGACAATGCAGGTTCACGTTGCTCGCAGGTCTCCAAAGAACATGTTGTGACAGTCAAGTACGTCAGACCTGTTGCATCAGAGATGAAGGTTCATCTAGACCACATCCAGAATCCATCATTAGAATTTACTGAGATTTACTGAGTCCTACAGGTGTAATGTACATCCATGAACAAAGTGACACTGAGTTTGAGATTAATAGATGATTCAGTCACAGAACATGACGCACTTCTGAATAGGGCTTCTTAGAACATGCAGTTCTTTTCTCCAGCAGTGATTCATATGTGGGTAGAAAGTGTCATTTTTGTTAGAGCACCATTCAGTTTTATTATATTCTATTGTATAAAGAAAACAATATGTGTTACATAATGTGTCTTGCTGAATGAAACAAAAAATATCTTTGCATTTTTTAATTAATTTAAATTTTTTAATTACTTTTTTTGCATCTGAAACACAGAATTAAGGTATCCTGAGGCAAGATTTTAGTTTCATAATAAATTGCTAAAATGTGAAAAAAAGATCAATTTTTGATGCATCTATCAAAGCAGGAAAAGTATAGGAATGGTTCAAAATCTCCTGGAAAACAACATAACAGAATAATACACAATGGGCCAGCTGAATTTAGAATGACCTTTGACCTCCTTATTGAAATCTCTAATAGGATATGGGTTCGCTCTCACTGCTGAGATAATAACAAACCCGATGCACTTTATTACCTTCTACTACATTTATTTAATGAAAAAATAATACAAAATTCAAGTTCTGTCGAAATCATGACAATCGTGTGTATTTTACAAGTTTCAGTATGTTTTTATAGTACATTGATTCCTTTTCTTTTTAAAAGAGATGAAAAGATGATCATAATATAAGAAACATTTTATGTTGTGATCCCTTATGTACAATATAATGCAATTATGTAACAGGGCTGAATTTTTGTCTCTTTTTATATATGTGTACAGTAGTGATTTGATTACTGTAGGTGTAGCTCCTAAATGACTTCTTAGGTTTTCCCAAGAAAAGTACGAGAGTAGCAAAACATGAATGATCATCATTTTTTGGAAGATCAGAAGCGTTCTTCTTTCTTTCACTCTGGCTTGATTTGAAATTCTGTATTTAAATTGATTCCTAGTTATTGTGGACACTGGACACAAAGTGATGGACAAACCACAATAAACACAAGATAAGAGTGTCCTCAACCAGACAATCGTTCATTTTAAGCTGCATAAAATAAATAAAAAAATGTTGAACCAAAAGCAGTAGATGTGTAGTAAGATAAAAAATAATCTAGTTTCCAATTAAATAGCATTAATTAGTTAATAAGTTTGAATTAATTAATAAGTTTAGATGGATTAAGTGGTGTCAAGGGAATATGGTCAGCCAATCCAGATGCTTAGAAACCAGATCATTCATGAGCTCTGTTTATCTGCATGGGTCAATGGTGAAGAGAGTTGATGAGAAATCACCCCCAGATATACATTAGACAGATTTACTGATTCAGCCTTCAGAGTGAATCGAAACATTTCTAAAGGTCTATAAATGACCACAATAAAATCCTTTTACACAGCTTTACTTAATGCCTTTCCATATTGTGAGTTTTATACGCAATCTGATATTTATTATTATTAGCTGCTAGTTTCAGAATAGACCGCTTTACAATCATGCAAAGCCTTTAATGTAATGAACCTAAATCTGAATACATTTTAGAGCAGTATTCTGACCAGTGCAGCCCATTATTTAAGGTTATTATGTGTGTGTATGTGTGTATAAATGTACTGCACTCTATAACACACTAAACACACTAAAGCACTGAGTTAGCGCTTTCCTTTGTATAAAACTGTATTGGGTTTCTGTATCATTAAAAGTCTCTGCTGAACTGTCCTATAAAGTAAAAGGCAAAAAAGCTTAATTTATAAGAGTTTATAAATGAATATATGGGGTTATTATTTACAGCATGTTTAAGCCTTGGTTGAGTGTGGGGTCTTTCTGTGTGGAGTTTGCATGTTCTCCTGTGTCCCCACAGTTCAAAGACACGTTGATCAGGTTATGGAGATTCTAAATTTAAAACGTTCCCATTAAGTAAGAATAACATTTTGATATATATGATATGTAAGCAGGACAGTGTATTGTAAATAAGTCACGGCTTATTGAAAAACAAAAATAAAACTTTTCTACTGACGTTACTGCAACAACATTTTTGATAACTGTGAGATAGCTTCTAGAGAACGTCGGCCAATGTTCTGAGAACATTCTCTATGGGCTGGGAGATAACTGTGAATATGTTTGTCTTTGTTCAGTGATGGACTGGTCAACTGTCCAGGGTATAAGATAGATTCCAGCACTTCCTGTGACCACATATATAGAGATAAGCAGCACAGAGAATTTATGGATGGGTTATTATTTAGGGCATCAGTGTATTGAATTGACATTGTGAATAGAGAGATCACCTGACAGTTTACATTCTCGTTGATCTGCTGCATCTTGAAAATGAAGCTGACCAGCAGTTATTTCAGTAATTACGATCATCCTGCTTCCTGATGCGAAATCAATTTCTGTGTTGCTCTGTTTATTCTCATGAGACTAAAGCAGAAGAATAATGATGCTAGTAAGAATGTGAGAAATGATTTTTACATGGCCCAAGCAGCAGGCCTCATCTATCTTCGCTGTTGTTAAATCGCTGTGTTTTGAATAAGATAAAATCCTGCTCCATCTGTACAGATTTCCAATGTGAATTTTCATATGTTACAGTTTCTGAAGCATATTTCCGAGACAGATGTCAACTCAAACGCTTTCCTGCAGTGCATGCTGGGACAGGAACTAATGTGTAACAACCTTTGAAGAGCTATGATGAGAAATTGATTAAAAAATACACTTCTTTGTAGTCACGATTTGCATTATTCCACTTTTTAGTAATTTAACTGCTTCCACAGTTGTTTTGAAGCTGACCAGATATTTCCTTACCTCAAAGAGTCATTACTATAATATTAATAATAATATTAAAGGTCCAAATTATAACACTTTCCCTAGTTGTTCTAAAACACATTAACACTCCCTGGCTATAATTTAGAATTCCAAGGATGTTATTTACACTCAGTATTCTTTTTTAATCCCAGTTCCTGGAAATTCTTCAAATGGATTTGTCTGGTATGTAAAATAGCTCTTAGGGTTTTAAAATACATTGCATATAGATGCACTCATAAAATTCCCCCATGAGCATTCCATTAATCCCCAACATTAACAGTGTTCAATTGTTTATTTCAGGAATTAGATGGTTGATTAAATGAGAGAATACCATATTCAGAAGATATATTATATTCTACATATTTTAAATGTTCGTCTTTTTTGCATTCAACCCCTCCCAAAGTGACAAATAAAGGGAGTGGATGAAAGAAATGATAAAGAACATGAGCTTCACAGAAATTTAATGAACTATATTGTCAGTCAAGAGAGAAATTATGACTTGTTCTTAAAGGGTGTGTGAATGCAGTATGAATGCTGCTGACAGTTGCTGAAATGGGGGTTTATTGGCCTGTTAAATATTGTTTTTCACTTCTAGTGCATTCTAGGGCACCACATCTTTTATATATAAAATGTCTTAAAACAGATATAAATTTAAGTTGCTATTCATGCTATTCAAATTTAAGAAAACTTCACCTCCACGAAGCCCTTAAATCATATATGGAGGCATGAGAGGCATCAGATCTGGTGCCAGATGTGACTGATTCTTGAGTGTCTTGTGAGAAACAATATCATCAATATTAAACCTGCCAATGTGCATATAATAATGTCATATGTTCTTTGAGAGCTGCAGCAGGTGGGAAGATTCTTAGCTCAAAACTGCTTAAAACTGAAAGTTGCCCGCAAGCTGTTGTATGACTTTAGAAGACAAGTGAAATGGGCAATTTTTATCATATTTTAATAGTCTATTGATTTTTATTTTCAAATTTGGAGGTTAGATATCCCAGTTTCCATTGACTTTCCAAAACTCCACCTTTGAAAAGACATAAATGCAAATAATGACATCATTTTTTTTTTGTTTTTGGCTGAACTATTTAAATCATTATTGCAGGTTTGCCTCATATAAATTATGTCTGAGGTTTTTCTTTAATTGCTGTATCTTTCCAGGAAAGCACACAGTAAAGCATAGTCCACTAACAGCTAATGGCTTTTCTCTGTGACCTTTGTCACACCTGAAAGCTGACCGGCAGTCAGCCTTTTGGATGGTGGTATACCGCAGTGATCCAGAAAATTCACCCAATTAAAACTCTGGAGACTCAAGCATTACTTTCAGACAGTTGCCCAATATAATAATATGATTAAATGTAAAATGTGTGGCTTTGGAACATTTTGCGTGTGAATCCCATGTAAATTCCAATGGGAAACCCTATGGAATCACATGTGAAAGTGATGTGTTTCACATGTGATCACATATTTACACATGAAATTCATGTGTCTTTTCTGTAAGTTAATTAATTAATTAAATTGCATTAATTAAGTTGCATATTTTACCATATGAATCTATTTAGGATGATATGATTTCAAAATGAACACTTGTAAATAAAGTCTTTAAATACAGAGATGGTGGACGTCCATATTTGGTCAAATATACATGAATTTACTAAGATTAAACTCAGATGAAGTTTGTTTAGACATTTCGCAGTGATAAAGACCTTCTCTTGAGAACAGTGAAGATATATGAGATTGACAAGCCCATCAGACACTTGACTCTTATAAAAACCTGCTGTACATACTAATCTTGCTTAGACATCAGGGCTTTCACAGGCCTGCAGGAGAATCGAAATGGGAAAGACAACAAAACATTTAACAGAATTTATCTTAACACCAAAGAGAATACATGCTATTGTGTCTGGACACTGACCTATGAATGACCCTCTCTGTAAAATATAAATAAACAACAGCAGATGTTACAGTAAGAGACAAAATATTTAGCCACAAAACCATTTTTTCATCCAAACATGGTCACAGTGAAGGCATTAAATAACAGCACATTTTTTCCATCTTTTTTTTCTTAATTGTTTCACAACACTTCCCAAAGAATTTCATACTTTACACAAATAAGATATCAGTTATAGTTATATAAACACTGTAATCGACTGTATGAGAAAAAGAATAAACACAGAATTAACATGTTAATCAAGCCGTCATGATGTTATTTCTCAATTTCTCCAGGCTTTATGTGAGAACATGATCTAATACTGTCTTTGTTCTCCACATCATGTAAAACCCGGCTGTATCTCGAATCAAGCTTGTGCTTCCTGGTTTGTATCACAACACACATCTCTATATCTTGTGTTGAACATTTTAATGAATTATTTATGAAGTCAGCAGACCAGATCTAAACAGCTCGATGGGGTTCAGTATGAGCAACTCCCTGCAATCATTCTTTGTACTGGGCTGCTGTTTATGTCTCATTCTGATTATGTGTGACTTCATTTTTGCCCATTGTACATTGACCTAATCTGACACAAGCATTAAACTCCTAATTGATGTATAAATAGGGTTGAGTGTCAATAAAAATTACCTGCAGAATTACCAAGAATGCTCTTTAAATATAAATTTGAAATTGAATTGAATTTGAATTTAGGTAGGAAACGATTTGTGAAGTTAAATTAAAGAAAGTCAAATTAAAATGGAATACACAAAACGGAATACATTTTTTGTATGTATATACACAATTATATATATATATATATATATATATATATATATATATATATATTTTTTTGCTAAGGTGGAACAAAACTTTAACTTCCTCTTATTTTAATTCAGCATCCTGTGGCCATGGTACATTTCATTCTTATTCTGATTTATGAATTAAAAAGGAGTCAATCTTTGAATTATAAATTTTGCCAAGCTGTGCTCTTAAATCAGATGTTCAGAACAGAATAGCTACAAGACCTTTACTCGTTCTTAGAATTATGGATATTTATAAGGCAGCTGAACAACAGACCTTCTACACTTAGGGTGAGAATTAGCCCAGCCATCTGGTGTATTCCAGGCTCACCCCGCTACTAGAACATTTATATAAATTTTTCTATGATGGCTTCTGTTTCACAGTACAGGCAGTAGCTGATAAATCCTGAAGGTCTTTATTACAACTAATTTATTTAATCAGGGCCCACAACTCCTGGTAACATCAGATGCACCTGTTTCTACAGCTGTAGATAATAGATAAAGGAAATATAACAACTTTTGGATTTTGTAAAATAATAGCAGTGATTGAGGCAACAAGCAACTGGCCTGACATTTAACTAGCAATTGAAATACCATATGTGGTTTAAACATAGATCTGCATGTATACATGTATACACACCCACATACCTGCTTTAGTAAAGATAAATAAGAACACACATATACACACAGACATATATATATATGCATAGTTACAAGACAGTTATATAGTCATGCTGTTGATTCTTGGCTGTTAGCCAAAAATGGCAATTTCATTACTCATTTCAAATTTTATAATCTCTTTAAGGTTTTTTTAAGTTAGTTAAACCCATCTATATCCCCCATCATGACATGAATGCAAATCTTTTATTCGTACCCTGAATGACCTCAGCCTTCATTCTAATGAGTCTTCTCTTGTAGAATTCTGAACTATGTGCCTTCAGTTGCAGAGGACTGCATAGGAAGAGTCTGAACCAGGTATTGGCTCATTGGAATTCAGATCACTTTCAGTGCGGTAGCGTACAGGAGCATCTATCCATGATTTACAATGGAGTACTTTGTATCCCATTCTATTGGAAAGACACACATTGCTTTCTCTGTGCCCCAAATCTCAAAATAATCATGTGTCACCCCATATTCAATAGTTTAACCAAAGACAACTCAGTAATGATTTTTACATTAACTTTTGATCTCTTTCCTTTGTGTTGTTGTGCTCACATTTGTAAACATGTTGTTCTATTACATCTGAAAAATGTCAGAGCAATTATTGATTATTTCAGGTCCATAAAACATTAAAATGAAAAGCTTTTCAAAAATAAAATGAAACAAGGGTAATCATTGGCTGTTGTGATATTGATGATATTTTAGGCCAAGTATGTGAGTGCAATTTGAATGCTGGTACACATATAAGCTTTTCAGGGCTTATATGTACTTACCTTCTATTGGTTGAGCCCTATAAAGTGCTGCGCAGCTACATAGCTTATTAGATTTATTATCTTCTAGATTTTCTTGAATCTTCTTATTCAAATTGAAATTCATATATGCACCTCTTAAAAGACTTTGAACAGATCTGACGTTGCATGATTAAGCTGTTATGCCTGGGTCATTTCTTGGTCTCTGAAGGACATCATGATCCTGATGCCGCCACATCATACATGGATAAATGATGTTGTGAGCATGTTTTTTCATAATATTGCTTTATAGAAGTCAATGCAAACCCAAATGGTAGTGAAATAGATTCTCTGTTGTAAATCCAAATACAACATTTAATTGGGCTGAGGATATAGACTTTAATTCAAATAAAACTTGTAGAGGCAGAGAAAATTATGGAACATTCCTGTACCTCTGTGGCAAACCCAGATAACAGAAACATTCTCAGAATGTTGACTAATGTTCTCTAAAAGTTCTCTCAAAGTTATGAGAACGTTTTTGCAGTAATGTTAGTAGAACATTTCTTTAAAATTATATTTCATACATATATAGCAAAATAACAAAATGTTATTCCTAAGTAGTTATTGGAATGTTTTAAAGCATTACAGAATTAAAAAATGTTTGAATAACATTCCTATAACTAAGCAATAATGTTAATACAACGTCTAAAAAAACAGACATTTTAAAAGTTTCTAGAACTTCCTAGAAATTTTCTTAGAACCTAAAATTTCAGCTGGGAAGGGGTAGAGCTTGTTTAGTTTTGACAATTAATATAACGTATATATAATGTAACAGTTTTTTTAGTTAAAGAAATACAAATGTTTCACAGCTGTAAATTTTCACACTGTTTTTTAAATGTCTTTGTTTGAACTCAACAGGCTGTAACTGTATTGCAGGTCCTCTCTATTATTGCAGACATTTTTCATTGAGACAGACAGACATAAATCACCCATTGCATCACCGTTACACATTGACAAACAGTCCAGAAGTTAAATTAACTATTAATCATTTATTTGATGATTAATTTGATGATTAGCATTTTATTTAGGGTTTCTGCACACTCTTTAAGTTGTGCCTCATTTTCCTGTTGTCACAATATTTTAATGTGTATAGACAGAATGCAAACCATCAAACAATTTATCATGCCACAGGTATTCCAGAAGTTAAGATTAACTAAATATCTTTTTAATTTCTTTGTATTTTCCCATTTTCCCCTCAACAGACCTAGAGAGATATTTCCTGAGTGGAGTAACCATAGCAACAGAGGGCCACCTAGTTATGTATGTGGCACAAATGGATTGAATGAGTGAAATAAGTGAATTTAATGATTGAAATAACTTAATTCGAATGAATATCAGTTTTAAAGGTTAAACATTTATTTTTACACCTGAAATATTCTACAGATAAAACTAAAACTCATTGTGTGTTCTGTTTCTCAATATAGTTACACAATTCCTGCTATTAATCTTTTTCCCAGTTTGTTTATTTCTTATTTCTTTTCTTCTTATTTGATGTACTTTTTTATGCAGCAACAGAGGAGCAATTGTTGATACAGATGTACCTCTCGTGGGACCTCCAGCATATCTGTTGAATAAATAATACGGCCTCAGTGACAGTAGAGAGACTGTAACAAAGTCCATCTGCCAGGAGTAATCATAGATTAAGACAATGTAACAGTCTAACAGCTGCAACACACTCTTCAAATGTAGAGCCTTATTAGAAGCTTAACAATTAATGATGTTTTTGCTCTCGACACAAAACAGCACTCCTTGCATTACATTTATCACAAGTGTTATCTTGGCACAAACTAGTATTTGCGTAATATAGCATGTTAATTATGGCTGTTTTTGCAATCCAATTACAGTTATAATGTACCTCTGATTGTTTATTTTTTGTGTGTCATTGTGGACGCATTTGACCCAGCTGGTAAAAACCGTAATTTTCAAAACAAGGCTTTTAAATTAAAAACTCACTCTTCACTGGGCACATTTACAGTTCAACAGAGAGCATTTAAAAGATAAACAGATAAAAAAGTTTGATGACTTAATGTGATATGTCTTTTTAAACAAAATGCTTATGTGAGGTTCATATTTACAATGACGTTGTTTACTTGCAGCTAAATGCTCTATGGTGTTTAGAAAGATCACTTTGATTTAACCCTGCACTGCTGTCAACATTCAGGGTGACAGATGTGCAACTGTACTTATCTGAGGTAACAGCTTCCCAGCTAACAATTTTAGGTTGTAAGAAAGTTTCTTTAACATTTACATTACGTAATAAAACCATTAACAATTTTACTTTGAAAGTTCTTGGAACGTTCAAAATGTCCAGTTCTACTAATGATACCGCAAGAGCATTTTTTGATCAAGACCTTTGAGAGAACTTTTAGAGAGCATTAGCCAACGTTCTGAGAACATTCCCTGTTAGCTGGGTTTTTGCAATGCATTTACTGAATTCTCACTTTATCTCTCATTTATCATACAATAAATATTGAAAAAACTGGTTTGCTTGTCAGATAAATAGCTTTGAAGCTTTGACTCACCTTGTCTTTCAAAAAGTCCAAAAACAGGTGCATAGACCACATAAATTTGCATAGGAATCAAAATACAACAAGCACATTATTCATGTGAAAAAACTACATTCATGTGAGTTTTACTGCAGAATGGCATGTTTCAGCCAAGTTAAGCCATACAGGTCACATAATCACAAAATCACATGATGATCACATCCAAACTGGAAATCCTTGGTTTGCGTAAGATACAACAGGGATCAATGAAGTTCAGCTGAATGTTGCATCAGATAGTCATATCATGTCTAGTCAAATCTCTGAGGCCATTAGGCTAATGTTTGTGGCTGGTGTTTAGATCACAGTTCTGTGCGACAGCTCTGGTCATTGTGTACAACCAGCAAGTGAGAGAATTCTCTCAGGCCCTGCCATGGATGACCCAAGAGTAATGTGACAACAGAGGCCACTGTATCCCACAGGGGTCACGACCAGTAAGTATCTCAGACAAAATGAGTTTTACAGCCCATTACTTTAGGAATTGCTCACCAGGCATCTGTCTAATTTAACCAGTCTAACATGTACATGCCTCACATGTACACCCCAGCTAACAATTTTAGGTTGTAACAACGTTTCTGTAACATTTCCATTAAGTAACAAAAACGTTAAAAATGTTATTTTGGAAAGTACTGGGAATGTTCAAAACATCCAGTTTTTTAACATTTTGATATTTATGATATATAATGTTAAAAACATTCTATTAATTTTACTGCAAAAATGTTTTTGATAAGTTTGACAGCTTTTAGAGAGCATTAGCCAATGTTGTGAGAATGCTTCCTGTTATCTGGGTTTGCTACAGAAGTACAGGAACATTCCATCATTTTCTCTGCCTCTACAAGTTTTATTTAAAATTAAAGTCTATATCCTCAGCCCACATGAAATATTGTATTTGAAATTACAACAATATATGGCTATATTTAAATCTTTAGCTGGATTTATTCTCTGAACAACAGACCTTATGAACCCAACAGGGACAGAAAGATGTAATTTGGGATGATAAAGAAGCTTTGTACTGTATCTGTATCTTTTATAGTATACAAAGTAGGACATTTTAAATGACAGTAGGGAAGAGTAGCAACATTTCCCATATAAATTGACGTCCTTGCAATGTAGTGCTGAACTTTAGGAGATAGGAAGAAGACCAAATGGGTCATAAATCAAGTGCAACTATTTCATAGGCTAGCTGTGTTCTCTTTAAATAACAGACCATTTCATTTCCTTTACTGCCATCTGGAAAGGTGCACATCTCTCAGGAAAAGCCCAGTGGACGACAGAGCTATGCCTCTGCCCTGATGGGGTTATCTGCCACTGAAACATCTGTTGTGTATAATCAAACGATTACATAAGGTCAAAATTTGCATTCTTGAAAGGAAATTAATGAGCATTTACTAAAGCTGTAATGAGAACCATGGGACTGAAGAATTTAATGAAATTTGGAGGAGTACATAGAAGTACATTTGTTCCGAAATGGATGCAAAAAATATTCCAATAATTGCTATGGACAAATGAAATAAAATATTTCCAGCTTTCTAGAAAAAGAAACGACAGCTGCGTAACACTTAAATAAAATAGTATATGTTTAAAATGGTATACTTTATGGTAATAATTATTTCATGCTAAACTGTTTACAAAACATTTAAATTTAAGTTAAACAGATACAGCTGTATGTTCTGTTTTTTGTGTTGTTGGTTTTGTCTTGTGTGATCTAGTTTTACCGTTGTTAGTCTCATTTAGTTCACCTATTGTCCAGTTAATTAACATGTTAGTTTCTTGTTTGAATTTGTGTATATATATACACTCCCTGTGTTAGTTTTGAGTTAGTTTGTCCTGTTTCATGCCAAGTTAATGTGTGTTTCCCTGTTTCCCGTGAGGTTTATAAATTAGAAACTGTTTCTGTTAATTCCTTATCTTTGTGCTCTTTATAATACAACCACCCGTGGCACAACTATGGTGCTTACTCACACCGGGAATTTTGTAAAGCTAATGTTGTTCGGTTTATGCCATTCCCTCCAGTGACACAGAGGAAAAACATAACAGCAACCCTGAATGATGCCTCTGGTCCTAAACATTTAGTTTTGAACTTGATCTGTTTTTATGTGGCTAGTTACTCTGCCTCCTCTGCTTTTTATATAATCATGCGACATTTTACATTTACCAAAACACAGTGGAGCAGAAACAGAATAGAGCTATTTACTGAGTTCTTGGGGCGTAAACATTACACAGTGGAAACAACATTAGGTGCACAACAACATGGTATTATATTGTTACTGCTCTCTGCTAGGCTGTTCTGAACGAGGTTAAATGCTAATTTCATGAATACTGATCAAGCTTAGAGGGACATCATGCTAGTTAGTGAGTTTTGTGGCACTGTGCCATTGGAGAATACTAATGGAAGCTAATGGAAGTAGAAATATTTATTAGTCAACAGGGTATGGAGAGGAACAGGCAAATAGGCTAAAGTTATGTACTTTAACAGTAATAAACATAAACTCTTCACTTTGTCTTTCTTTCTTGTCTTCCTGTACCCTTAATAAAGCCCAATGAGGCTTAATTGACTGTGATCAGTGCTGCCCCCTGCAGGTTTGATAACGGTGCTCGAAAAAACAAGAAGAGAGAAGAAACAAAGAGAGGCTGCAATTATTAATTATTTAGACCCATTGAAAGCTTTGACTTAAGAGAATATTTTTTTTGGTAAGAATAAATGCTGTTTGTATTCAGCCAAGCTGCTGCCAAAAGTAAGACTTTCTGAAAATTATTGTTATTGTTTTCTGCATATTTGAATGTTAAGACTTGAAACAGCTTGTTTTGAATTCATACACAGTGATTCAATCTTAAAAAATAAATTATGACTCACTGTTATTATAAAAATTCTGCCAGCTATGCTTCAAATTTGCCACAGATCAAGTCGATCATTTTGAATCGAGATTAAGTTGACAAGTACATTGACAAAACATTATTTTTTTTAAGGTTATATATCATATATCAAAATGTTATTCTTAAGTAGTTAGTAGAATCTGTTACTGAAAAATGTTACAAAATGCTAAAAATTTTACAGAATTAAAAATGTTTGAATAACATCCTTATAACCAAGCTATAATGTTAATACAACTAGTCGTTTTGAATGTTCCTAGAACTTGGAAATAACATTTTTTTACTTAACGGAAATTCAAGTTTAAGGTCAAGTTTATTTATATAGTGCACAATGGTGCATTGGAGGGCCAGTTCTCCTCTGACATGCTAAAGCCGCAGTCCGTAACTATAGTTGGTTAAAACTGTAGTTATGAGTCCGATTTAGTGACAGGTAAAGAGATAAATAAGGGATGTGTCAACGAGGATGGGGCCATGATGTTAATGATAGAAAACTGAGGAAGATTTCAACAAAGATGCCAATAATGGCATAAAGTTACTGACTGCAGCTCTAACAGCAAACTGCTGTTACAAGACTGAATGTATGTTGATGTGAAAAGTCTGAGAGGGGATTTTAATTAAAAATTAACAGGCAACCAAGCCGATAAGAATTAAATAGCCTATGTAAAATTTAAAAAGAAGTCTATCACATTGTTCCACTTGCTTTTGGGTTGTCCAGGCTATCGCTTTAGACATCGCTCTATGGTACAAGGATGAGCACCTGATTATACCAGAGCAGGGACAATTTTCAGGATGAACTGGAGATTGGAGTGTGGAGTTATCCACACACTGAGCGATAAATTAATAAACTTATTAATAATTATTAATCTTAAAGTAATGTTAATCCTTAAAGAGAGAGTTCCATTAATCACAAAAATGTGTATCAACAAAACGTTTAATTTTGCCCATATTGCAGACCATTTTTCTGTTTAAAGCTGCAACATGGAACTTTGGCCTCTGTATGGCCACCTCTGGTTAAAATATAAAATTGTTACAAAAGTTACTTGCACTACAATCCTCAGCACCCACACAAGTGATATAGCAGTCGAGTCTTCTTTCTGTTTAAGCTCTCTGATTACAGCAATGAAATAAAATGCAACCTTCATCCGAAGTAAATCATTTTTAATTTTGATCAGGGTAGTTTCTGTGCTATGAAGTGGTCTGAAACCTGACTGGAACTTTTCAAAAATATTGTTTCTATTGTTTCATGGATATGACCTTTTCTAATATTGAAATGGGTCTATAGCTTGCCAGTTCATTTGAAATGTTGGCAAACGGTTCTTATAATCTAAAATTTTAGTCTCTTTTGTTTTTTCAAGTTTTCATTTAGAAGTGATAAAGTGAGTGAGATAGATTCACTTTCTCACTGGACAACAGAACACTGTATAAATCTTTTGAGACAGTAGTTCTTTGAGTTAAGTCTTGGAAATACGACATGAAATGATGAAAACATGCTCACATTTACATGCTTAATTTGACTGCAAATGGTTTTTCCACATTTCAAACCACATGGACTTGATTTGAAGACCTGAAAGGTTTAGTTGTTTACAGGACTCCTGTCCTGATGACAGATGACATACTGGAAAAGAAAAACAACACTGCATCCTATCATTGAAGGGTTAAATGTAAATTTAATAAATCTAGTTTAGAACGAATTCCATTTTGTATTCTGGAATATTTTCACTGTGTGCTGATCTGAAAGAGGAAAAAGGAAAAGAGGATGAAAAATATATAAAAATATAGAGTGGGTGTGTAGCTCAACTGGTAGCGCCAAGGTTGTGGGTTCGATTGACAGAAAAACAGACATACTGATAAATTGTATGCCTTGAATGTACTGTAAGTCGCTGTGGATAAAAGCGTCTGCCAAATGCATACATATAAATATGCACAGTAACAACAAAACTGTAAAAATAGCTTATTAAAATGCTTTTAAAGGACGTAACAATTTTCATAATGTGTATACAAAATCTGTGAGTATTTCACTCCGCTATTTAACCAATCCTGAGATAATGAAAAATGAACAGAATTAATAGTGAATATGAGGGAATATAAACAAAGTCACTCTATGAGAATGATTTCTAATAACTTTCATTAAATGAGGTATGTCACCAGCATTATGACAGAACAGGAAAGGAATGCAAATGTCAGTTCCCAACAGTCCCCAAACCACTGTAGTTTACTGGCAGAACTTTATTACTAACTTCAGACAGCAGCCTCGAATACTTCCCCTGGAATTCCCATACAGTTAAATTTGCTGTCCACACTTTTGCTCATTTTAGACATGTAACCCAGCGGTCGATAAATAGATGAATATTTGCTTCATCATTCCCAAACACACCCATTTAAAGCCACAATTTAGACACTAACGTACAAAAACGTACTCATTCAGATAATAAAATTGTTTTTTAGAAAAATGTGTTTATTGTGGCTTAATCATTCATTGTGAGTTTAATTAAATTACATTTTGCAATTGTGAGCTATGTAGGAACCAATAGGCTGTGTTAATTACATAATGAAAGCTATGACATCATGTCTCATAGATCTTCATCACATCCTTACATCTAAAACATTTCTCTATCGTTACCTCTGGTTAAAACATAAAATTGCAAGTTACTTGCACTACCATCCTCAGCACCCACATGAGTGATGTGGGTCTTCTTCGATGTCGGTCTTCGTCTTTCAAAAGAGACAGTTTTGAAAACTGATGTTTAAGTGTTCTTGTAGCTCAAGCATTGTGTTAGCAGCACAAAGTTAACAGTCAAATCACCAGTTTGCTGAGTTCCACTATTCCAGTCCTGTCTCACGGACAGATCTGATCAAGCTGTACTTGTGGGCATCTCAACAGTCCACATCAAATTGCTTTAAGGCCCCTAAGCAGCCAAGTATTAATTCTGACCCCATGAGCCATTGATTCCACCCCTAATTAGTGTTTGTTTTTAATTATGCAAAACTTAGTGGCAATTAAAAGCCTTTAGAGAACTCTCCAACAAAACATGGTTTCAGCAAATGAGCTCTCAGTATGTCTGTGGAAGCATAGTACCACAACATAGTAAAGAGGCTTGGCAAAAATGCAGACTTGGAGGCATTAAGAGGAAGAGCTGTCCATGATGTCTGATTAATAACGTCATCAAGGATGTGAAATAGAATAAGATCTACAATAAATAAAATACAATGCAGATGTATTCCTGTACTCTCGAGTCAGAGTTTCAGTCAAAACTCATACACAGGTTGCATTTAGGAAATTCAGCTTCTTGGATCCTTCAACAGAAAAACCACTAGTGTGGAATTACATTAGAATGACGCATGCACTTTATGCTTGAATGTTTAAAGTAACACAAATGACATATTTTGCTTTGTAAAATTGTGACTGATCATTATATGGTGGTGTGGACATTAGTCTCCCGGGCATCTGAGCTGGCAAGATGGCAATAATGATATTCAAAGCCATGACTGAATAGAAATACAAATGGTAATGTGATTAGTCTGTGGTTATATTTGTCAAAGAGACATTATGAAGATTGAGAAAACAGCTGTTACAAATTACAGCTCTTTTCTTGTTTGTTCATTTCACACAATTACAGTATGGAATGCATTTGCATTTAGATGCCATTGTGTAAATAAAACACAGACTATTGTGAATGTGCAAATGTGAATTTATTATTTTCTTATTTTATTCTGTTTAATTTTTAAAAAACATTTAAAATAAACTATACTGTGGAACAGTTACCACAGTGAAGTTTCCGGAATCAATTTTAGATTATATAAGAGGTTGTTTTGAAGAGTCTGGAAATGTTCTTGTCCAATAAGTCCACTTAGTGTTACCTGATTGCTTAGATTGAGCAATCAGCTGACCATTATGTTGTTTTTTTTTGTGGATTGTGTACAGAGAAAAAATGAGTCTCTGTGTTGTTAACAAAGATCTCTGACTTAAATTTTAGGAATAATTTCTACACCACATGGCCAAAATGATGTGGACACTCCCTTCTAAGTAAAGAGTTTAGGTAGTTTCCTTAATTCCAGAGTTCAAGACGATTCTTAAAGGTAGAGTAGACAATTTCAGACAGGCTACCAATAGCAAGCTAGCATTAAAAGCATAAGATCCCACCCTCCTATCAAAGCGATTCCCAAAGCCATGCCTTCTCCAAAACACATGAATGCATTCATAGTTTGACAGTCAAGTAGGACATCCTATTAATGATTGGACAAACATTTTATGATCCTGCACCTTCCACAGAAGATATATAAATATTTAAACATATTTAGACCACTTAGTGATTGCTGTCAGGATGGAAAAAATTGGCAAAAGCCACAGTTTTTGGAAAAAATTGCCTACACTTTCTTTAATGCTATGGCATACAGTGCATTTTAGAGAATGCTTCCAAATTTGTGGCAACAGTTTGTTTTTCTTCTCCAGCCCCTGACAATGCCCCTGTAGTGAGGTCCATAAAGAAATGATTTATTGAGTCTGCTGTGGAAGAACTTGATTGGCCAGCACAACCCCACCACACAATTCGGTGATAAACTGAAACACAGAACCTCAGACCTCACAGATGCTCTTCTGTCTGAATTTGAGCAAACCCCTGCAGCCGTGTTTCAACAAGCCATTCCAGATAACTGGGTGCTGTTAGGGAAGACCCGTCTGGAATTAAATGCTTAACAAGGACATACGATTGCGGGGTTTGTTTGTCCATGTAGTGTATATTCTGGGCAAAAGTATACATATTTTTACTAGTTCAGCTGTAAGTTCCAGAGTTGGTTTTGAAGGAGGCAGGCAGTTTTTCTAACCCTGTCAGTGATGTTAATATGACAATCAATCCAGTTGATCCAGAGATGCAGAAAGTAGATGATGGCTGCTGTTGTCTTGGGCTACTAAGGAAGAAAAAATATTGACTTTTAACAAATCCAGTCTGACCTTCTTTTCACTACATAAGGATGTCAGCCACATCATCACAATCATTTAATCATTCAATTTTTGTTGCCTCAATATGCATAAGGGCCTTTAAGGGCAGCTTTTTAAGCCAAAGCTGGCACACAAAACCATGAGCTGTCAGAGATTTAGAGATGTTCTGACCTTTTCCAGCTTAATGAGAGAAAAACAAAGAGTCTTCTTTGGTTAAACCCAAAGGAATTATGACTGTAATGGCCCTGACCTATCACTTATTTAGCTATGGTACTGAAGTTAAACTGGAGATATGCAAAGGCTAAAATCAAATTACGTAACATGAATATGTATACAAATTTACATCATTTTTATAATTTTTATTATCAAAAAAATTACTTTTAAAACTTGTTTAAACAAAAAGTTCCTTTTTGAATTGAAAACTTTTCACCATGACAACAGCATGCCATAGAAGCAACCTAGCCACAAAAACGTCAAAGAATAAAGAATACAAAAAAGAAAAAGGTTTTCAAAGAATAAAAATATGCTGAATGAAAGAATGAAAAAAATGCATTAGACTCTCAGGTGGCATTGACAGTCTCAGAGGGTGATACAGGTCATGGTGATTTACAGACAGCCTTGCAAACCAATTTAACGTGGATAAAGCAAATGTTGTCACATCCTTAAACTCTCATGATATCCATTAACTTTATTAACTATTAAACCATACTTATAAGTGTCCATAATTGTGAGTTCCAGGGTTGGTTTTGAAGCGAAAAGGAAGGCAGCTTTTCTAACCTTGTAATGTTACCATGACAATCAATTCAGTGCAGGAGGTGCAAAAAGTAACTGATGGCTGCTGTTGTCTTGGGCTACCAAAGAAATATATTGACTTGACTGACAAATCCAGTCTGATCTTCATCCAGTTTAACTTGGATGAGGCAAATTGTGTCACATCCTTAAACTCTCATGATATCCATTAACTGGTGTGCTATAGACTGTGCCATATTAAACCATACTTATAACAAATTCTTGTGTCGGGTAACTTGTGTCAGGTATTCTTTCACGAATACCTGACACAAGTATGACAAAAAACTTATATAAACTATTAACCTTTTTCCTCTCTCCCAATCGCCTCTTAAGAACTGAAATGTTGTACTCTTGGTAAAAAACTGTGTACAGCTGATGTTATTGCCTCTCTATGATTTATCGCTTCTTTGTTTTCCTCACCTTGTAAGTTGCTTTGGATAAAAGCACCTGCTAAATGTCTAAATGTAAATGTTATGTGTCCATAACTTAGCTTTTTACTTGTTTACATTATTCTTTGTTGTTGTAAATAAACATTTACATTTATGCATTTAACAGACGCTTTTATTCAAAGCAAATTACAGTGGCTAGTACAGTGGCCTTTATCAGGATATATGTTATGTGGGAATTAAACCTACAACCTTCGTGCTGCTAACTTAATGCTCTACTAATTGAGCTAGAGGAACTAATGCTGAACAGAACTCAGCACAATATTGTAGAAAACAATATTGTAGAAAAGAGAGGGACTATAATACTGTCAGTCACACTATATGCATTAACAATAATGCAAGAGCCACGGAAATTGTTGCGTTTTCATGTATTATGAATGTTTAATGACAAATGACATGTATTTAATTAGAAAACGTTATGGCAACTCTCAGTGCCTTAAAATGCAAAATAAGGAATCTCACAACCTAATTTCTATCGATTTCTGGCACAGACATCCTAGCACAAGTACAACAGAGAGCCAGACTGCCAGATGACCATTAACCATTATGCACATTAGCCAGTTGTGCGGTTTAGGCTATTAAAATAATCATTGTGTCTTCAAAAACCCACTAATGGATTGCACAGCCTCTTGATCTATTATCTTCTCTTATGATGGCTATTTCTGTTCTCCTTTCAGATTAAACATAATGTTCCTTTGATACCTGTAAAATTCCTCTTTCCTTGCACTCTCTTTTTACTTAAAGCTTTGTGAAATAAAATTACAAAATCAACAAGTAATTTAAGCATTTTATATTTTATATTAAATTTAAATTCAGACACAGTGGAAGCACAACAGCAGGAATACATGGATTCTATTTGTATACACAGACAAAAGCAATTACTGAGCTGTGAGCAACTGACCCCATGTCATCTAATTCATCCTGAGGTCATGTTGTCATAAAGGCTTTTTTCAATTACAAACATAATTAAGTCATCAACAATGCGATAAAACATAAAGCTAATTCTGTTATGTTCTGTAATTAATGGAAAATCAGCAAACGTATAAACAATAAAGAAGCAGGGGAAAAAGGCCATAAACATAATGAAACATATAAATGCACGCCAGTCAGAATTATGTGAACCGTCATGACAAAAACATTCTTAGCATATACAGTAAACAGTGCACATCACACAATCTTAACTGAGAATCTCTCAACTGTTTTTTTAAATCTCACACCAATGGACTTCAATCCAATATTGTCAAACAGATTTGAGTATAAACTGTTCTGTTTTTTTAAATGAATACATTAAGTTTACTGTCAAATATAAAAAAATATCAAATAGTATAACACGCCAATACTAATGAGTTCTTTTTTGTCTGTACATATATCAACAGAGACAATGTAATATATAAATGAGAAATTTCAATGGGAATATAAATGAGACCCTGGCATAAGGTCAATTAGCCTTATTTATCAGGTAGTGAAAGATTGATGCTAGATTGGAAAGAATGATTTACATTGTCATGAACAAAATGACATTCACACACATTTTCCTTTTCACAATGAATTTAAGAACATAACAGATGACACAACTGAAGGAAAACCTGGCAAATGCTTCAGACCACTCCCAGTTATACATATTGTACAAAATACGGACAAACGGCTTACAGTAAGAGCAGCACTTGTGTACCCTGCCCCCCTCCCGATTACATTATGATAATGACATGAAACTCAGTCTATTCCAATGGACAACACAGACTGCACAGAATCAAATAATGATACACTTTAGTAGCCTCATTACAAGGCAAGCACACAGCTGGGCCGGAGCAGTTAGAAGACATCAAACAGTTGCAAGCATATGCAAACATTTCTTATCAAAAACACACAAGCAAAGCGACAACCATCTGTTGATACAAGCTTAATGACAGCGCTGGCTGTGAACAGACTCCAAGAGCTCACACAGGGTCTTGTCTTACAACATAAATAAATGTAAAACCTATAATACATTCATAAAACCCTGTATTTCATAATGCAAACTTGTTACACTTGATTTGGCATCTGTTATTATGACATTCAAGGACAGGTTTGACCCAAAATATAATTTGCTGGTAGCTTCACATGCAAACATTTTCTGCAGCTTCTGTTGCATGCAAATATACAATCATTACGATTTACAGATAAATAGAAAAAGGTTTATTTGAAAGCATTCTTGTCTCAGGCTGTGTTCTGCAGTTAAGCATGTGTCACGGACATGCTTTTTAGACAGTCAAATATTTGTGACCCATGCTGGCAAAATGAGTCAGAATGAGCACAGACTAATTATGAGCTACAAGCAAAACATGTCAATTTTGTTTTCACAAAAATGAGTTCATTAAGCCCTTGTCTAGCGATCCCAATGCTCCAAATAGCAGTTAAACATCCAAAATGATCTTTTGTACTTTTTCTGAGTACAAATAAAGATAATTTAAGATATAAGTTGGTCACACCAACAGATTTCCTTCCTAAATATTTTGTTTTAATAATCCATTAAAAGCCTTTTTTTCTGCTCTCTTCCTGACGACTGGTGCTTCAGACAGGTGTAGCTCATTAATTTTTTGTCCAATTCTAACAAATCATACATAATTGGTAAGGTTTTTTAAATGGAGAATGTGATCATAAGAAGAACTTATTTTTTTAAATTTGCTTATTGTGACTCATTTTGGCAGCACAAGTCACATTTTCCCTATCCATCAGTTTTAGCACACACCACCCATTGTTAGTTTAAACCTTTTAATGAAAGGAACTCAGATAAGATGCCCTTAGCAACATAGAAAGCACTAAATGGTCAAAGGCAGACCTTGTTTTTTAGCTTCACTCACGGGCACTCTGACAGCAGACCTGCTTTCTACTTATGGATACGACAGGATGTCTAATTAAACCAATGAAATATTATGCAATAATGTTATTTTCCGTTGCTTTGTTCACAGTGTAAGTGGCTACCCAAGCAGACAACAACAAGTTAAGATTGAATAAGCCATAGCTCACATTAATTGCATTAGTTCTTCATTTTCTCGCATGTCTAATTCATTAGGGACATCACATTTTTTTCTCTGGAATCAATGCCTGGAAACATATGTCAAATTGTAAGTCCTGTAAAATCTATTTACAGAAAATATTCTGTTTTCTTCAAGACAACCATTCATACTCTTGCGGTGTAATCCTAATCTCTGTTCTAGGTTTTTCTTTGATGCTCTGGCTATTTTATTTTGGATGCACTTACACCCTTCTAGGTAGAAAGTGGGTGGTTTTTTAACCACCTTATGCAATTTTCATGTTCTGAAAGTAATTACTGGTGTACTATTTACACCAACTTCTCACATCAACAGATTTCATACAGTTCTGACCTCTAAGAAAACACAAAACCTCTCCCTCTTCAAAACACTGCTCGGGCATCTTCCTAGCTTATTTTCTTTTAATCGGCAGGGTATCAAATCATTGGTGCAGACATGTTCAGTATCCTGCAGACATTTCGAAGAACTAAGAGTGGAAGGACATCTTCACAGAAAAACATTCTATGGGGCCAGAGCTTTATCAAACAGGAACGCGATGGTGGACTGCACTAATTAAAGCTGCATTCTATAACTTTCGTCTCTCTACTGCCATCTCTGTTTAAAACATAAGATTGCAGCTTACTTTATGTACTTTTCATTACATATGTTAACTGTTAAATCATTCATATAACAACTGTTACAGACACTTATATTTAAGGTCTATATTTTAGCAGTTCATACATTCCCTGGGAATCGAACCCATAACCGCAGCACTGCTAGCACAATGATCTACTCTTTGAACAACAGAACTCTATAACTATGTTAATAGCACTGGTCACAATATTCTTTGGACATATGTTTAAATTATAGATTTGGTTGAAACATAAAAGAAACCCGAACAATGTTTTTTTAACCTCAGCAAGAATACTAATGTATTCACCCCTGAAAATAATCTGCTGCTAAACTAAAGATATGGGGGCCCTCTGTAACAACAACCAATCACATAGTATGAACACAAAATATGTGCAGATGATGTTCTATCACGCACAAAAAGATGCATATATGCAGCGTTACAACTAAAGGGTCCAATTAAAAACAACTTCAGTATCTGTTTTATTTGCAATATTTTGTGTCTTCTCAATTATGAGCACCTTTTTCTTCAGGTGTAATCTTGTCAGCATAGAATAATGTAAAACCTCAGTTAACAAGCTTATTAAATATGCCTCAGACCAAACCACCTGTGTCTGTAATATTACATAATTTGCCGTTAAGAAGATATTGCAACAGGAGTAGCGCAAAGCTCCAGACCTACTGACAGCTAACAAAAGAAAGTGATTTCATTTAAAGGCAGGGTTTTGCCGGAATTGTTTTTTTCAAAAACATTTTTTTTTTTTTGCTGGTTGAAAGTCTCTTCATATCCTGATAACAACAACTAGGTTGTCCAAATTATATAATATTTATATACATATAAATCTTTTGTGGAAGGCACAGGACCATAAACTGTTCATCCAATCATTGCATTCAGTCCGTATGCAATGATAGGACGTCCTACTTGCCTTGGCAAACTATGCATGCATTCATGTGTTAGAGGAGGCATGGCTTTGGCAAGCTCTCTAAAGGTAAGGTGGAATCATATGCTTTTAAACCTAGATTGCTATTGTTAGCCTCTCCGAAATTGCCTACCCTACCTCTAGTGACTAATCACCATTTGAACAAGTTAAAATTGCCTTGAAGTTGTGTTTTATAGGACTTGGGTTTACGAAACAGACAATTCATATTATACTAAAACGTCAAACATACTTCAAATAAACAGATGCAGTACCCTGAAGCATTCAGTGAATTGGCACTTTTAAAGCAACTGATCAAAGGCCAGACAGACCAACTGTTACATCAGAGCCATTTCATGTTGTGTTAACTTCACTCTGGAATTTGATCTGAAAAATTCAAACAAATAAACATGGCCACCTGTGGTTATGAGCTCTGCAGGCTTGTCATTGAGGGGCACACACAATAAAACCGAAGTGTGGTTTAAGTTTCTAAGCTCTAAAGTGAACTCTTTAGTTGAGCTGAATGTACAGAGCAGCAAATTTTAACAGTGAATTTAAGACCATTCAGTGCTTTTCTTCGACATTTATATAACAGACCATAGGTTAACACAGTGAAACAATCCTTCATGTTTTCCCTTGGAATTGGCATGTGAATAAATATGTTTGGCTATACAGTGCCAATTTTCAACTAACTCCATGGGAGTCTGCTAATATCAATTTCCGAATATGCTTTTGTTTCACCAAGTTAAATTTACTAGTATTGCTGTTCTACATGCCTTTACTTGCAAGGTTCTGCCTTTTTTTTATTTTGTTCAAAGGATGTTAATTGAGTAACCACGTACAAAATCCCTTTGAATGTATTGACTGTGACAGGTCAGCTACACAGGAAAGCCAACATTTGCACACTGGCTTCACTTCACATTTATTATCACAGCAATCCACAGATTTTTTCAGAACATTTCCAGGTTATTATATTGTGGTCGTGCTCTGTATTTGTACCATGTTATTCACTTAGTATTTGTTTATGTACCACTAAACCACCTTTTTCCAAGTCACTGTTCCTCATTTCCCCTATTTAGGTTACTGTTCTCCATGCACAGGGACTGTTTCTGAACATTATCAGTCTGAAGGGCCTTTTTATTCCGAGAATCTAAATGACACTGAGTTTCATTCTGGCCCTCCAAAGAGCATTTGGAAACCGCACTGGCCACCTGGCAGACCTTCCTCAGGAGAATCTCTCTCAGAAGCAGGTAAACCCAGGGATCCAGAATCTGGTTTAGCGAGGCCAGGCGTATGGCTGTGAGAAAGAAGTTGCAGTCCATCTGTAAGTCCTTGCTGGGAGAGAGAGATACAGCTACAGATTTGCAGTGGTGGGAGGACGTGTGGGTTGAGATCATCTTCAACATAAGAATCTGCAGAAAGGGTGGAGACACCACAATCATGGGCATATTATACGAGTGATTGATAAATACTAATCACAAAATCAAAAATTAAAAGAGGAATTGTATAATATTTTGGACAATGTAATAATGATTTTATTACCATAAGAGTGTGTCTAATAAAATTAGGGTAATAAAAGTATTTAGCATATTTTATATGCTTTTATCCTAAGTCGGAGCATTTCCTGAAAATTTTCACAATTAATACCAAAAAAGGGAAAAAAATTGCAGATTCTCTGTGGGTTTAATTAAAACATAACTGGAATAAACTAACATTTTGTAGAATGTGAAATCACACTTAAACCTCCTGAGATTTACAAAAGGATTTGTTTATATCAGTACAGATCGTGGGAAATCTAGGGTAAACTTTTCTAGGGTAAATCTAGGGTAAACTTAAGTGTGATAGTTCTGTTTATATAACCTTGATTTCTAGTTTTTTTCATGGTCTATTTGGGACCTTCTGGGGTCACCTTCAAATAGGAATTGATATAAAAACTATTCTGTTTAATGTAATATAAAGAATAATAACTACATAATAATATAATAACTATATGTAGTGTTTCTTGAAAAACTAATATGATACATACCAGTAGAGGTGACCAACATGTCAACAGAACACACATAATGCCCATCAGCTGAATAACAGTCTCTGTTGTTAACCTCTCCCATTGCTTGGACGACTGGGTCGAACTGAGCTTCGTTCTGCATCGTGCGACCAATGCGCGTATGGTCACCACATTACAAGACAAAGTGACGAGCAAAGATAAGATCCCCAACGCTGCGAAAGTCGTGGCAAAAAACGTATTTCCCGTTACGTCCTTGTCACCTGTACTTATGAAACACCAGGTGCCCGGCCACTGCAAAGTATATTGTCCAACGCCAGCAACAGGCAACAAGGCAAAGAGAAAAACCAAGCACCAAATAATCACCAGAACCTGCTTGGTCACGTTGGTTTTCATGTAATGGGAATACCAGTGAGGAGCAGTAATGGCCAAGGCCCTCTCAATGGCCATGGCGCTTGCTAAAAAGAGAGGACACAAACCAAAAGTGGTCATGCACACCCCAAAGAAGGCGCACAGAGTTCCCGACGAGTCCACCCTTTCCCATTTGAGATCTGCCCTGTAGACCGAAATGACTATGGGACTTGTGAGCAGCTGGCCGAAAAGATCAGTTAATGCCAACGACCCGATGCAAAGTAGAAACGATTTCTTTCTTTTGTTTTCCTTTTTTCTGTACGAGTTATAAACCAGCAGCATGGCAAGCGAGTTCCCGACCATCCCAGTAATCATCATAGTGATGGGAAAAAACACAGATACAGATCCACAGCTCGCACCCTTGCCGGTGCCGTCCTGTACAGGTTTGGAGACGTTGGACTCCAACATAATGGCTTCGGTAGAAGCGTTTTGTGGCAAAATATTTGAAGACTGACATTTGGCTGTCATCCTTTTCAGGGAGCTTGTTCATGACCCCAGTAGCCCTTTTTAACAGGTGAAGTCCACAGCGCAATCTTCTCTTCGTCTCACTTTCTGCGCCCTGCAGCCCGAGCGCGCGCTGAACCGACGCGCGTTATAAAAACAGAGGCGGGACCTTTATGAAAATGTAAAACTTGCTTAGAAAACCAAGAGAAAATAAAGTGCAAGACCATACGGCATATCTTTACTTAAACGCAAGAAAACGCATTCGTTTTCGATGCGCGTTAAAATGTTTTTCTACTGTTCAGTGGTGCGTCACCTGCTGTACCCAAAGCACTCCACATAATAACTAGGAAATATTACATCACACGAACAGGGAATGTTTTCATTTCCTTGTGACGAACGGAATGTTTAGCTTAAAAGAACTTGTACAAGAATAGTTGCAAAAAACTCACTAGTTTAAGTCGCACACCACCTAGAGGTTCACAGCGGATTTTGAAGGATTTTGCCACCTAGCGAATGACAAACGACTCTCAAATCATCGTGTATTTCAATGCAGTGCAGCTGTTTTTTTGCAACTATTATTTGCATTAGTATTATTTTGTAAAAATAAACATTATAACGCAAACAAAGCTTCAGATCAACTTTACATTCACGTTAACTGCAGTGTGTAAGAAGTTAAGATGCATGTACTGAACTTTGCTTTATGTATTATTCCACGCTATTTGTGAACGAAACCCATGTAACGCTCGCACATTTCCCCGCGGTAGTAACTGCAAATGTATTAAACAGAATTACGTAAAAATATTGATAAGTTTTATTCCAAGAAGAAATGTAGTTTTTCAGAAAAACCCACGCACAGACGCAGTAATACTGATGTAATACACACGGCAACCATCATAATGAAGGACCAGAACTGTAGTTTTGTTTGTGAAGAGAATTTGCCTTGTTTTCACACTGTCAGAAACTGCGAATTAAACATGTCAGCGCGATACTTGTGTCAATAGTCAAAGAACTGTTGAACCCAAAGCCTGCGTGGTTTTATTTTAACAAGCACAAACTGGCGCAAACAAAACCTTCAGATTAACACGTTTATTCATGTTTTTACACTGTAATATCATTTGAATGAACAGTAAGACATTTTCATGTTGATATATGATATGAATATGTTGTTAGCAGAGGGTGTTCTAAACTTTATTTGCTGACATGGAAAAGCCTGGAAAATAGCAGTACTTTGATTTAAACCATTTCGGAATATTCTACATGTGATGATTCAAAGAACAAAAAGAAAAAAGCAAGACACTGAAAGATAAAAAAAATACACCATTTCATCTTTACGTCCATGAGAAAATACCCAAAGCATTAAAACAAAACAACAAAAACATACTTACCTTTAACACACAAATAGATGAGGCAATGTTACACATCAGAACTTTCTATCACATTAAGACATTGGCTGTGCTGATGTAATATTTAAGCCAACTTTTTTTTGGCTATCCCACATCATAAAAAACTGTACCTTTAAATCAATATGAACTGGACAGCTTGACTGTAACTTTGTCCGGCAGCGTATGGATAAAACTACATCGGCATTATCATCATAACTTCTACTCAAAAAGCTTAAGTCCAGATAAAGATATGTCTCAATACAGTCAAAGACTTAAACGTTGTTACTCTATAAACTGACTGACACTACAGATTTTTCACTTTGAATTATACAGTTGAGGGACTTGACTATACATTTTAAAAAGGCAGTTTTGAGAAGAGGTTATGTGAACAGGTTTTTTTTAATGGAAGTCATTAATAGGAATATAAACAGTTGGGCAGCTGCAAAACCACAAAAGGAGAGGAACTGGAAAAACAACATGCATGTTTTGGAAAGATTTGTTTCTTTTGTTAATCATTTCTGTTTTGGGCTTGAGCCAGAATGGGATGATCCTGGTGATCCTCTGCATCTATAAAGAGACAGAAAGACATACCAGAGAAAAACAAAACATGACCAATTAAATATTATTACAAATAATTTGACAATTAAAAAACAATTAAAAATAATTTGGTTCATAAACACATAAAAATGCAACAAATTGTACTGTACTGTGAGAGCATTATCTGCCTTTAGCATTATCACTTTTTGAGAGCCCAGTGTATAATGCAGAAGACGCCTGGTATCCAGGACACCATTTTGTTTACACCACAGAAACCCAAACCTTTCAAACGAAAGCGTCTTTTTTTTGCGACCACCAGAGGAGGACCTGGAGCGACTCCTCTTCTGGCCTCTTTCAGGTGATGATGATGGCGAGTGAGACCTCTTCCTGGAGGAAGCAGAGCCCTTTTCAGATCTGGAGCTGGATCTTTCAATGGGGAAAAGGTAAGCATTCACATGAGGTCAAATCTCTCTACACATATTGCTACAATAGCACTACCACAGGGAATGAAACCCATCTAGATAAACACTACAGCCTGAATCATATCAATCCCTATGTGTCTGACCTGAATGAATCTGTCAAATAATAAAGCTGAAACTGTGAGAGGCTCAGCAAAGCTTGACTCTAATTGCCTGTTTGAAGTCACTATGTTAGCGGATAAATGAGAAGGTGGTGGCATTGAATTATCAACAGCTTCAAAGAGCCCATTTTAAAAATGCACAAGAAAGCTCTCAACGCTTGCACATAAAGCAGAACATAAAAAAATCCTGCTCAAACATTCACAAAGAGACAGAACATTTCAATGCTAAACTGCTGTCTAAGGCACCTTCATCTCTTGTAAAATCATAAATGTTTTATGGTGATCAAAAGCTGACTTTCAGATTCAGAAGGCCAAAAGTTGACTACAACCACTGCCAGTTCATACACACACTCTCTCTCTCCTGGAGAGTGCACATGACCTCATTCACCTGGAATTGGACCTGGAACGCGATCGAGATCTGGAACTTGATGAGCTCCTGGACCGGGATCTGCAAACAAACGACATCAACAAAAAACAAAACAGCACAAATTTCCCATGTTTCTATGAAAGTTGAAGACCCTCTGATGAAAACACAAGAAAACAGTCAAACTACTTTGAAATACAAGCATTCAACCAGATCAGCTTTACAGGTTTCCTTAGGTGCAAGTCCAAAATCACTAACCAAATTAAAGGAGCAAGAATTTTTAGCATAATTTTATCTGTAGCATTACTGAAGGTTAGTATTTGCATACCAAATCAGTGTTCTTTTATGTACTCAAGTCATAATAAATACTGTCAAACCAAAATTTGCTAGTAAGCAGGCGCAGACAGAAAATGATAAATTCTGATAGTACTATACTTATATTTGTAGAGAAGAGCATATAACAAAAAGATGTGTACAGATTCTATGTGAGCCTGCCTAGAAGTGAACTAAACTTCATTGCTTTTACAAGAACAATTTTATGAAAAAGTACATTTTACATTTTCTAAGTTGCAAAAATACAACTGCAGTGCATTGACTAAGAATTAATCAGTTAAACAATAATTGAATAGACAAAAAAATAAAAATACTACAAGGAAGCAAAGATGGACAGAAAGAGAAATTAAAACAGATTATTGTGATAAGATTTGAATAAAGATTTGAGCTGATACTGACATTTTGCCTGGAGTTACCCTTGACCTGTACCCTTTTACCTGGACCTAGACTGGGAACTTGAGCTGGACGAGCGAGAGGAGCGTGAAGTGCCCGAGCGACTCTCTTCCTTCTCATCACTGGCATCTAAATCATACTTGGACAAATCTCCATCATCATCGTCATCATCCTAACAGAGTGAAAAATTAAAACAGTAGGTTTATATCTGTTCATATGTAGAAAGCTGTAGAAAGCACTCAATAGTGAAGAATGCACTAATAAGAAGGGTGTACTAGGTCACAAGTGCATGGGATTTAATGCGCTATTTGAAGGATCCAATAGTTCGCATACACATGGGTTCGACTGGATTAACAGAAGTGTCTATTAATATGCCTATTGTGTCTGGGCTCACGGTGAGGCACACCCAGAAAGGCTTGAACTTTTGACTGTGCATGAGACCATAACAGCAGGTAAAAAACTAAGTATAGCCTAAGTGTATCTTTATGTGTCAGCACAATGCCAGCAGACATAAGACCATAGCACTGAACTTATGAGACATAATGAGGTGTAAATTTCTTACATCAAGTTTGTATTTGGACAGATCTCCATCTTCATCGTCGTCGCTTCTATCATCATCATCGTCGTCGTCATCGTCTTTGTTATGGTCATTGCCAGCATTTGCAGGTTCCTCTTTCTTTTCACTGTCCTTTCTGCTTTTCCCACGAAACTTCTTTTTAATGCGCCCAAACTGTAACATAACGATGAAAATTCATGCTAATCCATTACAGCAAAATCATACTGAAGATATCATCTGATTTCTAACAGGCAGACGAACTGAAAAAATACTGACCTCATCGTACTCGCCATCAGACTCCTCTCGCTCATTGTACACCAAGTTCTCTCTCTCATTGAACCCTCCACCATATCCTGTGAAAAACAAACATATGGCATTAACATTGGCTAAAATGTAATGAATTTTTAGGTTAATATATCAAAAATCATGTCTAGTCGTTTACACATTATTGTACCTATTGCTAAAATTTTACTGCAATATATACAGAATGGTATGGAGTGAGTTGTATAGTAATATTCAGTTATGAACAGAAATAACAATACCTGTTCTTTCCTCCAGTTTGGTATATTTGGGAGTGTTACACATGTTGCACTCTGATCTTCTGGCCCAGTTCACATTGCCACATCTAGATTGACAGAACCAAGTATTGCACAAATTAAAAACTTCACCATTTTAGTAACTGAGTTCACACTAACACGTAATCGTAAATTATAATAAATTTAGATTGCGTGCTGTCTGGCAGGGCTCGAAATTTGGCCCAAACCCAGAGTACTCCCCCCTTGCTGAGTGATATTACTTAAAAAGCTTTTTTGTGAAATAAGTGACAAATCCAGTTACATATATCAGGAAATACACTTTAACAAATAGATGGTTCGGAAGAAAATGTTCCCAACACAATGTTGACACCTAATGCTATTGAAGATGTTTTCAAGAAAATGTGCATATATCTTTCAACAGAATACAGAATATGTCAGGAAAACACCAAAAACTGTATTTTGAATTGTTTGTGAGGTTTCTCATTTGTAAGTTGTTTTTCTGTATTAGTAGGGCTGCATTACATTTACCAGAACAACAGAAAAACAAATTATAATTATCATGAATACTGTTTATAATTGGTATGTATAAGTAATAACCTGCTAGTCTATAAGACTTCAGTATACTGCAATACTCACGTTTTACACTGCCAGTCACTTGCACTAAACAGACCTTTGCTCTTCTCAGCTATGGTCTTTCCAATCTCTGTTCCCCCTGCTTTCATTATCTTTGCTTCAGTTGTTTTTTCTGAGAAAAGAATCCATAGACAAGTGTTGGATACTGTTACAAGCATGATTTTCACTACAGCACATTTACTTAATTTTGACACACCATTCATCATATAAAAACCATAAACCGAACTGTGAAACCACTTACCTCTGCTGCATCTATTACAACTCGTCCTTCTAGCAAAGTTGACATTTCCACATCTATAATGAAACCAATAGTTCGTTTTTTATGTAAAAACTTCATATAATCAATAGTTATTTACTGCACACCCAGACTTGTCCATCTCACTTAAGTTTCAAATTGTAAGAAGCTCAACACAGTGAAACATTGTACATTTATAAGATAACTTTTATATATAATGAACAAAATCTTCATTAACTGCACAACATTTTGTAATGATGGCGATGTACTAGCAGATGGCAGCTTATTAGCTAACCACTTGGTTGTGCAACATTCAACGTTTATTATTATTATTATTATTATTATTATGCTGAGGTTCATAATCACGATTATGGTCGGAGAACCAATTAACCAAAGACTGAACAATTTCGCTTGCATTTAGAAAGAAAGTAACACCTTGAATCGTTTCAGGCCCGAAAGCTAACATATGGCTAGGCTAACAGAGGCATGCGAGTTTCTCTCAGCCTACGTTCATTTTGTCATATGTTTAGGCATTTAAATAATAAAGACATATTTATATATTAATCATGTAGTTCCCTAGAAATCGTTATTTAATGGCTCTTACTTCTTATCGGGGCAAATCCAGTCTCCGTCGCTAACGCGAAAACTCTTTCCAGACATCTCCGTCCTCTCGACTGCCCGCCACAATCCAGCGAAGAAATAAAGAACACTTTAAGAATATTATTATGCGTTTATAACACCAAAATTGCCAGCTTAACCTAAACTAATGGAAAAATAACACCATTCAATTTGTAAACGAGTATGTCAGGGAGTAACACAATGGCTATCGCAAATAAAAGCTTGGGTTGTATAAAAAACACGGGTTGTATTCAAAGCCTAGTAAGTTCCCTACTTAGACCGCCGTTTTGGGCATCATTTGTTGGTTCGGTACGTGCACACGATGCTGTCTAAGCAGACAGCGCACTAAGTTTGAAACACTGACACAAAGTTTTGGATTTCAAGAGGCTCTTGCCTGAGATATTTCCGGAGCCTTACGGATTTAAAAGGTTTACGGTTTAATGAAAAATCATCTTTTGATTTCATTCTAAAATATGTTTGTCTGCAGGTGACTTCCCGCAGAAACTCAAGCATCTTTTGATTTAATATAAAATATGTTTTTGTCTAATGTGATACAGAAAAAAAACAGGCTCAGAATACTCATAACTGTACGCAAACGTTTCGTTTCACAGACGTTCAAATCGTAATTTTGTTTTTTTAATACTTATTTCTAAACATACTTTTATTGTTTTTTTAGGCATTTTTTCCATTTAACAATACATAATTAAAATTATTACAAAACAGTTACAGTCTAATGTATATGTTTTGTAATTTTTAAATAGCCATACAAAGTAACATGAACTATGACAATCGGACAGCAAGAAATATGACAAAAACACATTTTGCAAAAATTAAAAAATGCACACAATAATAAATTAATATAGGGTATATAGCGAATATATACTCCTATATGGGGTATTAGTAAATGCATTATCGTTCCTTTTCTCTGACCTTTAAATGTTGCACTTTTGGTTGTTGTGCTCCATGCGTCCACAAGATGGCAGATTTTCTTCGCCGTACAACAAAAAGAAATAGATGTTAATTTAGGCACCAACTATGTCTGTACTCACCACATGATGGTTCCCATGTTAACACTTACACATGCGTCATAAGAAAGAGTAAATTTCTCAACCTATAGATCTTTGACATTTAGAAACTTCAGACATCCACAATCACATGCTCACAGATTTCTGTTTCTTTCCTTTTGAATGCTCTCCTTATGAACTGCCTTACACATTGTGCCAACATTCTGCAGACCTTGGGTTCAGTTCGGCATGAAGGCACACGCGTTGCCAAGCCAGATGGAGTTGAGACATCCCTCCCGCTATGAGTTCTCAGTCCTGCAGGGACTTAGATAGGACCCATTCTTGCTGGTGCTCACCAGGCTAAGCCTGTCCTCCATTCTCTGCCAAACTTGCACTGTTTCAGAGGTCCCTCTCACAGCTGGTGCATTGCTTATGAGTCAGAGTGCCCAAGTGGATTGTTTTTCCAAGTGGGGGTGTTCAAAAATATCTGATGCCCACATTTTGTGATCTCCGTTTACAATAGATCATTTATTAGCCTGAATTATACAATTTCATGTATTAATGTTAAAGGAATTAATGGTAAATAAATTTAGATTACACATACTTGATGATATAAGAATTTATTTAGCTGTTACCTGTATTAGCTTGCACCCTTGTATTACATTTCATTTCAGAAAACAGCATCCACCAGGAAAAGATATTTAAATATATTAAGATTAGCCAACTATTCTGTGTGTGTGTGCGCGTGCAAAAAGGACAAGTACACATTTCAGCAGGAGCTCATTGAAACAAAAGCTGGATTATGAATAATACATTTCTTTATCAGTGGAATCAGAAGAAAGAACAGGCAATTCTGAGAAGTGACTCTTTCTTAACAGCACAAAACAGCTCTGCTGTACTTACTATGATTTTCAGCATCTTCATTCCTCTTTTCTCCTCACCTTGCACTTTCAAACAATCAATGATTATGTGTTGTCAACACAACTAATGGCCACAATCGATCATGGGTGCAAATGAGTGTTTGGGCAGGCAAATACCACCATTGTCCAGTCCAGTGTTTGGTCATCTCTGGAATGTTCCATGGGTTCCAGGGTGCATTTTCAACAGCAAAGTGTAACCGATGGAGATTTGACTACTTATTTGAAACCACCTGGGCTTTGTAGGTCTTACAGATTTTGGAGACGTTCCCTGATAGGGGGCAAGTTTGTGCTAGTTTGATACCTTCTTCTAATATCATAATAATTAGCTAACAAGATAATAATGGAAACTTGTTTTTCCCCATGCACTGATACTGTGGTTACACTGTGAAACGATTTAATTCCTCATGCAATATAAGGGAGTTCTTGTAGCTGATCTTGTCAAATTGAAGGCAAGACACATCACTGCCGAGGTGTTTTCACACCAGTTTTTTTTTTGGCTTACATGAGTGGAAGATGAGGTACTGTCATCTTGCTGGGCTGTTATGTAAGAAGTGAGGAGTGGCTCAGGAAAACTGACTGCCAGCTGTGCTGGTTTTTGGATGAAAGCTCCTGCCCCATCACCTCATTGTAATCTCTCTAATGCATATTCATTGTCAATGGATGGCAGCACTTCTCATTCAGAAGGTCATCCGCAGTGGGGCTCCATTGCAATGGCTTTATGTGCATCTAGTGTGTCAGATGGAGGACAGAGACATTGAGCAAATATAATATCTTTATTTTTCTCCTCAACCTCACGCTCTAAACCTACAACAGATAATGCCATAACCTACAGAGCGATATAAAGTAGACTGATATTACATAACACAAGGCATGCTGCTGTAACATAATGCGTGTGAGGTGAGAAAATCGCATGTCACATGTAATAACAGTACATTAACTAGAGTCAGGGAGGGTGAAGTACTATTTCTGAACATGCTACTATAACACATGCTAATGCTGTATAACATTCAAACAGGATGTGATGTGAGGTAATTTAATGTGGATGAATAAAGTATTGTCTATTTTGTTAATGTTCAACCAACCATAAGATCAAATAAAAAAATCACTAAGCATTTCTTTCACAATATAAGCCACGAACTTCATGTATGGTTGCCCAGCTAACAGGAAACATTCTCAGAATGTTTTACAGAATGTTGACTAACATTCTCTAAAAGCTCTTAAAACATTCTCAAAAAAGTTCTTGCAGTAATGTTAGTAGAACATTTTCTAAAGTTATATATCATATATATAAAAATGTTATTTTTAAGCAGTTAGTGGAATGTTTTGAAAAGTTACAGATTTAAAAACATATCTGAACGGTTTTATAAAAAACAAAAACATTTATACAGTAATAACATAAATAAATAACATTTTTTAATGTGTTTGTTACTTGAAATGTTATGGAAAAATGTTATGGAAACATTCTTATAGCCTAAAATTTATGTAACTTACCATCACAACACAGAGAATTTTGAGATACAAATCACATCCTGCATTCAAATAAAATGGCTCCTATATCAAAATTACATGGTTTATAGTAGCATGAAGCTGAATAAAAACATTTTCCATATGTTTTTTTTGGCAGTGTGTGTAGGCAAGTCTTTCTCCTGACAACACTGTAACGTGAATTCCTTTCCTGTTTGACGGCTGAATATAACGTGAAGAGAACTCTCCCACCTGTAAAAAGCTGTTGTTCCACAATCACATCTACTGTACCACAGATGAAGTGTTCTGAACTTGATAGGCAATCTCCTCTGAGAACATGTGTCCTCCTACCGGTAAGACAGACCTAAATGCAATATCCAAACCCCTCACTCCCAAACAAAGCCAATGGATCGACTCAAGTCATAATTAAAATGTTTCTGTCAGAGCTGTCACACAAGTTCTTGTGTAATTGGAATGATTCCCTTTTGGCAAACACTTCAAAAAGAAGCAGGAATCAATACAGTGGAATATGAAGCATCCTTACTTAGACAACTTGAGGAACATACTGTGACTCGTCTCCTTCTTTCACTCTTCAGCTTCTCCTCATCTCTCTGAAGCAACAAAAGTATGGACGTATGTGTGTTTCTTTTCTATTTTAATCAATGCTATTGAATAAATAAATAAATACAGTCATGGCTATGTACCTTTGGCTGTGACTATAGACACAATATAGCACAGTTTTAAATGCCTTATTGTTTGAGCTACAAAAACAGCTGAGCTACTCAGCTGAGCACGGAAACCAACAGTAGCTTAGTAAGGATGTCATAGCTGTGCTTTCATCATAAATAATGTCTGTTGACCAGTCAGCATCCAGGACCTGAACTATCTAGTTTTTAAAGATGACCATTACACTCTGACACACTATTTACATTTGCACAGTAGTAAGCTCAAATTAATGTACTGTTGAGAAAGCCTAAATCTTAATGGAATTCGGCAAGAATATAAATCTTGTTGAACTGCATTGGTCAATTAAAGAAACAACGTGTCATTTTTGAAAGAAAGCATGTGTCATTTTTGAACCGTAAATCCATAGTCCATTTTACATCAAAGATACAGAGAGCACATTTACTACATCACTTTTTTAATTGATTAGTCTGAACAGTATATATAACCTCATCAATTATGGCAACCATATTGGAAACCTTGCATTTGTTTAATCAAATGTAAGAAACAACAGAATATTTCTTTCATTATTGATCACTATATATTGTAAGGCTCCCTGTAAGCTAAAACTGACCAGACTGATTCAGTCTGTGATAAACGTGATTGGTGGGAATTTAGAAATTGGTGGGAATTGGTGTGACTTACCGTGATAACACTTAAATAAATGCCTTGTAAACAAGAAGTCACAGCTGTTAATGTATCATAAGAACCCTAGATTAGGAAGAGCTGGCCAGGCCAATAAGTACAATTAAGCCCTGATAGAGCCAGCTCATCCACATGGTGCTTGTGATCAAATGCACATAATTACAATTCCACTTTATTTTCACATCATCTTAATTTACAACAACAGAGCAATACAAAACTGCATCATTCTGAGACGTCTAATGTCAGATCTGACTTGCCAAAACCAGCAGGCATCAGAATCCTAAATACCCAGCTAACTGGCAATGTTCTCAAAATGTGGGCTTATGTTTTCTAAAAGTCCTCTCAAAGTGATTAAAGATATTCTTGCAGTAACCTTAGTAGAACATTTCTTTAATGTTATATATCATATATCAAAAATGTTATTCTTATGTATTAAAGGAACATTTTAAAAATGTTACAGAAGGAATTTTTTTAAATAATGTTCTTATAACAAGCAATATTTTTAATACAATGTCTAAAAAGCTGGATGCTTTGACCTAACGAAAACGTTAGGAGAACATTCTTACAACCTAAAATTGTTAGCTGGGGCAACACAGAGCTGCAAAATGTTTAGTCTTCTAATGTCAGATCTAACTTACTAAAAATTTACCATATAGCTGCCCTTTAAAACCAAATTATAGGTGACATTTCAAGCTCCAACCATCAGGTCAGTCAGGTAACTCTTAGCTTCATTTCCACTTTGCATAGTCATGCCCCATTGAAAACCATCTAGAGTGTCTTCTTCAATTCCCATCCAGACCTTATTTTCAGCTCTAAGGACATTTAACTGATGTTTTCTGGAGGAATATTTGAACTCCTCTGCAGTCTGGCCTCACCATTATCAGGCTGATGGTCAATTGAGATCATCAATTTACATAATGAGGCATTAAACTGGAGCCCGTTTAGCCACCTTCCCACATATCCAGCATTTTTTTCCCCTGTGGAAGGGGTTGAGACAGTATTCCATTTATGATGTCCAGCTCTGGTATCAGACAGTCTCTTCCTGGTACACTACTGCTGCTAAAGCCCACATGACCACTTCAACATAATGAATGAAACTAGTAAATTGATTCCTCTGCGTCTGTAGAATGTATTCTTCACTCCTGCTGTGAATTTGAAATATCCATGTGACTATAAGAGCTATATTATAGAACAACCTCAATGCATATCAGTACCTTACTTAAATAGCGTTGGGTAATTGCTTTGAAGAACATCTTTGCATAATAAACTCTTTTAAAACTTTAAAACTCTTTCCCTGAGAGCGACACCTTGTTGCTTCTAACTGATAGCATCATTAATTTGGTACAGTGTTAAACAGTTAAAATGTTATTTCAGCATCACTAAGCTGGAAAATACCCTACTGGTGTAGAATGCATTGACCTCTTTCCCAGGTATTGGGGAACGTTCTCAGAATGTTGTCTAACATTCTCTAAAAATTCCCTCAAACAACAGAAACGTTAACAAAAACGTTCTTGTAGTAATGTTAGTAGAACTTTTTCAATGTTGTATATCAGATATCAAAAGCGTTATTTTCAGATGTTAGTGGAACATTTAAAAATATTACAGAATTAAAAACGTTTAAATAAATTCTTATAACCAAGCAATAATGTTAATAAAATATCTAAAAACCAAATGTTTTGAATATTGCTAGAATTTTCAAAATAACATTTTTAACATTTTTGTTACCAATGACAACGTTACAGAAACGTTCTTATAACCTAAACGCGTGAGCTGGATAAGACGCAGAGGCAGGGGATTTATAACAGCACATCAGTGACATTGTGATTGATGCTTTACAGTTTCTGTATTCTGCTCCTTGTCATCTAATACAGCTGTTGTGAAGAAATCTTCTGTCCTACACTCTTCACTTCAGCTAGAAGTGGAGGATGACAAGACCTCCTGGTTAGCACCAACAAAGGGTTAGGCATGTTTTCCTTGACATCTGCAGTGTGGACCAGTCTTAGTTAGGCATTAGATTGCTGTATTTTACATAGACACCTGAAACATATTACCTTGATCAAAATGAACAGATGAGCAGGGGAAAGCAATCTTTAAATGGCAGGTGATTATATAAAGGTCACTTTCTACAGTTATTTGCAGCTTTAGTTAAAAAGACACGATATGTACATGGTCATGTGGAGGTGAGGAACATGTTGGTGACCTTTGTAGGATCCTGTGTTTAGTCATCCATTTTTCAGCATGAGGTTTGCATTTCAGCTACATCCATACTTCAGCAAGTCATGTTTTGGCTGTTTATTTACATTATTATAGTATATACCCATAAATATAGACATACTGTACCAGGCATACTGTATATAGACTGCTGCCTGGCATCCAAATTATGTTTTATGTATTGACACATTTATCCTCAGTAAAGTCCATGTAAACCATAAAAAACGGAAAAATGAGGGACGTAGCTTGTTTTCACTAAATATTGATCTCGCAGCAGACTGACTGTTGAAGGGGAGTGGTTAATGGCTCTGGCTCCGCCCAAGCTGCCAGACTGATGTCATCAGAGAAGGTCTGCCGTTCTAGAGAGCAAATACATTTTTAGATTTTAATTAAGAATTATGAGGAAGAATCATGAATTAAAAAAATGATAATCATTATAATCAAATAAACATGACGATCAAAATCATTCATAATAAACACTGCAGTATTTCATACAAAATAAAAAATACCATGGTGACATGGTAACATCTTTTAGTAAATACTTCAGTAAAGTATTTCAGTAAAGTAAAATATTTTCAGACCTTTTAAAATTACAGTGACATTCTTTCTGAAACAATTCTTATAATTAGGAGAGTATTATAGGTATTAATTTTGTCACACAGGTTTACATAGCGAGAAATAAATGCATTTTGTGTCACTTCAACAACATTGAAAACTGATGGCCTGCAACAGTGTTGAAAGTTGCATATTTGTGTGTTTCTCTTTGAGGTTTCTTCTGCATGACAAAACGCCCCCGCTGGAAAGATTCATTCCTTTTTTTAACCTGAGAGTGTCTTGAGACCTTCACAGTGACACAGTCTGCCGAGCAACATTTAATGAGGATGTGAGGTTGTTTTTTGATAATGAAGGCTTCAACCCACGTACCATTAGTGATTGCTGGAGGTGATGATGAAAAACATCAAAACCCACAGATCCCAACCACAACCTTTTTAATAAACCTTATAGGTACACAGGGTTGTGTTTGCCTGTATTGAACACACAGAACTTCAGATGAAGGCTGAGGATACGGTACAGTGCACAGACCGTATGTTGAAATACACTGGCAGATTGTTTAGTTAATTGATGCAGTTCCCAATCCAGAAGAACGGTTGCACTAGGGGGCACTATTGATACACCCAGTGTTTCTAATAATCCCCTCTCTACTGGGGGAGCCTCCCTTTCCATCCTCTACTGAGCTGTAATATCTTATTTGATAATGTGTGAGTGTAAGTCTGCAGGTCTGATGATGACATCAAGGGGCTTACACATTACACATTATTTATATTCCTGTCACACAGTTATTTTGATATTTTCTATAAAAGAATGTTGTTGTGACTGCTCGTTTTAAACAAAGGCCTAAACCAGCTAACAGGGAAAGAATGTTATCAAAATGTTATCAGAAATGTTCTTGCAGTAATGTTAATGGAACTTTTTTAACATTATATATGATATATATCAAAACTGTTATTAAGTTGATAGTGGAACGTAAAAACATTGCAGAATTAAAATATGTTTGAATAATATTCTTATAACCAAGCAATATTATTAATACAATGTCCTAGAACATTTCAAAAATGTTTTTAATGTTTTGGTTACTTAATGAAATTGTTAGGGAAACATACTTACAAACTAAATTGTTACTTAAATTGTATTTTCATCACCGGCACACTAATAAATGTAACACTGAATGCTGGTATTTGTTTTATATATTTGTTTCCTGTTCAGTGATGCTAGTCCTCAGTCAGTATCTAACTATGTTTCCATCTTTCTGCACAACAGAACAAGTTCACTCATCCCAGATTGTGCACCAGGCTCTCTATAATAGGCCACTGACCCACTTCTCACCCTGCTCTAATGGCAAGCCATATCTCTTTCTCTCTTCTCTTGTCATGCTCACTTCAAAGGAGAAAATGGACCACATATATGCTCTCTGCCACAAGTGCCTTAGAGCAGAGAGAAGCAGTTGACATACCATCACCATGGTGAAGAACTTCCAGCAACAACAAAGCTATCCTGGCTACCACAGATATCCCCGGTGACTTTGAGATATTCTGTACAAAGAAACTGCCAGTTTTTAGGACAAGCAATATGTTGGTGCTCAGTGAATGTTTGTTTCTGTGATAAGAAAAAATAAACAATAAAAAGAATAATAAACAATACATAAAACAAACAGAAGAGGCTCCTAAAGCAACTTTTAAAGCTCCATAGTTTAACAAGAATGTCACACTTGACTTTTTTTTAAATGATTGTGACAGCTGCAAGAGCCCAAAACATCCAGTTTTTTAGACATTATTTAAAAGAATGTTATTTAAGTTTATTAAAGTCCTATAACATCACAAAATGTTCCACTAACAACTTAATAAGAATGTTTTTGGAATATATGATACTGTTTAAAACCTTCTACTAATATTACTACAAGGATGCTTTATGATAAATTTAAGAGAACTTTAACAGAGCGTTTGCCAATGTTCTGAGAATGTTCCTTGTTAGCTGGGTTGGCACTTCCTGTGGAGTCGCTTAGAACTGATGAGAACTCGTCTGACTTGACAGTCTCACTGAGTCTCTCATTGATGTCATTGCTTCCCTTAAGTCAAGTGAATAAATCAATAAATGGCATTTTATGGCTTTTGATTCATCAGTTCCAACAGCAGTCTTGCATTGAGCAGAGTAATGATGCCAAACTGTACATGTAAAGGAAGCATGCCAGTTTTGCTAAATAAAAGCACACTGTAAAACTTTGCTGCCTTAAATTTGTAAGTTTAATCAATTTTGTTGCACAAGTCATTTCAACTTACTCTTTGTAATCTTGATTGGTCTTGAGTTGCTGTAACTTATTAAAAATATTTGAAATTTTAATTATTTTTATAAGTTACACCAGTCAGGATTTAAACTATTAAGTTGAAATGACTTGTAAAGCCAAGCTGATTAAACATAAAAATGTAAGGCAGCAAAGTGTGGCATTAGAGTCAGGTATAAGTATTTGCAAGCTCATTTTTCCTTAAGCACTTTGAAATGGGATAGGATCCAGATGGCATTCCAGGGGTATTTCTTCACAAGAATATTAATTCAGGTTGTTTGTACTCCAGTTCAATCTGCAGATATGACTGTTGCACTTGAAGCAATCCATGCAGAAATAATCTGAGCTTATCTGATGCTCCACATTTACAAAACGGATTTTCCGAAAACAAGTGCATGCTACACTGAAATGGCTAGGTCATCTTTTTTTGTCTGGACAACATGTTTTTTTCAGCATAGTCATTCAGTCAAGAAATGATTTTTCCTGCTTACTGAATTGAGTTAATAAAATTATGCAACACAACTATAATAAATAAATATAAATAATAAAAACAATAAAATAAAATTATTCAAATTATTATAATAAAATAAAATTATTCAACACCATTCTTACACACACACACACACACACACACACACACACACATTTAAACAGGACTCAACCTAGGTTCCTATTAAGCCAATAGCATTTACACAGCTTAATCTTGTGCTAAGTCACAGTTCTTCAACATTTATGATAACTTAATTATTTAATTTCTTTACAATCCATTTAAATTTTGTAGAACATAATCCAAGTGTATTTAATTCATTTACACTGGGGCTACATGAATTATTCCTGTTGAGATTAACGTAGCATTGCTACACTGGGCTGAGGATTTCCCCTTCCCATCATGCTTTGCATATGATTGGATGAGTAGAGCCATTAGAGTTATTTATGTATAAAAGGAGAGAATGGGGAGACTTGTTATTGTGTAATGGTGTGTTAGGTTGGGATTTAGAAGAGTGTCTGTTCTGTGTTTTGGGGGTTACTATTGTGAGGAGTACATCTTATTTTGAGAACATGACAACTATTCTGTATTCTTCAGTAAAATGGAAATATTGTGGAAATGTCAGGAGAATAAGTCTCTGTCAAAACCATATTGTACATTATGTTATATATCTATATGATAAGTTCTGTTGTTATATATATATATATATATATATAATTATATGCGGTGCAGCTGGGTTACTTTGACACATACTAATGCCTTAAGGACCTGCCTTGACAGGATTCAAGGTACAAGGACTCAAGGTACCTCAAGGTACAAGGTATCTGGGTTTACAATATTTAATATTATAATTAATAATTGTAATAATTAATAATTTAATATTAAGAAAACCCATTTCCAATAAGGCATAACAAACCCTTTTTTCAAAAACAATACACAGTTTGTTGGCAATAAACAATAAGTCGAATAAGAGCTTGAATGTTCCTGCTTGTTTATTCTTTTTACACAGTCCTTACCTTAATTGCACACCCTAGTCTAGTCTAGTTTTACAAGACTCCAACCCATGAAGATCAAGTGGGTTTTAAGTAATCTTGCTCAATCAGTGTTGCCTTTATAAGCTCAGATAGAAACAGATGTACAGAAGCTGCGCAGGATATGCCTGTACTTTCAGCTGTGGAGTCCTTAAGGCACTCTGTTTCACTATTCTACTAAGATCGCCTCTCTAAGTGCCAGTTGAGTGTTGATTTCAAACCCTGATAAAGTGCAGGAGGATTGGTGACAGCCTATGGGAGAGTGGATTCAGAGATCACTAAAACCAAACATTAGTAAGAGGATTTAAGGGTGAGACTGTGAGGCTGTGGATGGGAGGCGACTCAAATGGTGATAGATTTTACAATGGCATGCGATACAATGAGGTCAAATTAACCAATACAGTTAACTAATGAAGACACAGACTGGAAAACAGAAAACAGGAAATTACAAGTGTTCTTTTTCAATTTACATCTAATTGATTTCAAGTAATTTTCTAATGTGTGTTTGTCATCATTCCTTCTTGAACACATGCCTGTTTACTGCAAAATGTCTTTAAGGTTTATCATGAGAATATATTAAGTGTCATATTACATTGAGCTTTAATAATGTCAAACGGTTTTACAGGAATATGATTTTTACCAAAGGATATGACAATACTAAATGCTAATGAATTTGTATTTAATATTAATGGAGTGCAATGCAATATAATTTGTGTACAACAAGTTTGTTTTGATTAAGTGTCTAGTGTATAGGCAGCTACAGCTGGGGGTAAAAGCTTATATTGATATAGTGTAGATGCAGATGCAATAGTGATAAGGCAAAATATATCATCATGCAAATACTTTTCATACAGCAAAATATTTTTAAGAAATGGTAAAATTCATACTTATTCCAAAAACCCTCATCTGTTCATTTAATCACTTTTGGGATTTCATAACCACTTAAGTATTTTAGGCAGGGTAGGCGATTATTTACCAAAACATTTCTTGTTATGCTAGTTGAATGTCTCTTCACATCCTGATAGCAACTACTAATGGTCTAAATTTATATGTATTTCAATATAAATATCTTCTCTGGAATGCATAAGACCTTTCGTACAATTATTGCATTCAATCTAAATGCAATGATACGATGTTCTTCTTGCTTGTCAAAATATGTATGTGTTCATGTGTCTGGGAGGAGGTGTGGGTTGGAGGGCTGGTGATGCACTGTTCTGTGATTTATTGTTTTCTTATTTGACGATTACTGAAATATTACTGATTTATTCACTTTGTACAAAACTATAAATATACAAAAATATACATTTTCCCAAAATCAGTGTGAGCACAAAATGACCTTTAGTCAGAAAAATTTAAGCATGGCATTAAGAAAAGCAGGTGCTCAAGAAAACACTTTTGTGTTTTTGTTGCAATGTAGAATCAAAAGGGCTTTTTACCCCAGGGCCCCATTGTTCCCTACTGTACACAAAATGAAATTAAAGTAAATGAAAACCTTCTATATAGCTAACTGTATAACTGTAACAACTGCTTGATTCAACATTCAAACATGTGCCATAGTTAGACAGTGATAACACTTGTACATCTATATTCATACCGCAGCCATAGGACTGTTAAAATTCTTCCCTCACATTTCTGACAGATAAATCTGAAACTCTATTCTCTATCTCAGGCTAAAAGGGAATTGTGTGGCAGACGTTTAACTGCTTTCAAAAACATGAATCTATGAAACCTATCTATTAATGATCTATATCCCTCAAGACCTTACAGACCAATGGAATAGTGGGAGACAGTGGAAGATTTGGGTAGCAGGAGACCTGCAGTGTCCAGGATAAATAAGCAGTAGATTGTTTGTTTACCCTGTGAATGACAAGTGGAAGCAGAGAGGCCGGGGGGAACAGATGGACAGGGTCTTCAGAAGCACTTTAGCCAAGAGCCGTTTCACCTCACTGAGGGGTTTGACAAAGTCAAGCCAAGAAGCCCTCTTGTCTGCTTGTTCTCCTAATGTTTAAAAATGAGCTTGGGCAGTTCCCTCACCGTGCTTAGATCTGTCAGCCTGATTGGTGCCTCCATAAAACCTCACACTTGGGTCAACAGCAGCTTTCAACAATCACGGATGACAAATCAGGGTGTTCTCTAACAAAAATGACCTTCAGGCACTGGTCTGTTTTCGACAAGGAGAGCATGGCTGCGGTCACTCGTGAGCATGCCTCATTTCGTGCAGACCACAACAAGATCTCGCAAAGCTGCCTGAAAACACACACCTGTTTCTGCACAAAAAATATCACAGAACTATCTAAGTCCATCTGTCACCTATGAAACTCTGCTGACATTTTTAATCAGATGAACAATGTGATTGCAAAGTGAAATTATTGAACTAAAGTAAACAGGCAACATTGGCTATGCAGCTAATAATTTTAGGTTGTAAAAATATTTCCGTAACATTTTCATTAAGTTACAAAAACATTCTACCCAACATTTTTTAAATTCTGTAACATTTTTAAAATGTTCCACTAACAACTTAAGAATAATATATGATAAATTAAATACATTAAAAATAACTACATTAAAAATGTGTTAACATTAACATTAATGCAAGAATGTTTTTTTATAACTTTAAAAGAACTTTTCGAGAACATTACCGTTGTTCTTAGAACATTCCCTGGTAGCTGGGTTATTTCGAGCAGACCACAACCAGATCTCACAGAGCTCCCTGGAAACACCCACCTGTTTCTGCACTAAAAATATGAAGGAACATTTGTCCATCTGTCACTTATGAGACACTGCTGACATTTTTAATCACAGAAACGATGCGATTGTGCAGCAATTATTAAGCTAAAGTAAACAGGCAACTTTGGCCAGAGAGGTTGGCCGTAATTGAATTCAATATGATCTTTTATGTCAGAGAAGGAAACAAAGAGAGCTTGCTGATATGAGAAGGCAGCCATTAAAGGTTTCAGTGCTTTTCCATGGAGCCTGCAAAATCCTTTGAGGTTTAGCCTCAGAAACATCAAAGAATCAAGCAATGAATTGCCCATTATTGCCATATTATTACTGTTTGGAGATGCAGCCAGGATTGTGCTGAGCTGTTTTTCTCTCTCCACCCTTTTAATACTTTCCTAGATTTCTGTCATGGGGATAATGTGTGGGGCAAAATAAACCTCAAATGTTCAATTTAAAAGCAGAACAATTACACATGTGCAAGGACCACACCATTTGCTTCAAATGTTCGAATTCTTTCAAATCACAGGCTAATCTAATAAACCGACCAAGCTTTCGTTTACGTATAAAGACACGCCCTCTGCGGCAACATTTGCTTAAAGAATATACACTTCCCATCAGCTCTCTGTTCTATTTAAAAATTGTGATTACCAAGAATTGCACTACCCTGTCTCTGAGGTTTGGGGAATTGCCTTGTTTTTCTGCATAAGAGTCTAAGATCCATCAGTTACAAAAGAAAGCTAAATGAATAAATACAGCCCCATTTCATGCAACAACTAGTGTTTGAGCAATGGCTAAATTTGCCCTGGTGTATAAAAAGGCACAGGCAATGATCCTTATTCCTCTCCTTTAAATTAAATTTAAATAGCCATTTCCACCACTAATGGTTTCATAATTCCAAAGTTATAATTGTAGTCCATTAGGTCATTTGCTAGGCTGTCTTGCTTAAAGTGTACCTGGAGAAATGAACAATCAGAAGAGACACAAGTGTCTTGAGCTTAAGTACCATCATGCACATCAGATACTTTTCTTCTGTTGAGAGCACTGTATAATCTTGAGCACTTGGTTGTATTCATTCTGCTGGCTGCTTTCAGAGCTTTGGTAAAGCTTTAAGCCATGTCTGACAGGTCTATTTCTCTGCCCTTCATCGCAAGTATGCGCATGTCCTGGGAGCTGTAGTCGGCCGCCGACCCTTCGGGGGATTATGTCTCTACACCAACCTGTGAGAGTGAGGGTTGAGGGGGTAATTAAAACTAAATAATAAAAGCTGGACTTCAATCCAGGGGTGAAATTTCAGATCAATGAAGCCAGAAGGAGGGCAGCTGTTTCCTGCCCTAGCCACGCACTGCCTCACATTGTGCGAGTCAGACACGAGAAAACTGACTTAGTCTCTATAAATCCATTTTCTTTGTGATATCATTGACATATTGAGTTAACTATCAACGTTGTTTTTTCACTGTCAGAATAAAAAATGATTTACAACATAATTATAATATTTGTCTAGTCCAAACCTAGATATAAAAATTACAGAAACTGTTAACAATGTTAACAGTTACGCTAGTGCTTGCAGAAAACAACAGCTTTTGTAGAATATTCAAAACAAAAACTGCCTGAAGGTAGTTTAAGGTGATTACATTTCTTTGCTACAATAACCATTGTCTTTCAAAAGATATCTAAAGGCCCAAATGCGGAACAAGTGTTAAAAACACAAATTTACTGCTCTAAATATAAGCAAGATGAAGTTACTCTTTAAGTTCTTGCTAGCTATGTGATTCATGTCTGTGTGGAAAAGTAGTTTGAGAAGAAAACAAAACCAGAAAACAGATAAAGAACAAATAGTTCTTTGAGTTCAAGCAGAACGTATTGCCTCACATCATAGCAAACACAATGATGAAAGAGAATAATACGTTCTAGACCAATCATGGATAAAACAAAGCCTTTTGCATACACAAAAAGCAAATTCAACGAGAGAATCCACTGTAGGGTTTGGTTTTTGCAACAATTTACAAATTGTTGTTTTGGCCCCTGGTAATATGGAGAGTTTCAAAAAAGGAAGAAAACTCAGTCACACAAGAACCGTTTCTGAAACTACATTAAACTAATTGTGCTGTATATCTTTAAACACTGTGGTGTTCACTCAAGAAAATGTAAAAAAGTCTTGAATTGAATACTCTGGGGTTTGCTTCAGAGGAAGGCTTAAAAAGGCTTGAAAAATACCTGATTCTTGTTCAATCGATTTGTGTACAGACTGGATGTGTAGGGATATTTCCATTACAGGTTCTGGATATAGAGAGCCTTCACATGTCTGACAAGTGCTTAATATTTTGCTTAATATATTTAATATTTGGTCAGGGGCGTAGTCAGGTTTTCAGTGGAGTACTTACCTGCATATGCAGTCCTGCAGGCCTCTTTCTTGATTTAACATCATTGTGATTTTGAAAGTAGTTTACATGTGTTCTTTCAGAGTTGCAATCAATGGAGACTGAAGTGTCATTCACACTTTCAGATTGACCTGCTCTTTCTTCCGCAATAGGTTCTGCGGGGTGTGAACATAAACAACAGAAATGGGGGAACTGTCCGAGAGGTGAGTTCTGTTACACCGCATGGAGCTATACGCTTTTCTTAGAGTGCTGAGAAAATCTAGGAACTGATTTGCTAGTGGAAAACCATACAGAATTCTTCTCTCCCTTACTTACAGAGTTTGTATCTGAAACAGAAGATCTCTTATGATCTTTAACAAGCTAGCAGGGAATGTTCTCAGAATGTTCTCTAAAGGTTCTCTCAAAGTTATCAGAAATGTTCTTGCAGTAACGTTAGTGGAATGTTTTTACATTATATGTCATGTATATCAAAGACATTATTCCTAAGTTGTTACTGGAACATTTACAAAAGTTTGAATAACAATCTTAAAACCAGGCAATAACACTAATACAAAACTGGATGCTTTGAATGCTCCTAGACAACATTTTTAATGTTTTTGTTACTTAATGGAAACGTTCTTAAAACCTAAAATTGATAACTGGGACTCCTGATAACAGCTGACTGAAAGAGTTTTTATGTACGCAAATCACAGGCTACACCAAACGCTTAATTAATTTTGACTGTGGCTCATTCTTTTGAAAAATACATTTCATTATTAATATTCTCCAGAGCGCCTCTTGATAACAATATTTCTCATATTCATTATTTCTTGCAGTCATTCTATAATGATGACTTACTATGTATTATTTCAGTTCCCTTAAGTCACAAAATAACATTTTATTGCACTATTACAAAGTACCATTTTAAACCAAACAATGTCCATGAAGTAAGACAACTGGATATTCCAATGGATTTGTAAGAGCAACTCAAGGAGAAAAGTCCCCTTTCAATCAATTCCCAGCCATCTTTGAGCAAATGAACAATTATACATAGTGGAATGCAAAGATAGGCTAATTTTGAGCTGTATTTTATGAGCATACAAGTGATATGTCAGTGAAATGAGATGGTAACTATGCACTCACCCTTTGCCACCAACACTGCAGATCTACGAGAGCGAGCCTTGTTGCTAGGATACAAAGCTGGGGTTCTTAAAGGGAGGGCTGAAGAATGGAGAGGAATGGGAAAAGAGATTTTTTCAAACTAATGGCTTTTCAATGAATTGTGAGATCAATGGAAATAATTACATAGAACTGTACTGGTTTATTTTGTGTTCAACACATAGCTCTCTCTCTCATTCAACCACACAACCCAACACAGTTAGCTGCAGCAAAAAGCAGTAGACAGTACTGTGTTTAATCCACTTTAAACGCGTGTGTTGAATATTTAATACCATAAAAAAGCCTGTTTGTTATATAGATTAGATTTTATATAGATATAGATTTTACAATATATATATATATATATATATATACAGAGAGAGAGAGAGAGAGAGAGAGAGAGAGAGAGAGAGAGAGATAGATAGATAGATAGATAGATAGATAGATAGATAGATAGATAGATAGACAGATGACCCCATAAGCCCTTGTCTGAGTTACATGTAGGATTAAAATGGATAGTCTTTCTTCAGAGGTTCTTTGTGCATTTACAGATGCTCTACAGATACAGTGCAGGGTCCTTGAGTGAATAATTAAAACAGAAAGACAGTTGAGATAATTAATTACAAAATTGTGCTTCTAAAATTATTTTAAATTGGTTAAGCAGATTTAGGACATCATATGGGAGCTTCTGGACTCTGTATTAATAAAAAAAAGTATAACTATAAAAAAAATGTGGTAAAACATGCCCTGGCAAATCAATCTTTTGTGTCCCTGTGGAGTGCAGGTGCTCCTGACACTGTTGTATCATTTATTCTCCACCTTACTACCATGGCATTTAGTTGCTCCCCAAGTAACAGAAACAGGGGCCAATCAGAGATGAGAAGAGCAGCTGTGCTCCGACTGGTTTGTTTTAAATGTTTGTGTGACAGGAGCAGAGCATCATTAGGGACTGGAGCTTGCACACACATGAGCACTAGCAGAGAATGCAAAGATCCTCTTATCCCAGCAGAAAACAGGACGCGTCCTCTCTTGCACCCTGATTGCGGTGTCTTTGGCAGCCAGACAATCGATAAACACAGTACAGAGAGGTACTGTAAGGAATACTTGCCTCTACTGAGACCTGGCAAAGGGCAGCTTGTTAGTAAAATCTGTCTCAAACAAGTGCATTTGTGCCTACTTATGTCTTCTCATAGCATAAAAAGGAGTTTATGGCACTAAACACTGATATCAGTACTGAAAAATAAACTGAATGAAAAAAATTAAAGAAATGTAAAATATCTGACCAATTTTTATTTTAAGACTTAAACTTTGTACCACCACTACACACCAAAGGTAGGGTAGACAAGTTAGCTTTAAAAGCTTAAGATCCCACCCTCCTCCAAACCCTCCTGCCTTTAAACCTTTTCTTATGAAGTCTTATGAGTAATGATGTGGCACTCAGTAGTTGCTGTCAAATTCAAAAAAATTTGTTTTGAATGGAAATGGTGAAATATGTGTCCAATCATTGAACCAATCCAGATCCAATCCAGACAGGATTTCAGTGTGGCATTCAGGTTTTGTTCGCTGTTATTGTAATCAGTATTAAAATGGTCTGAATGGCAAAATTACAGCACCTCAGCACCAAAACTATCATTTTAAATGTCATTGATTTTTTGCTGTACATATTACTGTAACTGTCTGATTAGCACTTAAGAGGAATACAAAACTGACAGCTTTCTGTGGTGGAAGTCTAAGCATCTATAGAAGCATCTATAGAAGCATCAAAACTTTACATGACTTGACAAGCTAATGTAATAAAATGATTTAGTTTAGAAAATGACTTAAGTGAATTGACTGAAATCTATAGAAAATTGTGTGTAATATTGACATTATGGTGGAGACTGTGGACTTTCTTAAAGGACAGACACACAAAACAAAACTGATTGGCAGATCTTTATCTAAATATATATATATACAGAGAGAGAGCGAGAGTAAAATAATAAATGAAATACATGGAATATAAAATAAATGCAGGTTATATACCTACTAAACCAGGGATCTACAACAAAAGGAAATTTGAGGACTAGGTGTCCCAAAATGGCCCTGGTTCAATTATTGAACTATAGCCAGAAAAGCTTGAACACACTCACTCAGGTCTAGATGAACTGCAGTCCCCTAAATGACAACTGCTGACTGAGTGCTGTTAAAGCCGTCAGTAGGTTTTGTGCAGAGAGTGTTGTGATGTATCACACAGAGTAACAGTTTCATAAAAATCAATCGGCCACATAAAAATGACTGACGGGACAGATTTGGCCCGTGGGCCACCAGTTTAAAAGTGCTGTTCCAAACCGTAACACAAATCAAGACAAGAAAGACTAGGCTAATGTTCTTGCAAATGAAAGTTAGTGTCCATCTGGGAAAGTGAATTACTTGCATGCATATTTTATTTTATATTTTAATGTGACTATTCAGTTATGAAAAGTTTAATGTGATTATGTTAAGGCTAGTCAACTGCAGTCCTGAAGGGGCCACTGTCCTGCAGAGTTTAGCTGCCTGTAATTTTTTAAGTAGACTTTAATTGGCTTGTTCAGGTGTGTTTGATTTGGGTTGGAACTAAAGACTGTAGGACACTGGAGTGTTTAGTAGTCAAATATTGAAATCTTTAATGTCAGTATCAATTATCATTATTATTTTCACTGAGACCAGAATTGTGAAACAAGCAACAGCAAAGAAACTAATGATGTGGTTGTAAACTGAGAAATTCTGTGAAAGTGAAGTACCCATTTTCCATCATGTACTTAAAAATAAGGAAAACAAGAATGCAATTGGGGAAATAGTTTGTTTACATGGCATAAAATAAAAATTGGGTACAACATATTTAACATATTCAAATGCTTAGGGATTTACAAAACACATATTGGCCCTTATCTGCACAGGACAGGTGCTCAGGTTTGCAGTAAATAAATGCTAGTAAATAAATGCCAGTTTTCTGCGAAATTGGTATTTCTTTGGCATAGCATTGAAAATATGAAGCAAAGGTAATTGATTTTAACCAGTTAAGGAGATCCACAAAGCACTCAGATTGTTTTTTAAGAGACATCTGTGTACAATTGCCCAAGATTATATAATGTGTAACTCAAACAAGACGACTGATATCTTCATAAAATAAATGTGGTGAGAATGTGTCTAGAATGTCCTTCACCTAATAACTGACTCTTCCAGCAAAATCACACATAACACAGATTATTACCAGCTAAATAACCTTGTTGCATCACACATTACAAATTACATGTCTGTTTCAACCCGAATACCACCCATCATGACCAAACCTATGTTCCAGTTAAATCCAGTTAGACATTTTATGCAGGTAAGATATGATAAGATGACAGAAATGTTTTCAAAAGAATTGGGGAGCATGCTCGTTTTAATTTCCCAGACTGTTTTTTCAGTTTAATGTGGTAACATAAAATGACAGGGGCCATTCTGACGGGTTCTGAGCATTTCCAGCCCAAGTGGCCATGATTCACAGTGATTTCATTGAAATAATACATGAAATGACTCATGCCTTCATCCGGGAACGTTAACTCCCGGCTTCACCAGTCTTGACAGAGATCAATGCACCTAACCTCAATTCAAGAAAACATCTTTTAATGGACACCCTGGGGAATCGTGCCAGGCTTTCACCCTTCACTTATTTATATTTTAATTTGTGCGACTGTAGTGCACACTTTCTACCTACCCACCAGAGTAAAGAGGGCCTCTGTGAGAACATAATTTTTAAAACCCCATCACGTTAAACAGTACAGCTGAATCATCCTCATTCGACTTCCCAGCTCACAAGGAACTTTTTTAGAACATTGGTTAACAATCTATAAATGTTCTCTTAAAGTTAAGAAAAAGTTCTTGCAGCAATGTTAGTAGAACGTTTTAACATTATATGTATTTATATTAAAAATGTTATTTTTTTTTTTTTATAGCAGAACGTTTTAAAAACATTACAGAATTAATAAAATGTTTGAATAACATTCCTAAAATCAAGCAATAATGTTAATACAATGTCTAAACATTATATAACATCAATATATAACAACAACATATTTAACATTTTCACTTAATGGAAGTACAGAAATGTTCTCACAATCAAAAATTGTTAGCTGGATTGTGACGTTTAGTTTATAATCTTGACGAAATGTTCAGACTGATGCAGTAAAATACAGTAAAAACGGAAAAGATGCTTCCAGACTAACAGCACAACATCGTGATTTTATAGGTGGTCTACTTTTTGAAATTGATAAGCTGTGGCATAAAATAATATGAGTTGTAGCTCAATAAGTGATATTGTTTTAATCCAGAGGAGTGCAGAGGAAAGTGAAGAAGAGAATTGCTAAAACAAGCGTGACCTCATTTTCATTCATTACAGAAGTAAATTAAATACATGCTCATTTAGAAATGACAGGAGACCTTTTTTAATTTTACTGAAGGACTGTGAGTTCCAGATTTGTAGCTGATTCTTGAAAAATACTTTCAGAAATCCTGATAAATGAGAGGAAAAAGGTGTCAGACCATGGGTCCAATATTTTACATTTGTGCTTTTGTGCAGGGAGGTAATTTTGCAGCATTGCTTCCCTCAAAATAATTAGAGATGAGCTATTATGAGAAAGCTTTTTAATGGCTGAAGCACAAATATTCTTTCTTTTCACCTTTTTTGTAAATGATTTTATAGTATATACTGTACCAGTCCAAACGAATATTCAGCCAAAAATATTATTTTATATGACTCAATCAGACTGTCTCGATGAACTGTGTAATTTTTATTACATATAATGCACACTCTAAATAGCACAGAGGTGATTTTATTAAACAGATCATGCACTTTGTGCACAGTGTATAAGACACTGTTTTTGTGCTGAAATACTTTGTGCACTGGTATATGAATGTGTCACGTTGTTTTCCGTCAAATTAAGTTGTTCTTTTTTCAAAAATTGTTCCTTTCTATTTAATTAAGCTGATTATTGAATGCTCTGTATGCACAAAAGCCAGCATTATTTTCCTGGCCCAATTAACATAGCATTATTACCACCCACATTTTTGTACATTTTCTAGCGATCATGGCAGCAGTAATTTATCAAATGACAGAGAGTGTCACAAACAGGCGTATCCAGATGCACTGTGAAGCTGAGAATACTTTCAGCATTTTAAAGGGGTAATTTAGGTGCCTGGATCTCAATGCAGTGGTGCCATGCAGTCCCATCAAAGTGTGCCACATCTTAGTCATCTGCTGGATCTTCCCAGCTAGTAATGTTAGGTTGTAAGAATGTTTCCCTAACATTTTCAATAGGTAACAAGAACATTAAAAATGTTATTTTGAATGTTCTAGGAACTTATGAATAACGTTTTTGGTATATATATACAATTAAAAACTTTCTAGTAATGTTACTGAAAGAATGTTTTTAGAACAAATTAGCCAATGATCTGAGAACGTTCCTTTGGGTTGTGTCTAGCACACAAAACACCTTGCACAAAAAACAGGCCTGCAAATTGCACCAGTACACTTGATTTGCATAATTTAGTGAATTGGCTGCTAAAATAATGCAGTCTACATCCTCTCATTTCTATTTACTTTCTCAGCTTAGTGTTACATATAAAAGGATTAAACATGAAACAGTGAAATAGAACACAACTACAGGAATTCTGAAACTGTGAGACAAACAATATATATCATTGTATATTACAGTACTTGACCGCTTAACCTGGATGTTTGAATGTATTACTGTATACAATTCAGTGTCAGGTCAAAGTTTAAACACACACCAAAACTCAAATACCTTAAATAATTGTCTTTACCCTCAGCGAGCGGTAGTATTTACCCATGTATACTTTAATATACATCTATGTATTGTAAAAATTGTTTCTTTTGTCTTGCTTGCCACAAAAAAATATCAAAACATCCTACCCTAGCCAAAACATCCTACTTTTATAAAAGATAAAAACACAAAGAGAATTTATCTTACCGCACTACCAAATAGTTTTCTTATTGTTTTAAAAATAAATCTAATAAACAAAATCTGTCAGGCCATGTTTAAAACTAGAAAGAATAGAACTGAAATTAAGATACATTCTTTAAAAAACAGGTCTTGCATTATTTTGCTTCTCAAGTAAATTGCTCTCATTTGAAGGATGTTTTACTGCAAAAAAAGACAAAAATACTAATTAGGAAAATCATTTTTGGCAGGCTGTGCACTGAAAGTGTTGATTTGTTACAGTCTTTTTCCTTCTTCCTCTGTGATGAGCTGCTTTATAAGATGACTACCTGGCCAGACTCCCCACCAGTCACCACTCCGCTGACAGGCAACATGATCAAAAGCCTGAGCTGTCACCACCTCACACTGCCTCTTTAATCGCTCTGAAGGGGAAAGGGTGGGGGATATACTTTGAAACTGTCACTGTGCTTTTCTTCATAGTTTCATACAGCCATTAAAAGCAATCCAGACAGACATGGGCAGATGTACCAGACGTACTAACAACGGCACACAAGAGAAACTACACAAACATATTCTAATGACTAGTGAGCGCGTCCGTGTCACTTCCTAACACTTTTTTTACTGTTTGGGGTTAGTGATGGTGAGTAGATGGCAATTGTGCTATGTAGGACATTATTTGGTTCGATTACCAGGGGAAGAATTGTGTTTTAGATGGTGTAACATGAGAGCTTGTGATTCGAGTTTCTTTACTCTGCAGCTAATTTGTATTTCAGACTAGCTACAGCATCTGAAAAAATTACCGTTACACGGTATAAATTTTACTGTCAGACAGCTGGATCGGAGTGATTCGACAGGTCGTGTTAGCTAAAAGAGAGTGGCAGAGAAAAACATAGATTGAGAAAGATGAATTTGTGTGGTATTAAAGGAAATTATAGTTTGTAGTAAAGTAGTTAGTAGTTAGATCATGTGCCACAGGCTTTCATTATCCCATTTGTGTCAAAATCATTATCATGAGCATTTGACATGCCTCGCAAAAATGAACATGGGAATGTCGCAAAGCAGGGGTTTACAAAAAAATCAATATGTATAAAACCAATCAGTTGAAAAAATATAATATTTCTCTTTCCCGAGTGTTATTTATTCTATTCTATTAAAAGTCATTATGAGTTGTTTATGTAGATAAACTCAGATTGACTAAAGAACTAAGAACATAGTGCTGAACATGACTGATGACCGCAGAGCGTCTCTGCACTCATCTGAAGCAGTAAATTAACATTTAAGTCAACAATTTTCACTGTTTCCAAAAGCAGAGAGATTTCACACTCACTGGCTTGTATATGCTGGACAACCTCAGATACTTCACTGGGACCTTCACAGTTCAAAAGTGACTACTCTGTTGTCTGTGAGTGCTCTGTGTAAGACTTTGTCTTGAGTCACTTTAACAATCGTGAAGAAGGAGAGGTTCATTCGATTCCACCTAATCACAAGCTATGCCTATGTAAAGATGACCAGCATACAAACATGCTTTTGGCTTTCCTGCCCAACAGGATTGCCTGTCACCTGCATTTCTTAAACTCTGCTGGATCAGTTCATTTATGTCCTTCCCATGGCGCTCAATTGAATGGATCTTATATTAAAAGATATTAACCATCAATTATTCGCTAATTAAAAACATCATAGCACTGGGCTTATAGCAGGAGTGACTTAATACGTTTGAGAGGTTTTGCCATCCATAAAGGTGCAGTAACCCCCTGAAGGGACTTCTGGGGGGGATTTATTAAGAATGAATTTTGCCTAAGTTGTTTTAGCCTGATAATTAGCCTAGCAATTAGCCTAATAAGCTAAATCTACATACAAAGGAAACATGTTTGTTTTGAAATAAATGACAATTACTTCTGTTCTTACAGTGCATCACTATTTTAGCACATTTAGGACTTGATTAAATGTAATTATTGTATTATATATATTATTATTATTATTATTACAAATATTTATAATGTTCCTATAACCTATGAATAACATGAATGCAATGTCTAAAAAACATTTTGAACATTCTTAGAACAATCAAAAAAACATTTTCCATGTTTTGTAAGTTAATAGAAATGTTATGGAAATGTTCTTACAACCTTATTGATCTAACAGAAAAAATTGTGTAGCATAACAGAAGCAATATAAAAAAAGGAAAACAGCACAGAAGACACAACGCTAAGCCTGAAAGCCTGACCTTTAACTGACTTTGACAGATTTTAATATTATCAGTCATAAAACATGACCTTATAATACCATTTAGAAGACACAAAAATGAAGGAATTTGCCACAGATCTGACAAAAATGCAGCTTTGACGCACTTCTTTCTCATTTAAATTGGTTTGAAAAATATGAGGTGATATGATAGCAGATAGATATGTTCTCATGAGCCTGAAAATCTGATCGTTATCACTTGTCCATCTTAAAAACTTCAGACATAAAGTTCTGCAAGCTCATACATGGAGATCAAGTTTCAGATTGTCCGACTGGTAATTTGGCATAGCTAATATCCCCCTTCAAGAACTTTGTATTTTTGTCTTAACGCTCCAGCTAATTCCTCACTAATTCCGTTCAATATAGTGCCGGGCTAAATTAAAAACGTGTAAAAGTGCTGCATTAAATAAAATGATATTTCCATACAGCCGCAAAATGAAACCTGGCATCGAAAACAAGAGTTAATCAGGTATTAATGTATGTAAATGTCAAGTGAAAAATAACTTCAACTCAAAATGTGTTAGTTTTCCAATAACAGGAACAGGTTTCATTACCTGTGAAAATGTCAAGCTTTGTGATGTTGAGATGACACAGCTGGAAATAAACACAAATAAATTACAAGAGTCAGCTGAAAAATCTGTCGCGGTGAAGGTTTTGCTTGTTTAGTGATGGTGTGTTAGCCCGAGGGCTTGGCTCTGTCAGTAATTTTAAGACAGGCAAACTCTTGAGAAGGTCAGAGCTCTGTCTAGATAATAGTTGTGGTCAAAAGAGGCCAAAACAATAGAAGCAACTCCACTTGAAATGTGACCCTGTTTATCATGTTTATTTGCTCAAGGGGCATTTTGATACATCTAATGAAGCTCATTTGTAGGGGTAGAATGGCTTTGCTTGTCCATGCAGAATATATGAGGAAACTGTGTACAGTTCTAACCTTTCTGCCATTTTTAACAAACTTTGTTGGATCGAAACTACAGCTACACATCTTTTCGTGGTAATGGAGGCTCTATTATCTTGACTCATTCATGCTGAGTAAGCATAACAGCTTTATTGGTTAGCGTCACAGGATATAGTGCATTTCCAGGCTGTCACATCAGTTACATAACACCACAGTTATAGGGCTTATATCTGATGATTAAAATACCAAACTTTACCTCAGAGGGTGACAAAGGCTTGCTTAGAGAGAGACACAATTTTCAGTGTGATCCACACCTTATGCACCAGAGAGTTTTCAGTGAATTTCCTCCTAAAGTATCAGCCTTCAAATGGGATTAATGGGATTAATATTAAAAAAACATTCTACTAATGTTAACTGCAATTGTTTTTAAAAACTTTTTTTACTCCCTATTAGCTTGGGATATCTTTTACAGCATTGTCTTGCTTTTCTCCATACTGTAACTTGCACTCAGATTCATATATATATTTAGAACACTGGGTCCAGAATGTAAAAAATAAAAAGCAAGCTTTGATGCCTCACTGAGTTATTGGTTCAGGTACTAGTGTTTTAACAGTGTAGAAATTAGCCTGTCACACCCATTACTGCTAAAAAAGCCCAGACAGCATGATTTGGACAAACTTAGTAGCATTATAGTACAACTGCATTGATATTTTCAACAGCAGGTGTTTCATAAAATGCAGGGTGGTATTTGAGGAACGACGACCATGAGAAATGTCCACAATGATGGTGGGATGCATTGGGATTTGTTTGAACATTGTTTCAGATGGATTTAAGCCACTAAAGACCAAGATTAAACAGAGCAAAATGATAACAGTATTGAACTAGTCACAAATCAATGTCTGCCATATGTCTGAATTTGCTTCTAAACCCGTCTATATGTCCACTGATCCCAACACACATTTTTATTGTGCGCTGGATAAACTCATATAACTCATATAACAATATATATGTTATTCTCTCTGTCTCTCATCTGTCACAATGACTTTACCATTTCGTTTTCATCTTTGTTTAGCTACTTTAAGCCTTTATCTTTCATTAAAGTGTGACCTTTATTTCACAGAGTGTTTTTCTGCATACGAATGCCCCGAGTAAACACTGAGAAAATAAAGCCATTGAAATGGATACACAGAGCGTATTTTCAATACACAGAGCATTTGGTTTGTGAAAAAAAGACATGTAGTCATTTCCTGATCCCCAAGACATTCTTGAAATAAATTAGCAAAAATGTTTTTTTTTTCCTGTTCCTGGAATAGATGTTGGATATCCCTGAAGGCATGATTGGAAAGTTTTGTCAAATAAAAGTAATATCATTATAATAATTGTGTCTAGACACTGAGCAACTGAGTCTGTGTATCAGGTATATTTATTATGCTGGCTAATTTAAATTCTTAATGTCTTCAATGCTTTAAAGCTTTTAAAATCAATGCTACACATCTTTACCAAATAAAAATACAATGCAGTATGTGAAACACTGATGTTGGTTTATGGATGGAGAGCCTTGTGTGATCAGTCACAAGATTTTATGATTGGAACGTCCTCAGTGCAGAAACACATATAAATATTCATTTTATCTCAGCATGGTCCCACCAGGAAGACAATAAATAATGGTTAACTCAGTAGGGAAGTTCATTTAATGTATTCCATTAACACTTGTACAGTAAAAGGGAAACTCTAAGTTTACCTCATAAGAAAGGCAGGATTATAAATAAATCCCCAGTTATACTATTGACAAATCAATTGGTCTAAATTAGTTTAAAGGCAGAAGGTAGGAATTAGCGCAAACGGAGAAAGAACTGTGCGTTAGAGCAGTTTTTCTATTTTTATCTTTTTCTATTTCGTCTCATGTCTTTTATGCCAAGCATCATGTATCCCTTCACTGACAATACAGCAGAAACATGTTTATTTCTATTATACTTAAAATCATTTAGCATATTTTATAATATTTTTAAAAAGACTTAAAAAAAAAACCTTTTAATTAAAAATTAAAAATAATTTAATTTAATTTAAAATTGTTTAAAAGTTTAATTAAAAAAACTTTTAAACTATAAGTAATTAACAGGTGGTTTCCTCCATCTTTAATAAAACATTTGAGCTTATTTTACCATTCGTGGATAAACCATACAGAGAATCACTCAAAAGGGGACCTAACCTTGAATGTGTTTTTATAGCCTAAATCAAATCTACCAGGATACTCAACAAAAGTAATTGAAAAAGTAATTTGTCACCCAAGCTCAACAAGTATGTAATGTGACCCACATGCTACACCTACAGCTACACAAACACATCCCTTGACAGGAATTCTGTAAGCAATTCTAAGTCAGGAACAAAAGACAGACCTCAGAAATATGCACTGAATAGCCTGCTGGCTCCGGGGCCACTTTTGCAGTCAGTGTGACAGCTCCATTAGTGTTAATGGCAGTGTTGATACACCCTGAAACAACTACACCTGGTAAATAACATCAACAGCAGAAGAAAGCATTTGATTCTAAAAGGACATGCTTAATGTTAAAGACTTTATCTCTGTTGTTGTTAACAGCAGTGTATTGTATGTAACATATGATTATCTGCAACATGCTCTTGTTGTTGACAGGGAGTCAGGGTTTGGCCGGTTGGCCCCTGCTGGTGGATGCTTTAACCACACCATGTAGTACCTTTTGTAACTGCATTTTTACCATAAAAAACTGTTTACTTTATTTTATAGCATTTTTACAAATGAGAACATCTCAGAAGGAGGTTTTGCTTAGACGTGTCAGGTTTTGCAGACTTCTGAGGTAAACCCAGTAAAGTAAACCCAGACACACACACACACACACATATGTGCACAAAGACAGAATGAGAAACATCGTTTTAATGCCAAGGATATAATAATTAAACAGGATACAGGTGGTTTACATTTATATTCCACGAGGTTAACTGGTTACACAAAACAACCTTAAAATACATCATAATAATGTCTTGTTTAATGCTGTGCCATTTTAGCTGTAAACAGTGACTAAACCTCCTGCATCTGCAGCATGCCAGCCTCTGGCAGATTTTAGAACATTTTAAATATATTCATTGGACCTTCAAGCCATGCACTTGCTTAAAAGAATTATGAATGCCGCTTAACGTCTGTGAGGCAACATTTCATTCAGTTGTCTTGACCGTGATTTTCTTCAAAGGCAATCCAGAATTTTTCCCGCTGATGGTGCTTGACTGAGGTTGAAGTATGAATTAATTCTAATGCGGAGGGCATCCCTGCTCAATGGCCATTGGTTATTGCATGAGATTTTGCATAAATTAAGAGAAGAGACACAGGACAAAATAGTCTCATTTTTAGTTAGAGTGCAGGGTGAAACTCTTGTACATTCAAACATAAAAGTGTTTTCTCTCCAAGAGGCCTGTATCATAAAGTAGGTTTACTATAAGTGGATACCTGGATAAGTTTCAGTTTAGTTTGAGCCAAGCCTGGAGTTTTTGATATCTCAAAGATACATAAATACAGATATTGGACCAATCAGATGAAAGCAAAGTGGTGAAAATAAAATCAACTCTTGTGTCTCTCAAATTATAAAAAGTGCACTTTGGTGGAAAATTCAGTGGAATTTTGGAGATCAGAAACTTTGGGCTTTCAGTTGTGATTTTTCAGAGAGCTTTTTGGCAGAAATATATATAAAATAGATTTTTGCAAGTAGCACAAAACTTACAGAGCTGTTTGTAAGGTACATCTTGTGAAAGGCTTATAATGACCAGTATTAATAGCTCAAAATATGCCATGATATTTAGAAAGTCTTTAGGGCAATAGATGGCACATATTGGACAAGTGTGCCATGTGATCCATGTATCACTATATGTGTCATACTTATTTAAGTTTGTTTGTCTTTAGCTGATGCTGGAAAACTCAACTATTAGAAGAATTACAGTATTTATATAATAGTGAATAGAACAGTTTTATAATATTATATTAACTTTAAATCCTTTTTTATGATTGGCTAGTTTTCTGATTAGTTTTTCTTAAAAGGCACATGTGGGTCCTAAATTCTGTTTTCACCTGAAGAAATAATACACTGGGTAGAATTATATTGTAGGCTAGGGAATCATATAAACGTGACATTACTGTAGCTGTAGAAGCGTACGGTTGAGGCGAAGCTTGTGACTAATCTTATTAAAGCACAGACATACAGTAGGGCTGAATGAGGCAGTTACATGCAGTGTGTCAGAGGAACATTTTATTGCTCAGTGGTTGAGCTCTTTCATTGACAGGAGATCAGATGGAGCGCTCAAAAATGTTTACTTTTAATAGAATGTTATCTCAGATCTTTCTAATGAAACTGCTTAGGAGAAATATTGATACACATTATTAAAAAAACATTTTAAAACAAAAATTGCTGACATTACATGACTACATGTAATGTAATCTAAAAACATCACAAATTTAAAAAATAGTTTAAATAATGTTATATTTAATATATAATGTTATATATTATAACCAAGCAACAGGGTTAATACAACATCTAAAAAAAACTGGACGTTTTGAATGTTCCTAGAATTTTCAAAATAACATTTTTAACATTTTTATTACTTAATGTAAATGTTAGGAAAATGTTACCTAAACCCAAAATTGTTAAACACAATACCAGTATGTTGGCTTTTATTTTTGCAGTCTTCTCAAGCTTGCCATTCTTGATTCGTAAATATATTACAATTGTTAATATTTCTCATAACGATTTCTTAGTTTTTCAGCAGAGAAGCAAATCACTCTGCCTCTCTCCATGTTTCACACAACTGAACATTACAAAGGTTTGAAGCAAACTCACACATTGATTTACATGCAGTGCAGCGTGAAATACAGACCAAAACCTCTGACTCTGAGGGTTAAATGTTGTCCATGTTAAAGCAACCCTTAACGTCCTCGACTTGAAGCTCTTTGAGAATGTTTGTGTGATTCTAGCCTAAAGAAACTGGTTTCATGGGTAGGTATAAACATGAGACTGCGTGGAGTGCTGGTGCATCTCAGTTTTGTTCCTTTGTAGATTGCGTTTTTGTGCACGGTCTTGCTCATGGCAATTTTTTGTTGGAACAGGAGAGTGCTCTGTTTACCAGTGGGGAAGCTGAAATTGGATGAGAGGGATTTGTGTAGGGTTTTGTCATGTGTATTCAATTTAACCCCAACTTCTGCAACCTAGTTACTGGTTTAATCTTACAAGGTGCTGCCGTGAGAAAATACATGAAACAAAACCAACCAACCAAATAAATAGAAATACCAAAACCAACCCTACAAATAACTGCTTGAAAACATGACATTATAATTAGATCTGCAATTATTACTTAGGAGAAAACACAGCACTTGGTTTTCATACTTCTGCCTTCTGGTTTTCTAGTGTGTTTATATTTACAGAATTAAAACACTGGAAAAAGGAGAAAAACATTTATAAACTATGCTTTAAATAAAAAAGGTAATGATTGCTGGCACTTGCTTATCACCCTGTCAGTAAAGCCTCCCTAAATCGCTGTTTGCATCTCTCTGTTGGTGCTTATGGGCCGCATTCAGTTATATATATTATGAGTAATTCCTCACTCTTGTCACTGATTAAATTTCCATTAGCCATGCTTACCAGTTGTTGTGGCACTGAGAGCTCCTGAAAGATGTTCTCCAAATATGATTGCTGGGAAGAGAGCAGAGGTGGTATAATGACACAGTAACACGATTTTAGAAGACGCTCTGTGTGACGGCTCCCTCACTCTGCTCCATCTCTCCCTCGCACGCCCTTCTGTTTTTGCTTGCTTATGAGTCTTATCTCGCATGAGTGTCAGTCATGAGAGGCATATATAGAAAAACAGAATAGATGTATGGGGTGGGGGAAGAGTTGAGAGATGTATTCCAACCCCAAATCAGAAAAAGTTGGGACAGTATGGAAAACACAAATAAAAAAAAAGTAGTGATTTCTAAATTTACTTTGACTTGTATTTCATTGCAGACAATACAACAGCACATTATTTAATGTGTTCCTCATGATTTTTATTGTTTTTTCTTAAAAAAAACAATTCCTATTTTGGTTCTTGCAACACATTTAAATAAAAGTTGGAACAGTAAAGCATTTACCACTTTGTAATGTTGCCAACACTTAGACGCTTAGCGACTGAAGACACCAAGTGAAGAAGTGTTTCAGGTGTAATTTTGTCCCATTCTTGCTGCAAACAAGTCTTAAGGTGGGCAACAGTACGGGGTCTTCGTTGTTGCATTTTGCGCTTCAAAATGCCACACACATTCTCTATTGGAGACAGGTCGGGACTGCAGGCAGGCCAGTCAAGTACCTGTATTCTCTTCCTCCGCAGCCAGGATTTTAATGTGTGCAGAATGTGGTTTTGCATTCTCTTGTTGAAATATGCATGGACGTTCCTGGAAAAGATGTCTTCTTGAAGACAGCATATTGTGCTCCAAAATCTCTATGTACTTTTCAGCATTAATGGTGCCATCACAGAAGTGCAAATTACCTTTACCAAGGGCACTGACACAACCCCATACCATGACAGACCCTGGCTTTTGGACTGTTGCTGGTAACAGTCTGAGTGATCCTTTTCTTCTTTGGTCCGGAGCACATGGCGTCCATTTCTCCCCAAAAAATACTTGAAATACAGATTCATCTGACCACAGTACACGTTTCCACTGTGTTACTGTTGGTCCATCCCAGATGCCTCCAAGCCCAGAGAAGTACGGCGCTTCTGGACACTGTTAACATAGGGCTTCCTTTTGGCACAGTACAGTTTTAACTGGCATTTATGGATGTAACTATGTATTGTGGTACTTGGCAAAGGTTTGCCAAAGTAGTCCTGAGCCCATGTGGTGATATTGCTTATAGATGAATGACGATTCTTGATGCAGTGCCGCCTGAGGGATCGGAGAGCACGGTTGTTCAGCTTAGGCTTGCGCCCTTGTCCTTTACGCACTGAAATTCCTCCACATTCCTTGAATCTTTTAATTATGTTATGCACTGTTGAAGGTGAAATAAGCAAATGTCTTCCTATCTTTCTTTGAGGAACATTGTTTTTAAACATTTCAATAATTTTCTCACGTATTTGTTGGCAAACTGGTGATCCTCGGCCCATCTTTGCTCCTAAAGGACTAGACCTTTCTTGGATGCTGCTTTTGTACCAAATCATAATTATAATCACCTGTTGACATCACCTGTTTCAAATCACATCATTATTTAACCAATTTACCTGATTACTAGCCCTAAATTGCTCCTGTTCCAACTTTGTTTGAAATGTGTTGCAAGAACCAAAATAGGAATTTTGTTTTTTTTTGAAGAAAAAACAATAAAAATCATGAGCAACACATTAAATAATGTGCTGTTGTATTGTCTGCAATGAAATACAAGTTAAAGTAAATTTAGAAATCACTACTTTCTTTTTTTATTTGTGTTTTCCATACTGTCCCAACTTTTTCTGATTTGGGGTTGTAAAATCATACAGTAATGCTCACACATGCACAAACACGCACAAGTGTTCATGTTTTATGGGGACATTCCACAGACATAATAGTTTTTAAACTATAGAAAAAGTGTATATACACTCACCGACCACTTTATTAGGTACACGTGTTCAGTTGCTTGGTAATAAGATCTTCTGATGGCTACTTCCAGCAGCATAATGCACCATGTCACAAAGCTCAACTCATCTCATGTTTCTTGAACATGAAAATTAGTTCACTTTACTCACATGGCCTCCACAGTCATGAGATCTCAATCCGATAGAGCACCTTTGGGTTGTGGTGGAACAGGAGATTCACAACATGGATGTGCAGCCAACAAATCTGCAGCAACTGTGTGATGCTATCATGTCAATATAAACCAAAATCTCTGAGCAATGTTTCAAACACCTTGTTGAATCTATGCCACAAAGAATTAAGGCAGTTCTGAAGGTAAAAAGGGGGTCCAACCCGGTACTGGCCAGGTGACCTAAAAAAGTGACCCGTGAGTGTATATCTAACCCTACCTCTAACTTTAACCCTCACAGAAAACCTTTCATTTACAAGCTTGTTTCCTCATGGGGAACTAAAAATGTCCCCACAAAGTCAAAATGTACTGGTATTACTATACTTGGGGAGACATTTGGTCCCCATAATGTAGTGAAAACTAGTACAAACACACACTCATGGGGAAATGGCCATGTTTCTTAGAAATCTTACAATTCCCCTACTAAATTGACAGCAATCAGGCATACTTCTGCCCTTATCGCTTCAGCTGGGATGTAAATTGGGGTAGAGTCACTGTGCTTCCAACCCGAACGCAAGTTCTGCTACCCTGCCCACATAAGACGCTTGGTATTTGAGCGAAACTAACCGTTACTGCTAATGACCATCAGGATTAATTAGTGCAAGTAGGATGGGCAGCTCGGAAAGCCGCCTCTCCCTCATTAATCCGCTTGCAGGTGTTCTCCTGCCACTCTCTCCCCCTCCATCTGCACACAGAAGATTGACGAGAAGCTAGCTCATACCAATTCAGTCATATTAGCCCTCAGCAGAAATCACATTTCTATAAACACCTCCAGTGGAGGACAGCTGTAGATATGACCACCATGGGACTTCACAACGCAAAGAAAAATATTGTGCTACCCCTGAGATGTTTTTGGGAAGAAGGTTTAGAGTTTATATGCTACAACACCAGCGAGAGATTTCTGCCCTGCTGAACAGACCAGCTTAGACCAGCCCAGTGGAAAATGTTATTGCTTCGAGGTTGCTCTTTTATAGCTCAGGAGACTTAATGAGTTCTCAGTTATGATTCCTTTTTAAAAGCCCTGATAGGCTTCAAGCCGAATCAAAGAATGAACTGTTATGACGTCGTTTTGAAATGAAGGTGTTTTTAAGTTTTATTGGTCAGATTTGTCAAGTCTGCAATCAAATGTCAAAATATTATTTAAGATTTCAAATTTATCCAAAACCATGATACAATCTACATGTATTTTATAGCCCTATAATATACAAACATACTTCAGAAATTGTCTCATTCGTGTCTGCTTCCTAAACACTTTTTTAAGGAGAAACTACTGAATGTCAAAATCTCCTAAACTATAAAAACACAAATAAAATTTAATAAAATACAAATTTCCTCTGGGTTTCCAGTAAGTTTTGATAGTTAAAGATGCAGTGATTTCTGAGAAATGATGAAATCAACATCACAATTTTGGAAACATTTGTTAGATGTCTGTGTGTGTGGGGTGTATGTGTCATTGCCTGTGTTGCATATCATGTTATTTATATTGAGGGTGGAGCAATGAAGGGAAGATATGTTTCAGTGTAGATTTCAAATATCAACAGAAATTGTTTACTGCACCTTTAAGACCATCATGAGAAAGATTCTCATTTTTTCTTAGCAAACTTAATGCAGATGTTTTCCTTTTTTTCCCCTTATTTATCACACCAGTAACATTTTATGGGCAACACAACTTTAAATTAGTTTGACCCCAGCATGGGGGGTTATTTTATTATGCAAATGATTACATGATTAAAGACCATCCAAAAAATATGATAAATATAAGTAATGAGTCAACATTTCATATTCACACTTAAAAACACTCGGTCTTGCATTAATCAAATACAGCACACAATCCCTGACCTATCACCAGTCTTCCCAGCTAATAGGGAACGTCCTCAAAATGTTGGCTAATGTTCTCTAAAAGTTCTCATCAACAAGCTTCTCTTATCCTACAATAACGTTAGTAGAAATTTTTTCTAACACTATATATCAAATATATAAAAAATCTTAGTAGAATGTTTTAAAAATGTAATAAAATTAAAACAATGTATTAATGATGTTCTTATAACTAAGCAATAATTTTAATACTATAATTTTAAGTCTAAGAAACGGGACGCTTTGAACATTCCTGAACTTTTAAAGTATACTTTTTGTTACTTAATGAAAACGTTACAGAAACATTCTTACAACCTAAAATTGTTAACTGGGTTGATGCTGTACTGTATGCTGAGGAAACTAGTATTCCTTATTCAGTCAGGCATTATCTTCAGGCTGAAGGATTGCTATGATGTGGGCCATTAACTGAGGCTTTAAAGGTGCTATTGAAAGTGACCTGACCTGATCTCCAAATGAAAAATAAATATGCTGCAATGTAGACATCTGTCATGGGTAAGTAGGAGGAGGCTGTCAGACTCTAAAATCAGGCCACAGCAAATTCTAGATATCATTCTGTTTGCGAGCGAGCTTACATAACGATTTGTTTTTCATCACTGGAGAAACATTTTTTGAACAAAATGCATTTTATAAACATGAAGAACATGCATACAGACGAAGAAATGTGGACGTTGGGGAATTGTCTGTTTTATCTGCATTGTTTCTTTTATTTAGTGCAGTGGAACTTGTTTCCAGCACACACATATAAAGCAATTTCCCATCATGCATTGCCTGTATCCCAGTGTAGCAGGGCTATGCACCATTGACATGGAAATTCAAACAGCCACGGATTAAAACTCTTTAAGCTTCAACAGGCCCCCGGTGCATTACATTCCTGATGAGAAACCAAAGGAAGAATGTTAGCATGACAGAGAGAGAGAGAGAGAGAGAGAGAGAGAGAGAGAGAGAATATGCAGTTAGCATGAAAGATATCACTAAAGCACTGACATTACCTTTATCATGCTATAAAGGTACTGTAGAACGTTTGTGTAAATCTGTGAGGGTGTGATAATGTTTATAAAGGTCAGCAAAAGGTAGCTAGATATCAGGAATAAAAATTAAGATAAAAGAGATCTGTATTAACATAATGTAGAAAACAAAATATTTAAAAAACATCAGCATGCGAGAACTGTTGATTGAAAGAAAAAATAATTGACTAAAGTGGTATTAGCTAGGTTAACTGCTAGCTTATGGCATGCTTATGCTTATGGCACTTGCTTCCATTTTAACCTATTGCAACATATTACAGGGATAAGAGCAAGTATTTAAACAAACTATTATACACTTCATCTTTCAAATGCAATATTATTGCATAACTGAACAGTTTGCAAAACTTAAATTGTAAAATTATGTACAATTGTAAAATTAAGGGAGTCTTTGATGTGTTTATTTTACTGTTCAACACTTTACATGTGTTCTACAAAAGCAATAAAAACCCTCATAGTCATGTGATTAGCCAAACTAACACATCTGTTTCCACTTGAAAACTAAATTTATAAAATAATGACTGCATTGGTTTTCTTCTGTTCAAATGCTTAATCTGGATTTTACAGTGTTTTAAAAAGTCAGTTTTAATGTAAACAACATGTCACAGTTCCATCACCAACTTCCAACTTTATTAGTATCAAACCACTGCTACAAAATTACATCAAACATGATGAAAATGAACTTGCATACGTGCTATACACAATGTAAGCTTTAAAATAATTAAAGTATATGAGTCTTTTTTCAATATCAATATATATCAATGCCACTTAAAGCCATATATGTCATTCCAATGATCTAGAGCCTAAAATATACAACTATACCCCTGGTGGCTAACATATCTCCATACACATGTAAGTTAAGATGACCATTTCAAATTTCTCATCACAGAAGTTTCAGCTTTATGGAAACAAAGAAAAATAATACAGCCATCCCAATATGATTACAATGTCCATTTCACTTTGTCACCAAATCAAACAAAAAGAATCAAACAAACATGTATATACAAAAGTAACCAAAGCTGGCCCTCTTCTGTTTTTAAGAAACCACTTGTGTAAATTCAGAGGCTTTGGTGTCCCCTGTGTTCAATTACTGGCTAGCAGACTGGTCGTGTCACTGGTTGACTTATTTCACTTTACCAAATAACTGCTTAAGATATGCGAAATGCCAACACAAATAGCCCATGCCTTTCAAACCAGCAAACAACAAATTACCAGGCTAACCAACATTTAATGAGACATAACAGTGAGTGAATAACAAAACACTGATGTGTGTTGGTGGTGATTCCAATAAGTTTTGTAAAACGCTATTTCCAAATTGATCTCCTGGTTTTTTACATTAATTCCGCTCCTGATGAGTCTCAGTTATCAGACTGACACAATGTTCAGCTGCGGAAATCTCTGTTAAACCTTAGCATTATTAAAATCACTGCATCAGGGCTTGGCTAACTTATTTTCCAGCTCAGTGTAAATAACGAACAAGGGGGTTGACAAACACTTGATGGAAATAAAAGCTTTTGGAAGCTTTTTGGAGCTTCACTCAATAGCATTTTTGGCAGCTACTTCATTATCCAAGGCAAATATATTTTGTGATGAATGTTTCTGCAGGCTACGCTTCATTTGTTATGAGTTTCGTAGGTTTTGAAGGTTTAACACAATAGCAGTAAGCCGAACGTGGGCTTCAGGAAGGATTATAGGTTTTTGTTTTTTACAGTGCTGCGTGGAGTCAATTAGAATACTGCAAAACTGCAATTACAGGCAAGCGTTTTGAAAAGGACAGAGGTTTATGTAGATTACTGTCAGCCCTGCCAGAAAACTGCTGGGTGAGAGAGCGCTCACAGCTGGTTAATGCAGCACTCTCCAGCCCTCCACAAAAATCATCCTCCAGAAACTGACAAAGGCACAGGAAGAATTTTATTAACTGCCAGGTCAGAAGAATCGCCTTCCCTGGCCGCACACACAGCACTCTCAAACCAACTTTCAAAAGAGACTGGCTGAGACAGAGATGGAGCTGACAGGTTTTTAATCATCAGAATACTTCCTGCCAGCCTCATTCTGTCTTGCCAGGAGCTCCACTCGTGCTACGAAATGAAGGATCTTACATGTTTGTTATTTTGGAGGCTTTTTTCTTGCTGTATACATCTGGCATCTGCATTCAAAGGCTCTGATGTTAGGATTTTGTAAAAGACACCAGAAATGCTAACTCGCACCTTATGTGTCACAGCTGAATCGTACCCTTGTTCACCCGCCGTGGATCTCCAGGTGTTGAAATGGAACCCAAGGGGTCTCCTCAGGCCAGAACATGCTGTGTTGTTTCCAGTAATATGAACCCGTTTAAAAATAGCATTTGCTCATTGTGTTTTCATGACCACCAGTAGGTGAATTAACACTGGTGGGGTTTCAAACAGTTTTTCTGAGAGAATTATTTAAAATATTTCTGTTACATGCAAAACATGAGTGTGCAGCTTGAAAAACCGTCCTTGAATATTAATGCATGTCCAGGGATGTAATTATCAAGTCATTAAATGTTCAAAGTAAAATTGTGCAACACAATTGCCTGTTATTTACAGACTCTTTGAAAGGCTGTAACTTTCAGGAGAATTATACATGCATGAATGCCTCCTGCCTGCTTTTTTTTTTACCCTTTTTATCTTGATATCCACTTAATACGTTTTAATGATGGTCTAATGAGTTCTTTGTCTATGTTTCATTCACAATATTTATTAAAAGAACGTGCTTTTATAACTTATAGAACATAAAAAATTGACAGATGTTCAAAAAATGACCCTTTTATCAGCTATTCATTTGAACTGATAGAGGAATTAATGAAGACGATAAAACAAAGGAAGTCAAAAATACTGCAAAACACTAATATGTGATATATTGGTTACGAATGGCAAATGCGTGAGACTCAGATATGACATTTAACATGAAATGGCAACAGATCTGATTAATTAAATACTTTCAAAGGCACATTTTATACAGTACTGGCTTCTAAAGTAGTTTCGAATGGTATTTTGCGCGGATATGGTATTTTGTGTGGATATGAAATGCTAAGTGTTTACCATTCGAAACTCCTGGTGTTACTGCAATTATGGAGGTTGTTGTAAAGATGAAGAGTTGCAATGATATTGTTTACAGTATGATGGACAAAAGTGTCTATGAGAGCCAGGCCTAGAAATAATGATAAATAAATATCGAAACATCCACTTTATGATGTTTGATGCTTTTAAGTCTACAATAAGCACAGAGACAGATGTTTATGTAAAATTAATATGATGCTAACTGAAATAAACAAGAAACCCTCACTTACAATTATGAGTCATTGTAAAATTCTTGCCTTTTCTCTTGATGCACTCCAGTTGTAAAATATTATTGTAAGTGTACATGATTTACCATACAAGCAAAATGCATTGACTTGTTTCTCCCATCATTCATTAGGAATTTCACCCTGCTATTAAAAACAAAGCAAAGAGCGCAGGAAATAATACACAGAAATGTAAACTTGTTATGGGTAAACAAACACACATACACACTTAAGCATGAGGAAAAATATTGCACACTGAGCAGAACAGATTCTAAGATGACTTGAATCTATGTGGAACAAGTTTCATTAAGTCAAAGCAGCCTCAAAACTGGTTTTGTTCTCAAATTATCTATTTATCGAGTGGCCACCTTAAGATAAATATTCATTTGACATGCAGCACTAATTTCTGCACATTGCGGGAACTAGGGTAGAGATTAAACTAAATCTAGACACTGGCTCTACCAATAGGATAAAATGAATTCTACTTTCTTTGAATACACACACGTGACTCATTTTATATTATACCATATGACTGGTTCACACCCTCTGAGTTAAAAGCAGATTATTTGTTTACAAACTGCTCTTCTTCCAACTTCTACTTGTTTGACAAGAATCAACAACAGTTGTGGCATCTAAAATGAAAGACGACATTGTAAACTATGCCATACTGCATACTTCCTTTAAAATAGTATTCATTCACATGTAGATCCACACTTGAAAATTTCATGTTGTCCCCACAAGGGAAGTGCATATTCTTTTTTCTCCTTCCCTATTCGAAATTATTTCACACTGACAAAAGCAAAGCAGGTAATTTATGTTAATACATTATAAAAATCCTGCAACCATAAAACAGAACATAATCTATAAGGATTTCTGAGACAAAAATATTTACCTGTGTAAAAAACATTAATGACTTGAATGATAAGTTCCATAAGACACAGTAATATATGACCTATTTTCTTTCTCTTCTCCACTTTGGATGGGCCTAATTTATTATTTTGCATTCTGCCAACTGCGGAATGTCTTTTCTGTGCTATTGTTATTTGTTGCCTTACTTAATATAACATCAAATGCAATGCTATATTCACTAAAAAGTTTTCTATTCTAAAGCTTTCATTTTTAGGATCCCCAAGGTGAAATTGAAATTGCTCTACATCACTTTCTTGCACTTTCTTGACTCCTGCATTTTAATTTTAGGTTCAGGCCCAAATAAGCCAACGTTCATAAACTATTTTAAAAGATGTAAATTTGTTTTACACCCATTTATACTTTAATCTGGTTTGCAACCTCAGATTTCACCCTGGTAAAAAAACTTTTAAGGAGAGACCATCATAACTAAAACATATTTCCAAAATAACTAGAAATAATTATGTGTTTCCTCTGCATATTTCAGTTCAATTGCTTAGGGTCTATTGTCTATTGCAGAGGTCTAAACCACTGAAGTATGGCTGTAATTTTGGTCCACAAAATGATTATTCATTTTTCATTCTTAATACTATTCAGCTAGTCTCCAATTGTTCGCTTCACCCTTCTTTTTTGTTTATACACTCTCCATTTCGAATCTTGACTCACTGGATTCAGATAAGCTCAGTGAAACCATATGATTTAAACACACCACCCCTTTATGGTTGTATAAACGAGGCACCAGAGTGGAGAGTAAAGTGGCGCGCTATGGTGTCTTTCCATTTTCAATAACAATGCTAACTGCACACACCTTTACTTTTCCAAAGCGTGATTTTCACAAATTTGAAAGCGTTTCAAAGGAGACAATGTGTGCTAATTTACAAAGTCAAATAATAATAGAAAATAAGATAAAAGGAAACCAAACAAAACCCCTAAAACCGTACGTATTTACATGATGACAAACACCACGGAACCAAATTACCATCCCAACATAAGTGATGCTGATTAAAATCCCTCACGGCCTTCTGGACGAATTGCACCAAATTGGATCCAGCCATGTCAAAGGATCTTTAAAAGCTCAAAGGGTTCTTTACAGTCATTGTGTATGGCCGTTCCCAGGGCTAGTAAATGCTGACGAGAGAAGAGAGAACCAGGATCAGGTACCGGCAGGCCAGCAGGATGTCAGCGCCTCCTGTACTTCCATACGGAGCAGTGTTGGGTGCTGTAAACAACAGAGCAGAAACACATGCTGGTTACCAGATTCTGTCTCTCTTGGCAGTAAGTTATTCTTTCACTCAAGCGGTACCTCCTGCCTTTCATCTGAACCGAGCTCATGCAGCCTGATTTACTTTCTCGAATCAAAACTCAGAACTCGGGGAACGTGATTCTTTAAATTGACGCCGCCTGTGAAAGTCATTTTCTATGTCTGGGCGTTGTATCTTTATGATGTGATAATATTGCTTTCACTGCTGTTTCTTTATGTTTGGATGATGCTTTAGATGGATTTCTGATATAACCCGCAAGCACCTGTGAATTCAGCATTTGATGGATAAAACTGTACTTGAGCCATAACATAACTGAACTAGAGTTTGAAGAAACTGTGAGTGGTACCTTGATGCAAAGGCTTTGGGTGGTTACCAAGGTGTTGCTATGCGCTTCAAGAGTGATGGTTGGTACTGCAAGTGTTGTAGGTTACTTACAGAGATTCAAGAAGGCCCAAGAGTCAAAAGAGCCCATACCCAAAAAGGTCCATTTAAGGTCCCATTTAGGTCCAATCAATTGTAGGTCCAAATTATTTTTTATTACTTTCATTTAAATCGTCCACCAGACAAATATAGTTGGTCTGATTTTTGAGTAAAGTAATAGCACACCTCTTCTCAACAAGGTGAACTGTATCATTCAATGGTGAGGAATGAGTTAAAAACCAGAGTTTAATGCTCAGAGCTAAGGTTTGTTTAAATCTTAAGTTAGAGCAGCAGTGAACACTGATAAGCCTGTGCTGACATTGGGCATGCTTATATTTTCTCAGCCAACACAGATTTCAGTGGCAGAAGGCCTCAGGTCTGTCCCTGAAGCAAAACAACTTGAGGGTAGTTCTCAAGAGAGGTGCTTCAGAACAGGTGTGAGAGTGTACAGACATTTATCTTCATGAGAGTTTGTTTCACAGCTCTTAATGACAGACTTTGGCCTACCTAAAGAGATAATACAACACACACACATTTTTATGCTTTTCTCTGGTCTTTGTGTTTAGTTTTATTTAGTTTTTGTTTACACCCCTTTGAACTTACCCACAAATCATTTTATATGCCTATAACAACACACAGGAAGTGAATTCTGATCAGATGTCCATTGGATGTTGCTCTGTGTAATTGGTGGATTCTCTTTAACTGAATAAATTCGGGCATGAAAGATTAATCAAATCAAGACCATCTAACACTGGTTAAAATGTCATTGGTAGTCAGTTCATGTTTCATAGTGATAAATCAGGTTTGTTAGTTGTTAATTTTTTATATTAATATATTTTTATTTTTATTGTAGTTAACGAAAGCATTTTTCCTAGTTGCTGTTTTTTATCTACACAATAGTGTTTGTTAACCAGACACAAACACAGATCACTGGTTTGAACTTGTACTACAGCCCTTCTTTTACATCCAATAAATGATGCTTTTGTTGTTTATGAATGTGTGTGATGACAGCATCTAATGGACTCATTCAGGTATGGCTTCATTCGTGGGAACCGTTTTCCTGCACTCACAGATACAATATAACCAAATCACAACATCAGATAGCTTTAACGACAGTAATAACCATGTTTTTGTATGGACGCTTGATAAAATAATTGCACAGTGATGAGTCCTTCTAAAATTTAAAAAATTGGATCTCATAGTTCAGATGAAAGGCCACACATCCATTTTCACCTTCATTCTAGCTTTTAGGACTTCAAATTACTGGTGTTGCTTATAAAATGTATACCAAAATTTATACTTATAAATTACAGCCATGACCACACCACCTGTAATGGGAAACCAAAAGGCTAGAAATTGGCACGAGATGTAAAATGATGCAAATTGTGATGATGTGTGTGAGATGGTCAGACAGGGAAGGAAAACAAGAAAAGCAAACTGCCTCGTGCACTGCAGCTCCGTTCTGCCTCCAACCAAAGCACCGGATAATGACACAGTTTTTGCAAGGCTGAGAGAGTGGAGCCGGTAACCATGGAAACAGCTCACATCCTGCATTGGCCCCTTTGCCAGAGCCACAGAGTGTGCACTGTACTACCAACAGAATAGAATCATCTGGTCTATAGGCACCTGCTGCAGTATCTAAGTATAAGGCCGTTTATCAAATAACAAACAACGCCATATGGCCGATGAAAGGTAAAAGGACAAAACGCTTTATCCTGCAGCGGTTTTGCTGTTATACATTTCTTCCTGGTTCCCCAATGGACTAACAGCTACTGTAAAAGTCAGTGATGATTTAGGGTCATGCCAGAAACATCCTATGAACCCGCACTAGAAGTAATTAAGGAAAGCACCAATATTAGACATGTTTAATATCCCACTGCGTCTAAATCACTGTTGTTGTGAAGATGCGGGTTGTTACTGCACTTACCATTTTAATTAACTCAACCCCCCCAACCAGACAGTGCCTATCTTGTAACTGCTCTGCCTTGAGTCTGGAGTAAAGAAATACAGTGTAAGGCAAAGGTTTTGCCATGGTCATACTGCTGGTTGAATGCTTTTAAGACCAATATGGTATATATGTATATATATTTTCGAATGCAAGAATGTAAATTTTATTATGTTTGAATAAGGAATAAATCAGTCAGGCACGCAAACATCTTTGCATACTGTACTTACAAAGAACATGTATTATAACTCCTCATTATGATTGTTAAGGTATAGCTTAAGGCCAAGGAACAGAGTTTTGTGGGTAACCGATATGAGTCCTCCAATTATAGTAAATTGGAGCTGTACCTCCACTGTGTATTTGTTTTGGTTATTTAAGTTAACAGCGTAAGTCTTTTCAGGCATAACGTTGTGTTTAAAACATGCAGTAACAGTGCAGTATAAAAGACGGGCTGCCACCCTATAATCAGCGGCTTGTTTCAATCCCACCATCCTTTTTAATTGGCACAAGACCCATCATTAAGCTGCTTAATGAATTTTGCCTTTCCATTCAGCTCTCTGTCTCTTTGTGCTGGCCTTATGTTATGATAAAACCAGTAAGTTACAGTTACAATATGGCTATTTCCACAGTTTCCATTACTGTTGTATTATTACAAAACAGATTTATCCAGGATTGCTTTGGCCCTGGATCCACAATACTGTAACACTAGGACAAAAAACACACATGCGTGCAGAATGCAGGCTAATTTTATAATGCTTTCAAGCTACCAGGAGGACTGCAGTATACTCAGCTTACCTATACAGTATTTATACAGTATTTAAACAAGTTTACCATATTTACAACCACTTAAATCCAAAAATTTTATCTACTAATAGATGATCACAATTTTTCCTGCAGAGCAGGTTGTGTTAGTGACAGCATATTTTAGTGGAAGGGTGGCAATTAATGTATATGCTTAATTATATGCTTCTGCTAAATTATAGTTTATGTCCTTAATGTGTTTCTGTATTATGTAGCAGCTTAGCAATTTTCCAAAAAGTAATTAGACTACATCCACACATCCACATACATATACATGTATTGCACATGGTATATACGCCACATCAAGTCAAGTGACATCAAAATAATTGATTCATTCTGTTGTGTAACTTGTTTCATTGTAACAGAATCATTCTGGATGACAAATTCAGACTCATTTCTCTAACACAAACCCAGGAACGCCCTGGCATCATTATAAACAACTAAATGAAAGCAATCATCTCAATGGTGGTGATGTGAGGGTTATGTGCGGCTATATCTCCAGGTAATCTGCACAGATGATGTCTGGCTGCATCCTTTCTCTCCAGAGGCTAGTCTCTTCTCGCTTCCAGAGAAGAGTTCTGTGTCCTTGACCATCAATCAGTGGCCTATTGTTCCCTCTTCTGCCTGCAGAGAAAGGCATACCAAGCGGACCTAAGCCTTTGCTGAGTCCTTGGCAAACTAGCGTAAATCTAGCATCTGCAATTGTGGATTTGATAAATATTCCCTTTAAGTTCTTATTCAGTGTTTCAGTTCTCCATATGATAAACTACCTAATTCCCTGCCTCATAAAGAAGTTAACATGAAAAATGTTTCCTCTGGTTTGGTTTGCTTTAAAACAAACCCCGAGCAGGTTGGCATTTTTTCTGTGATTTGTGGTTGGGAAACTTTGTTTCGAGTTTTTTTCTTATCTGGGATGATATTCAGAAATGCAGTAAAACAGTTAAAGAAAGACAGGAAGGAAGGAAGGAAGGAAGGAAGAAAAGAAAGAAAGAAAATAAATAAATTTAAGTACTCATATACACTCTATTTAATATAGTTCTTATAGGTACTTCAAAGTCTATCATGGTTTCAATCTAAAACAATGGTACAACTATGGTACATAATCAAACAGCATGATAATATCATAATATGTGTCTTGATTTCTTTATGTGAAATAAATAATACCAGTTCTGCACAGTTTAATAGTTTCAATAAGGAGAAATAAGCAGCAATAAAAAAAATGTTTTGGCTCGCAAATACTTTTCTAATGTGAACAACTGGCAAAGCAAACAGCCAATATGAGTTAATATTGAACAACATTTGAAATTTGTGTAACCATCTGATCAGTTCTGAGTTAACCACCTAGCTACAACTTGGGCTGTTTTTTCCACACACAAACCTTTATCATGTTTCTGCTTCAATAATGGGTTTGAAATCCTAGGAATGTATTATTATAAACAGGGCCTATGTACGATGGTCTGATGAGATAAAATGATCTAATTTCTGATTCAGCGCTGAGTAAAAGCTCTTTTCAATTTTGCACACAGAAGGAGATCACCTGACATGCTGGTAGTGAATAAAACTCGACTGCCTCTTCGTGGCCTTGAGCTCCACCTGAACGTGAAACAACAGGGCTCTTTCTGATATGAGACTGCGGCAGGCAATGAAGAAACAACAAAAAGACATTTCATTTCACTTCTGATGCATTTTTCTGCACCAGCGGCACTCATAGGAGTCAACTTTCTCAAATAGAGATGTATTTTGTCTGATATTCAACTGTCATCTATTTCCTTTTAAGTTCCACAAAAGATTCTTTCCCTTTAAAGAGCGTCTCATCCTCAAATTCACTCAATCAGGGCTAAGGAACGTGTTGTGTGTCGTGTTGTGTCTTGAACGTTGCTGTTTCTATCAAATAATTAGGCCTGTTGGGTTTTGATTAGATCGATAGTGCTACAAACATCATTGTGCTATTTAAGAATCCATGGTGTAGACACAAAGGAAACACATATACTGTGATAAACTAATAAATTTAACGTCATTTGATGAATTATGGCTACCAAGATGAACAGAAATATACACAAATACTAGTTTCTACTTAAATTCTGTTTAATGTCTGATTTCTGTAGCTGGAAAAAACAGTATTAATTGCAGCAGGCAAACAAGTGCTGATCTATAATATACACCTATTAAACAGAGTGCAGTGCTTTCAGTGCATTTCGCACCTATTAAAAGCTGCAAATTCTCAACTTCGCCTCTCTATCACCATCTCTGTTTGGTGTACTAAAGTCAAATCGTGGTAAAGTAAGGAGACCATTTTTGAACACTGATCTGTTATGTACTTGCTCAATAACTGTTTTTTCTTTTTTGTTTAACCAAAAAAGATACAGATTGCAGCTTTAAATGTGGATTTTGTATGAATAATTTATAAAACATTGCATGACGAGTGATTTAAGAAGTGATTGAAGAAGTAATTTTTTAAGAACTTCGCTTATTTTTACCCAAAAAAGGACTGCAGCTTTAAACTGGCGTGCAGGTGGCTAGTGAATAAGACACAGCTTAATGTTCTAAAACACAGCAACACAAAAGTGCCACAACTGTTTAGTGTTTCTCCCCACAGTCTCTCTGCCTCCTTCATCAACAAGCATCCCATGGGTGGAGTAAATAATGAGTGCTATGAATTAGGGCAGTATTGCAAGGATTCATTGCTGACTCAGCAGCTATTGCTATAATATGGTAATTTGTCCAAACCTCCTCCCCCTTATATGTAACTAGAGATAACTAATATATTAACATGCACTGAAATGCTATTGTAGTTAAACTTCAGTCTTGCATCTCCACTGTTTAATTAAGATATATTTGTAGAGATATGTTATATTGTAACATCACGCCAGCAGAGGGAGCCCTCACCGGAATACTGACTGCTCATGCTCCCTCTGCTGAACTCTGAACTTTGAACTCTGAACTTACTTCCTGTTTGGCATGACTGTTAAGATTGATAATTTGCTCAGGAACTCACCTAAACCCAAGCAAGCGCATGCATCCCACCTTATGTCACGACCTGCACTTTGGAATCCTGAGGCACCATGTGTTACCGAGCCCATGCAAGTAGGATCTACCAGGCTGTCTGAGGACGAGCGTAGACGAAGGTTCATCAACAACCTCTGCTTTTATTGTGGTGAACCAGGTCATCATAAGTCACAGTGTCCTCAAAAGACCCGGAGGTCCCTCACAGCACAAGACCGGGTGAATGTGGACACCTTTTCACAAAATCCATTTAAAGTCTTCACATTACCCGTACAGATTTCTACCGAAAGTGGTTCTTTTATGTTGACAGCATTAGTAGATTCCGGCGCCGCTCTCAACCTCATCAACTCGGACATCGCCCGGAAACATCAACTACCCACCATTCCATGCTTTCCACCTATCAGTATTACGGCTGTCAATAACCAACCCATCAAAGGAGGAGTTCTGGAACAGACCCGATCACTGAAAATGCAAATTGGGGTTTTTCATGAAGAAAACATCTCTCTATATCTGATCGACTCACCCAAATATGAAATAATTTTAGGAATGCCATGGCTAAGTTGCCACGATCCCCACATCTCCTGGCGCACGGGTGAGCTGACCCACTGGTCTCCATTCTGTTTTAGTCACTGTCTAACCCTTAAGCAGTCCAGTCCATGTCTGTCCACAAGCATGGGGAGCCCTCTGAGCCTGACCCAACCAAAGATCCCCAAGGTTTATAACGAGCTTTTGGAGGTCTTCAGCAAGGTTAAAGCCACACAGTTACCACCACATCGGCACTGGGACTGTGCTATAGACCTTCTTCCCAACATGTGTCCTCCCAAAAGCAAAGTCTACCCGCTGTCACGCCAAGAAGCACAGGCTATGGAGGACTACATCAAGGAGGCTCTGGAAGCTGGCTTTATCCGTCCTTCTACTTCTCCCGCTGCAGCCGGCTTCTTCTTCGTGGAGAAGAAGGATGGGGGTCTGCGTCCGTGCATCGACTACAGAGGCCTCAATAATGTCACTGTTAAATTCAGGTATCCACTGCCTCTAGTCCCTTCTCCCCTAGAACAACAAGGAAGGCCAAAATTTTTACCAAACTCGACTTGAGAAACGCTTATAACCTGATACGCATCAGGGACGGAGATGAGTGGAAGACAGCTTTTCTCAGCCACCAGGGCGTTGAAATGGATGCTTCTAAGGTAACCGCCGTCACTGAGTGGCCGCAGCCCTCCACGTTGAAAGAATTGCAGAGGTTCCGGGGCTTTGCTAACTTCTATCGATGCTTCATTAGGAACTACAGCTCTATTGCTGCACCTCTCACCTCATTACTCAAGGGAAAACCCATCCTTAAACATCCAGATCCAGAACTCCCCTTCATTGTGGAGGTCGATGCTTCTGACTGCGGGATTGGAGCCGTGCTCTCTCAACGTCACGGACAACCTCCCAAGCTTTTCCCGTGTGCCTTCTTCTCTCGGAAGCTAACCCCCGCTGAGTTTAATTATGATGTGGGAAACAAAGAGCTTCTGTCAATGAAGGCTGCCATGGAAGAGTGGAGACACTGGCTCGAGGGGGCAGCTCATCCTTTTCAAGTTATCACGGACCATAAGAACCTTGAGTATGTCAAGTCTGCTTGACGTCTGAATTCACGCCAGGCAAGATGGTCTCTGTTCTTTTCACGATTCCATTTTACAGTCACTTATCGTCTAGGCTCCAAGAATAGCAAGGCAGATGCACTATCCAGGCGCCATGATCCCCCACGACAGAACTACAATCCTGAACCTATCCTAAGTCCAGCCTTGTTTGTTGCTCCGGTCAACTGGGACATAATGGAGGAAATTCACCAGGCCGTCCTCACAGAACCATCACCAACGAACTGCCCCCCTTCCAAACAATATGTTCCCCAGACACTACGTTACCGGGTCATCCAGTGGGTCCACACATCACTCAGCACGGGACATCCCGGCATTTCACGAACCCTTAAACTTGTGCAGAATTCCTTCTGGTGGCCTTCAATGACCAAAGATGTGGCCAATTATGTCAAGTCTTGCTCCATCTGTGCCCAGTCCAAGACTCCCAGGGACCTGCCGACGGGACTTCTACAGCCTCTCCCGATTCCCCAACGACCTTGGTCTCACCTCTCCATCGACTTCATCACTGACTTACCCCTGTCTGATGGTTACATCACAATCCTGGTCATCGTCGACCGCTTCTCCAAAGCCTGCCGTCTGGTTCCATTAAAAGGATTACCTACTGCCATGGAGACTGCTCAAGCCATGTTCCACCATGTCTTTCGAAACTATGGTCTACCTGAAGACATTGTATCAGATCGAGGAACTCAATTCACCTCTCAGGTTTGGAAATCCTTTTGTAACCTTTTAGATATCAATGTGAGTTTAACCTCTGGCTATCATCCGCAGTCAAACGGTCAGGTGGAGAGGCTGAACCAAGAGATCGGCAGGTACCTGCGGACTTACTGCAGCCGCGAACAACATCGCTGGGCTGAATTTCTCCCTTGGACCGAGTATGCCCAGAACTCACTCACGCACTCCTCTACAGGACTCACACCATTTCAATGTGTGCTGGGTTACCAGCCTCCCCTGTTCCCGTGGTCAGGAAAACCATCGTCTGTGCGACTGGATTCGTAACAGTGAGAGGGTGTAGGACAGTGCCCATGTATGGCTTCAACGCGCTGTGAGGAGGCAGGAGATTAACGCTAACCGTCACCGTCGCCCACACCCTCCATACCAACCTGGACAAAGGGTCTGGCTCTCCACGAGGGATCTCAAGCTACGTCTGCCGAGCAGGAAGCTCTCTCCCAGGTATGTTGGCCCATTTAAAATCATAAGACAGATTAATGAGGTCACCAATTAGAGCTTCCTGCTGACTACCGCATCTCTCCTTCTTTCCATGTGTCACTCCTCAAACCTTTCCACCGGGACGCTGACCCCGAGGCCATATTGCAGGAGCCACCGCCACCACTGGACATTGGCGGAACGCCGGCCTACAAGGTGAACGCCCTGCTTGACTCACGGCGAAGAGGGGGTCAGTTACAATACCTGGTGGATTGGGAGGGATACGGCCCAGAGGAGAGATCGTGGGTAGCGGCAGTGGACATTCTGGATCCCTCGCTCACGGAGGAGTTTCATCGAGCCAGACCTGACCGTCCAGCACCACGTCCACGGGGACGCCCACGTAGAGCACCTGGAGGTGCTCCTAGAGGGGGGGGTTCTGTAACATCACGCCAGCAGAGGGAGCTCTGACTGAGCTCTGGAGGAATACTGACTGCTCATGCTCCCTCTGCTGAACTCTGAACTTACTTCCTGTTTGGCATCTATATAAACCTTGCTGCCACATGGCCACGTTGTGAAGTATTGCCAGCTTTACACCTGACTACTAAGCATTCTCTTTTACTGCCTGCTTTCCTGTGTTTTACTTATTGTTTGGTTCTCGTTTTCTGATTTTTGCCTAGCCCCTTTGTTTGACACCTGGATCGGACTGTTTGTTTAGATATTGATTCTCTGCCTGGATTTACGACCTCTGATTTACGTCTCTCCCTTTTGTTGTGTTGCATGGTTGGACTGTCTATGTTTATTACGACCCTTTGCCTGTACTTTCGACTTTGATTATGGATAACCCCAATAAACATCCGCAACTGGATCCTGCCTCAGCCCCCTTACATATATGTTTTTGTAATCTATACAAAACTACATATATGTAGTTCTTCACTATGTATAAAACCTTTTAGCTTTGTAGGCCTGTAATATGATAGGATTTTTTACAAATATATATTCTAGGGGCATGGCAAATATTATAATGAACAATGCAGCAACCAATGGCATGAGCATGGGGCATTTATCTGACCAATGGTAGATGGAGTATTTAAAACTCACCTAATTAATATTCATGAGCCAAGCTGACAAGATTCATAATGGGCCCCTACATGTAGTTTCTTAATTATTGCGAAGTCATAAAAATGGTATGCATAATAATTATAAAACAATTAGAAAATGCTGTTTAAAGTCATTTGAATTTAAATGTGTTTTAAATGAATAGCATTTTACACTAAGTCAACTCTTCATTTACATATAGAAGTTTTTATTTTTATATATAAAAATAAAAGAAGCATAACATTTAACACATGTAATATGGAATATAATACCACCAATGGTGTGGAGTTTATTATAAAATATATAAAACTACCCCGAGCACAGCCATACACTAAGCACAGTTAATTATGTTAAATGAAGATTGAAATTATGGGTAAAATTATAATATGTATGTATATAATATGTATAATATATAATTATATATGTAAATACGTAACTTTCACTTCTCTACTGCCATCTTTGTTTGAAATATTAAATTACGTATGTTAAAAATATATAATAAAGCTAAACAGACCCATTATAAACTTATTATTATAAACTTTTGTCATGCACTTCCTCAATAACGGATATCTGTATTTTTAACCAAAAAAAGTTATGGATTGCAGCTTTAATATATGCAGTGCTGGGATGGTCTTGACTTAATCACATCAACTAAATACACAACAAAGCATGTTTCTTTTGCACAAAAAGGCATCATTCTTTTTTAATTCTATCTATAATTGTTGCTTTCTAATCACCATATGCCTCAAACTATTTGCCTTATTCAAATACATAAAAACAATGAAACCCTGGATCATCTCTGGTCCTATGTCACCTTGTTGTGCTTAGCCTTGGGGAAACATGGAAGAAAGCCACAGTGCCCAGAAGTGAGCCATACACATTCAGTGTGCCGGTTAGGTTATGCACTTCTCGGAAGATTAAGTTTACCTGCAGAATACTAAAAATCTATTTAATACATGTATGATTGCTTTATATTCCTGTCCTTCATTTGTTTACCGCTGCAAAACTGAATACAGGAAATACAGAAAAAAGGCAGAGTAATGCAACAAACCATTACTGCAAGCAAGCAAGCAAACTGTATGTTAAAGATAAGCTACGCTACACTGTATTTGCCTAGAGGTTTCCAAGTGGATTTTATCTGACATCAGACCACTAAAGTGTTTAGACTGAGAATCTAGAAGATGCTGGAGCAGATGGTGTGTCTCATGATGAAGTGCGCTAACCTCAAGTGTTATCTATTTTGGCTGCTGATTCAAAGCGCCGCCGAACCTGCAGGCTATATTGATTGACAGACCTGCTAACGCCAAACGTTCTCCACAACAACTACAATGACTCTCAAAAACAGGCACTTCTGCGCACACAAACACAGCAGAAAATATCCTTCAAATGTTATCACCATCAAATGCACTCTCTCTCTTTTTCTACTGCTCTATCCTTTTCAAGAACGCTGCACTATCTGTGCGACTTACAGCGCTGCATAAATACCAAACTCCCCACAGTGACGTGCACTTTAGTTTGATGCTGTCAAACTCCCATCGCTTTGGGCCAGGAAGTGCTTTATACCTCCATGTCTGAGCCCTTCTGGAAGAGGTCAAAACTTATTGATCAGCCTTGCTTGAGATTCCTGACAAATTAGGCCGGGATATTGACCCTCTATACGACCCCCTATGGCAGCTTTGGTGCAAATTACACAGCAGCCCTGTCAGAAATAAACCCACCACTGGGAAAAATTAGGAGCAAGCCAGAGAAACAAAACAGAGGCCCTTATAACTAGACAAGTTTGTAGGCAAAAGCAGCAGTTTAGCAGCGGCAGCAAACTGTGCACTAATTTACTTTACTATAGAGGAAACTCCCAGAGGAAAGTTTAATTACTCAGGGGTTGCTCTTTCATTACTCATGAGATTTAATGGAGATCTCAGTTGGGTTTCATTTAAGTATCAGCTTTGTCTCAGAGGCTTCTCCTAAAATTGCTTAGAAGAAACAAAAACAGAAACAAATGATGATGGTTAAAGAGATCTTATCTGTAATTCTTCTTTCCTGTGGGCTCCCACATACGCTCAGGAACTATTTAAAGAGAGTTGTAGCAGCAACACAGAGAATAACCTTTATCACTCCTTATGCATGACAACAGAGTCTCTTGCGTGTCAAGTCATGAAGTTCAGTGTTTTCCAATAATCATCGGTGTCCTGTTTCTCCCACCTCACAGCTCCATGCACCCAACAAAGCCCTCTGAATAAGTTATGTTCATGAATAAGATTCAGAGCGTTTGAAGTATTGTTAATCTCAGGGGAGAAGCCAAAATGCCTTCTGCCAAGAAGCTAATGATAAAATCTTCAAAAGCATTTTTGAAAGTGCCAGTTTTCCCATCATAATGAAAATCCAATTTTGTGGGTTCACTCTCAATTATTATGCACTTATAAAAAACAGAGGCAGGTAAATCCTTCAAACTATTCAACATTTCTCTGTCAAACCGCTGCATGAAGGTAAATGGTTACATTTTAAGAACAGTCATCCTGCCAATACAAAAACCAAATTCTGGTCATTTTCATTCAGGTTATTATTCATACTGCTTCAGGATTGGCTCACTTAAGATTTATTTCTTGCATTTGACATGACGTCAAAACTGTTGGTGGCAACAGCACAATTTTCAGAAAAATTAGAGTCAAAACACTGTCTTGAACAATAATTAGAAATAATAAAATCAGCTAGTGTGCCAAGGTCATGAAATTCTCACAAGAATTTCAGTTTCTGTTATCTCATTCAACCAATTATCTAACCAGCCTACTGGTTAGACAGTCAGACTTGTAACCAGAAGGTCGCTGGTTTGATACCCAATGCTGGCAGAAAACAACTGAGGTGAGTTTGAGTAAGGCATCTTAACCCCAATTGCCCCCTGTGCACCCTCAGTGCTGCCCACTGCTCCAGGTGTGTGTTTACGGTTTGCAGCATGTGTGTTCACAACTCACTACTCCAATGTGTGTGCACTGCCTGGATGGGTTCAATGCACTGGGACAAGTTCTGAGTATGGGGTTATCATACTGACCCGCATGTCACTTCACTTATAGCATTACAAACAAAATATTTGACAATCTTCTTACAACATATATTCACCCTTTTTGACATTAAGAAGATATGAAAAATAAGCAGAGCGTAGAACTACTGTACAGCAGGCTTGTTTTTAACTTGTGGCAAAGTTTACATGCTTGTCTTCATTTAACTGTCATCATTAGCATATTTTGTCTGGTAAGGGAAGAATTTTGGTAATTGTGAGACATATTAGGCTGCTTGCAGGTCTTATTTGTGGTTATGCAAATCTCAGATAATGGTGAGAGAGTACAGAATTGTGACACCAAACCCACCACAACGCCTATGGGTTTCTTCATTAAACACCAGAAGAAACCAAAACAATCAGACAGAAACAAATCATGCTCTTCTCTTGGGTGGATCGCACATATTTTACCATCATTGCTCCAACTCTTGACTGAAATTAAGCCTATAAGGAGCCAAAAGAGGACAAATCTGTTGACTGCATACTAAGGCTAGGCAATATACCTACGAAATCATTTCATTCATTGTAATTCAGCTAAATCATAATTCAGTCGACTACCAACTTTAGCATTTCTGATGCTTTAAATTGAAACTTCAAATTTTAAGTCCTAAGACAGGGAGTCACAACCTTGCTAACAATTTTAGGTTTTAAGAAAGTTTCCTAATGGTTCCATTATGTAACTAAAATGTTACAGTATTATTTTGAATGTTCTAGGAACGTTCAAAACATCTATTTTTTAAACATTGATTTAACATTATTGATATTGATTATAAGAACATCATTCAAACATTTTTGTTATTTCTGTAACAATTTTAAAACATTCCATTAACAACCTAAGAATAACGGTTTGATATGTAACGTTACAAAATGCTCTACTAACATTACAGAAAATACAAATGCAACCTAAAATGCATTTAAACCATAGCAATATAAATAAGGTTATGTAGCGTTAGCTATGTGTTAGCTACCTATATAAATTAATCTATATTATATACCCTTATATCAGTATATAATAATATGAATATTTGATATATCACCCAATCCTGCAGCATCCACCCTTAGCGTTCCTCACTGGCAGTCAAAATGCCACGCTCTTTGTATCAATAGATTGTAAATTCATACTGGCAAATACAAAATTGTATTTGATATCTGCTTGTAAAATAATGTCTCTTAACTGAAACTGTTTTCCCTCTTCTCTCCCCAGACACCGTACAACACCTCCATCCCAAAGCTCCAGAAGACCTGCTATTCATCTACAGAACAAACCCACTTCAATCATCCAAATGCCAGCAAAGAAAAGAAAGTACAATACTATCAAAAACTAATCTTATGGAAATCATGTACTGCCGTTAGAAATATACAACCAAGGTTAGTGCGCATATTTCAAGGAAACGTAGAATAAAGCCCCCACGAAAAGCGAGAAAAACATGCAGGTGAGGAAAGTCAAGGTTTTAATATTCCTTCAGTTTATTTTGAGTGCGGCGTGCGGGAAAGAACCAGCGGGTGACGTTGTAACGCTTAAAAGGTTCAGCGACAGTAAAACACACTATAAAAATGAAAGTGAAGCAAATGAACTAATCCCCTTTTATCACAGCGGCTCCGACAAAAATGTCTGTCAATCCCTTGCATACAAATTAGCATTGCCAGAGAAGACAGCGTATAAGATGGGACTTATTAATGTAGACTGCTTGACTAAACTCAGTTTGACAGGTTGCTTTTAAAATGTTTGGAACTTGGCGGCAGAATGGTCTTGAGATTCACACCTTAAGATCTCTTGTCAAAGGGATCATCCTGCTAACTGACCTTAATTTTTCCTGTATGAGCAGAAAGAGAAAATGACAAGTCCCAGTGAGATTTGTACATGCCAGTGTTGTCTTGTTAGAAAATAAAAATCTTGAGCGCCTGGGAGTGTCCAAGTCAAAGTTTTTTAATTTAAGAAGTGAAAAAATATGTTCATATAATCATATCATATAATGTTAAAAAGCGTGAAATCTGTGATTAAAGTGTTCATCTGTCATTACATCTGAGAGAGAGAGAGAGAGAGAGAGAGGAGAGAGAAGGAAGGAGAGGTCCAAAGAATCGTATCAATAAATTCAGTGAAAAAGCTCCATAATCCATAATACATGTCTCAAAACATCTTTCAATACCCATTACCCAAATATTATAGTGATGACTGCTTTTAAACATGTTTTAAGAAAACTTCCCATTCTAGCCTGGGCACAAGTTGGTTGTAAACTTATCAGCTGTTTTAATGGAGCTTGTTTATGGTTCTTGTGAATGAGCAGGATTTCAGTCCTGTGATGGTGAGTGAGCCCAGAATGGCTGGGGATTGGGTGGGGCCACTGGGAGAGAAAGAGAGAGAGAGAGAGAGAGAGAGAGAAGAGGTGAAAAGTGATGACATGTAGGAGAGAAAGCACAACCTGCCTTACTGGCCTTCTAGGATAATTGGGTGCCAGAGTTAGACCAACTCTATCCAGAGATTATTCTACAGTAGTGAGATTCTCATATACCGAAATTACTGCATAGAAGTTTGACCTTAATAAGACTGTAAAAAAATCATTTAAATGAGCTAATGTAGCACAATGAATGAAGATATCCTTAATTAATTGTATGACAATCAATTAAAATATGTAAAATGGATGTTTATTTAATCTATTTGGATTAAGGAACGACATTAATATATTTGTTGGCAATAACCAGATAATACATAAATACTGACATGAATACAATTATTAGAAAACAATTGGAGCATTGTCTTTAATTAGGCATCATCCGTCCATGTACTTTATTTAATTTAGCATTCTGCAGCACTAATTCAAAAAATGTTTCTATTTATTTATGTTTTTATAGGCACATATCAATATTTGTTAAAAAGTTCAGTCTCAGGTTTAATCCTATAGTCCTTTTTATTTTCATTGTATCTAGTAGACATTACTAAATAAAAGTTTGTTTCTACAACAAAAAGTTAACAAAATTATGTTGTTTTTTGTAATCGTCAAATATGTGGGAATCTGCTTGTATTTTTTGAGTGGTTATGAGAGAAAATACTTCACAAGCCTTAAAGTTTTCAAATGTAATCCATGTCTGTAAATAGTGTAATCTAAATCTAGCTAGCACAAATATAACATCTTTGTAATAAATCATCCAAAACAGCTCATTAGTATCATTAGAAACAAACAGAAGGTTAATTCCAATAATTCTTTGCTCTACGACTTTTCAGTTTCGTTACAGTATCCAAAGCAATGTGGCTGCTGGCGTACAATCGTGCCAATTATTCATCCCACTTCTGGGGTCATTTTAAATTTTCCTTTCAATAAAGTTTTCTTTAGCACTTTAGCTGCCATTTTCCTGCACTGGAACAGTCCTATAATGAGCCCCTCTGAGGAGCAGGCGTGACTGTTATAAGAAGGATAACAGCTTTATGATGCAACTTTCTCATTTCATCATTCTGAGGCGAAGCAATCCAATCCCTCAAACGTGTAAATAAGACAGGAAACATATTTTCATAAATAAAAGGTCTGTGTTTTGGCCTTTTGAGACATGAGGTGATAACAACAGTTTTGTTGGCGGACGAATGTCTCAATTAATCTCAAAAAGTCTTTGGAAATCGTATCAATGTGACTTCTTTATCCACAAAACAGGCCGTGTGTCCACCAAAGCATTTTTTCCTGTTTTTACAATGGTGTGCAATGGTAACGCCTTGTTTTAAAAATATCACTTTGTACCCAGCTGTAAAAATCACAGTGCAGAAGAGGTGGGACAAATACCATACCAACCAATCATCACATTCTACTTCTGCATTGCTGTGTTCAGTCATTGTATAAGTTATTATTTCTGGACTCTGAATATCAATATCTGTAACAGGTGACATCACTGGGATACCACAATATTAATATTAGTTGATTAAACAAACTTTCTGTAAATCAGATACTAGTAACACATTACTTTGGTGCATATTACGGATAATATCAACCAGAGCGTGTTAAGACCCTCCAAGTAAACCATTAGTTTGTGGTTTAAAATCATGCTTAATGTACATTACGCACCCCTTCAGCTTAGCCCTATGAAACAGCACTGAAAACCAACTTCCTAATGACACTCTTCCTAAAGACATTATTATTTAAAGACAATTTCATGTGCATCTTAAATAAGTGGGCAATCATTAATATACATTTGAATAACATTCAGTCGAGAAGAAAGGATCACCATGTTGTGATCATGTACTATAATATATATCTATATAGTACATAGATATGTAACTATTCATATACAAGCACACATTTATAGAACTGCATATGCAGTGTGCGGGCATGCATATTTGTTTTTATTTAGATAGAAAGAAGGTAATATTTAAAATGGAATTAAAATGGGACTGACAAGGTATACACTATTCTGAGATCAAGATCAAGGAGGAAGGAAAATTAACACATAAGAAAGAGACAGGAAATGGAATCCTGTCACAACCGAGAAAGTTCCACACAACTTCCTGTCATAGCTCAAGACCAGCATACAATGAGAAAGGACATCCATAGATTTTCCGTTAGTAGCCTGACTGTAAAAATACCTTTTTTAACTGCACTGGCACTTGTTGTCCTGGTGTAACATACTGAACGTGTTTGTGAGCTTTCACAGAACAATTACCCCTTTTCGCTCGCTTTTCTGGCAAACCTTTTGCATTAAAAGCTAACATTAACATGCTCACGATCTGTGCCCAGGCACTTGTTCAGGCTGTGATGCTTCTGTGTAGAGCTGGAACTGATGTGAATGGGGGAAGGGCCAGAAAAACTACAAATACCATTTAATGGACAGACCAGAGAAGGAGCCCCAGAGTGGGTGAGATAAACAGGCCGAGAGTGCATGTAGGAGAAGCACAGATAATTGAGCGTAGGAGAGAGAGATGGGGGAGAGAGAGAGAGAGAAATGGGGGTTGATACAGTATTGGAAAATGGACCGGGTACGAGTGACCTTTTGCTATTGCCTATTTGTGGCGGAACATGACATCTCAAAGAAGGTACAGTGCTCATGGCTAAAGATTAATCTTTACAAGAGGAAGAGTGCATTTCAGCCCCTGTTAGGAGATTTTAGCCTATGAAAAATGCATGTTTTGGTTTGTGTTTAGCGTAGGTAGAATAAAGCCAGCGCTGGTTCACAGGCCTCAAGAACACAGTTTCAATGAGTTTGAGAAAATGTATGCATAAGAAAAAATGTTTCAGGAAAAAATCCTCTACGCAACACAACAACACAAGCAGTTGAAATCTGTTGAAAACAGAATAAAAAATTAACTCCTGGGACATAAAAATGACTGTAATTGAAAATGTAGAACTAAACATAAGACTGAAACACATTTACAACTTATGTGTGAAAAAGCAATAAAACACAGAATCCATCAAGTATTCCAGCTCACAAAATCTGATCAGAAAGTTCATCCACTGGTACATAAAACAAAACAGCAACATATTAAAACACAGTGGAAACCTTTTGCATTGTACAGTTAAACCCATTTGCTGTACACTCCTGAATGCCAGATCAAAGCCGAGTGTATCTGTATGCAGAATGAGGTGCAATATTGATTTTTGTGGGCTCATGTAAACACAAGACCATTTAGACTAGGGATATCATCCACAAAAGCACACACGAGACTCCAGTTGAACCATCTAGCCATGCCTGTTTAGAATCTACAGGTCAATCATGATTTATGGCTTGCCATGTGCTTATCATCCACAAACAGATATGGCTGGATTTTTTTAATATAATGAGCCAGGTAGCACCACCTCACGGTTCTTTACAAGGGGTCTCTCCTCTGTTAATCTTGCCCTTCCTGATACATCATAAATCTGATAAGTGCATCTAAAAGGTTTTGCTAAACAGGATTATTCTCCTACAGGCCACTGTTGGCCCACACAATACATTCTGAGAAAGTTTATGAGGTCGTGAGACCACAAGCCTGAAAGATTCCCCAAAGGAAGACTAGATATGCGGATTGTGGCTCAAAGACCAGGTAAGCCAAAAAATGTGAATCATTAATACTGTGAATCATTTAAAACTTCGGAGGAATGAGGTTAATTTTAATACTAAATGCTGAGCTTCCATGGCAGGTCTTAAGCATACTGTGCCCTTCATGTGGGACTTTACTGGCTGGTGAGACATACCTAGAAGAAATCTTTATTGCTCCTTCTTAGCTAAGAAGATTTAATGGAGTTCTCAATTATGAGTTATTGAAAAATGAGCTTTGTCTCGGAAGTTTCTCCAAACATTTTTTAGGAAAAATTAAAGTGTACAGTGAGACAATTAAAGTGTCTAGTGAGACAATTTGTTGCCATACAGTAAAAGTATAGTATACACTTAAAGTATACACTTTAAAATTAATGTGGCTATCATAGCACAGATAATTAAGTTTTGAACAAATTTATTAAGTTCACAGAATATGAATTTTGAATGCAGATTGTTATTATTTTAAATGCAGATAGATTATTGTGCCTTGGTATTGCTATTGAGGAGTTTTTTCCTACACTGTAAAAAAACTTTGCTGCCTTAAATTTTTAAATCAATTTGGTTGCACAAGTCATTTCAACTTGCTCTTTGTAATCTTGACTGGTGTGGAGTTGAGGTAACATAAGAAATAGTTGGAAAATTCCTTAACCTATTTTTTTAAGTTATATCAGTCAGGAAGTAAAATAATAAGTTGAAATTACTTGTATAGCCAAGTTAATTAAACTTAAACATTTAAGGCAGCAAAGTTTTTTTTACAGTGTATGTGTTTTGGTCCCGCCAATTCATAGCAACATTCTTACAGGTATTTACCAATATCATTAAAACATAAAACTACCAGTTCTATAACTGAAAAGTTATCCTCTGCTCACCCTCATGTTCTCTAAACAAGCATAATAACATGCCATAAAGACCTACTCAAGTACTGCATTGTATTCAGGTCTTCTACAGCCATAAGATACTATACTATTGTGATAGGAATCAAACAAAACATGATTATTTGCTGACAAACGTCACTATTTTTGCATAAACACATTTGCATTTGGTCCTCTCAGCTTGATAGGCACTAATCACCATCCACTCTTAGCTAGAGCCACCCAGACAATTAGCTAGACATCAACTCCTTTTGTGCTTTATGGAGAAAAATATCACACTATGTTTAGTGGCATGAGGGTGAGTAGATGATGATAAATTTTCATTTTTATGTGAACCATCCCTTTAAAAACACATGGGCGGGGAGGGTAAGTCTCCTCTATTCAAATTTGGCATACTGTAAAACAATGCAGAGTCCCACACATATGTAATTCCATTTGTGTGGGACCTCTTCACAGAAATCTCTACAATGCAACAATGAAATAAAAGGAAAAAGACTTACTAAGGTAAGAAGTAATTTTTATAAAGAAGCCACTCAGCACAACAAATAAAAATGAATCTTAATATGAGCTCAAGATATCTAGTTGCATGACACTTCAAATGTCTCCAAATTTGGGACAAGTACTATATATCTCGCACAAAAATAGCTGATATTTTTTATTAAGTGATGGTCATGTCTACAAATGTTATACTCTGCGCAATTGCGTTTTAACACAGTAACAGAGAAATACAAGCTATAAATGAAACAGTGCAATTTATTTTATTTTGGAAATGTCAACCTAAAATGGAGATGGAAATGTAAATATGGATAAATAAAACATCCTATTTTACTGTTGACCGTATCTGAGGTAAACAACCTAATTATAACCACATTTCCATTCCAAGCAAACACATGTCCATGGGTAATACGTTTCTTTCACGCTGATGCTCATTTTGGTCTAAAAGGCTCTGTGTTTGCAATAATAATCAGTATTCATGCACCATGCATGCTCGGCATATGCTCTCCCATATGCTTGGAATCTACAGGAAGGATTTGGAAGGCAGAGTTGTAACAGTTTATAAGAAAAGAACTGACAACACAATCCAGTTTTCCGGATTAGTTCACACTGAATTCACATTTACAATGCTAAATGATAAAGAAAGCGAGTATCTTGATCTGCTGACAGTTGTAATCGCTTTGTTTTGGTAGACAATGGAAAATGAGGGCTGGGAGCTTTAGTGGAAAAGAATGCAATGTCAAACTAACACCAATTGTCAAACTGACCTGAATATCCATGTTTATTGATATGGTGAATGAGAGACAGTTGGGCAGGAAATCAAAGCAATAACTACCCAGCTAACAAATTTAGGTTGTAAGAACATTTCCCTAACATTTCTGTTAAGTAAACAAAGACGTTACTTTAAACGCTCAAAGTTCTAGGGATGTTCAAGCCCTGTTTAAGCCCTGTAACTAAGCTCAATTGAAAGTATGAAGAAAAGGATCATGGGAAGACAACTGAATGTGGACAAAGTGTCATACTGAGATGCCCAAAAGTTTGTTCAGGAAAAGATTGTTTTAAAAACATTCCACTTTCTTTTGATATTTTTCTAAGCAATTCAATTTCCATAACAAGTCACATTATGAAACAAGTTGCCGCATTAGATTTCCTTCAGCAAACTGGGAATGATTTGTAAAATGTATTCCAACAATCTTATAATTAGATGATACTGGGGTTGGTTGGCATAATTTTTATTTTTTTTGCAAAATATCTCTGGTGGAACAGATATTAAGATAACCCAATGAAATACACATGAACATTTAGATGCTAAAGGAAAAACACAAGGCCAATTTCCTAAGTTATTTAATGAGTAAAGTTATGTTGTGCAGTTGTGCCAAGTACCAAACTCCAATACTGGGATGCTGGCACAGATTGGAGCTGGTTGGCACAGTTAAAAACCTATAGTTTTATAAACAGAAGTTATAAACTGAAAAAATAAAAAATTTAAACCAAACTAACACCACGCAACATGATTCTATACCATCTATTGCAGCTAGTTTTATAGTTGTGTATCTGTATCATTTCAGTTATGAATAATTAATTTTCTAATATTACACTACACATGGCAAAATTCTGACTCACACTTCAGTATAAATGATATTAGCCAGCTGGCAAGATTTATCACAGATTTATTACAAATCTTATATCAACATATAACCCATATCTATTAATTATTACAGAGATATTCTAATTATCTTTACACTCTTTTAATAATATTTTTGCAGTGTTGATAGCATCAATGAATGTGGGCCATCAGGTCAAACAATTATATATAACATTTTTGTGACAGTCATTTATGAATTATAAACTTTTTACAACCCTGTATATTACAGACCCTACGTTCTCATACTGATAAATAGGGCAGACCAGTGAATGTACCAACTTTTTGTTTTTGTTACCTAATGAAAATGATATAGAAACTTTCTTACAACCCTTTTTAAAAAAAATTTGGCAAAATTGTTAGTAGAATCCAGTGGAATCAGTTTATGACAATTCTAAAACCTTGATCAGATTTAGCAGCATACAGAAAAGTCCAATCATGTACGTTTTTACTTTCTCTAAAGAACAACCCCAGTACAATCTCTGTGACAAAACATCAGCGGAAACATAAATCATAGTAGTACTGTAGTATGAACCTTACTATTTTTTTTAAACGAAACACTCTATTTCACCAAGTAAATCTTGCATGAATCCCAACAGCACAAATGCTTCATAAATCTCACTTTGTGTGGGAGCTGTCTGAACTATTTGTCAAAAAGGCTAGCCATAATAGACAGGTTGGATTTCAGCGAAATCAAAAGCTTTTCTGAATGTAGCGACTATTTCAGCCAACATGCAGAGAAATACAAATCCAATGTCGGTGTGTTTGGAGAAAAGTGCAAACTGTGTGTGAACAAGGGATTTATTTTCATAGTCATTACAGTCATTTTTAATGTAGTTGTAAATGTGTAAAGAAAATTGTGAAACACTTTAAACTCAACAAGAAAGGACCGTGAAAATAGATATTAAATCTTTCCTGTGTAAAGATCTAACATCTGCCTAACATCAGTTCTGTTTAGACTGTATTAAATATGATATATATATATATATATGTGTGTGTGTGTGTGTGTGTGTGTGTGTGTGTATAGATATTACTCGTTACTCAAGTATACACTCATATACATATTTATACTCATATACATATTTATACATATTTCTAAATATCATAGCATTTGCATACCGTATGTATTGCTTCTTTCTGAATACCCATAATCCAACACTCCTGTGGAGAGATGTCAGAAGATCATTAGAAATTATTAATTCAATTATAAGCATTGTCAGAAGTACAGGAACCTGTTGCAAGAAATGCAAACTATCCTCTTTCTGTCAAGCCCTTGGCTAGGACGCCACAAAATGAACTCTAAATACAATTTAGAAGATCGAACAAAACAAGAACAGTTGGACGTCGAGACAGTTTATCTCAGCGATTGATACTGCCAGTACTGCACTGGACCATGAAATTGTCATTTGTTCTGCAAGCGTTGCATCAAATGAAAGCTAAAGGCTGCACACTGGCAAATGTCTAAACTCTGCTGGCAGCCAGAGAACCCGTAGATTATTATATCTATTCCATATAAATGCTATACCTACTAATACAGCGACACAGCTATAAAATGAAGTATGAGAAATGCAAACAAGTCTGTGTTGCTGAGCGATTACTAAGAACAGTCATGCAGCACAACATCACATCACGCACACGTTGTTGGTGTGTGCGTTGTATCTGTTATGCCAATTTGTGTGCTTAAAAGAATGCATTAGATGAAGTAATCCCATTTGAAAGATTACATTTTCACGCAGACCTTCAGAGAACTTTTAAATGGACAGTTCACTCAAAAATGAAAATTCTGTCATCATTTTCTCACACGCCCTCTAGCAATTTCAAAGTGGTATGATGTTCTTTTTTGTAGTATACTACAGGCTATTACAGGAATTCTCGGCTATTTTCCATGTTCCGAACATGAGAAACAAACACAAAAGTGTATACAGGGAATACAAGGAACAGAGCCAAAATGAAAGCCAAACATTTTTCCCTCCAGTGAGCTGTTAACCTGAGAATTGTTGTGAGCGGATTATTGAGTTGGTGAGTTACTGAAGAACCAAATCAATCTGATTTGTGGACCATAACAACCATTTCATTGATGAGAAGGTTTCATTAACAAATCGGATGGATCTATATCACTCACTACAACAGTGATCCCATTATCAAGTTTACACCTTCATGGAGAAAAGATTTATCAATGAATATCTAATATACCTAACATAATATAATATGGCATTATAGTAGTTGAAATATATCACAAAAATCGATTTGACCCATGACAAACATAATCACTTTTAACCTTTGAAGCTTAAAGCTAGTCCTTTCTGAAATTTAAACAACAGTCACATTCACTTTTCGCCTTTGTATGGGAAATAAAGACCCCACAGGTTTAGAACAGCATGAGAGTAAATGATAACATTTTTGGGTGAACCATCCCACACTCACACAAACATACATCCCCACTTCAAACCCTCCCCCCACAATGAAAGAATCTCATGGTCTGTGATTTCAGTAAGGAGCACAACAGCGAAAACACAGCAACACTATAGATAGTGAGTGACGTTCAGAGATGGCGGAATCAGTGGCTGCTCAGGAGGAGAGAAAAAAATGGCAGACAACAAATAAAAGAGAGAAACTGAGGAGGCGTATTATCAATATCCCACCCTTCATGCAGCCCGCGCTAAAGCAGAAGATGAGGAAGCCAAAGAGAAGCAGTCAGCGTTTAGGAAAGCCACTCGCTCCAGTGCCACACATAACAGTGCCCACCATAACACCACAGTGGCTGCTCAGAGGGGTGTCAGTGCTGAACTGTGCCAATGCCACAAGTTAAAGAAACAAAACACAAATATACACAAATCAAAAGAGAAACAAAATTTAACGTGACGGCACACAAAAAGCTGTACACCAGCAGGCATCCTGGCCAATTGAGAGGAGAAATTGCGATGAGAAAGAAGTCAAATTTGGTTAGTGCAGGATTTTAGGTCCCTTACTGAGCTGCGAAGAGCATGTGACACATACTGACCTGGACTTGAGACAGTGCTAGCTGCGGTGGGTTCAATAACTGCTACAGGAAAAAGTGGAGAGGGAAAAGAAGACATTTATATATTATTAACATAATGAAGCCCGAAAAGAAAGGAAGAGAGATTTAAAACAGGCAAAGACTGGAAAGGAAGGAGTGTAAGTGGATCCATGGTCAGCAAGCTATTAAAGGGCCTTTTAATACACAAAATAAAATGAATCCCTGCTGGGATTTGATCGGCTTGATTAAAATATAATGTTCAGTCTGGGTTTTGTTTGGTTTTTATGTTCAGAGGGGTTTTAAATCATATGTAGATGGCTGATCTTTGATACTCCAAACTGGAATCTTCTGAGCATCACTCAGTTCAACTAGTCTGAAATGAAACTCAGCTCAATTAACACATGATTAACACACTTTTTATTAATAAATATCATACTGTCTCAGCTGCCCTACCTCTTTTTTGGGAAATGTTAAAAGCAGGACTTTAATGTTAATTTTTGTCTCATATAGGGTCAATATTTTCCACTGAGTTGGTAATTAAAACTTAACTTATGGGGATACATTTAGATCTGGGTTAAATATATAGTGACAAGTCTGTATTCACATTGGTGACGTATTTCATCTGCTGACACGTACTGCATGTAGGAGACAAGTAAATGTGAAAAACTCTATAAGCTAACTCAATCTATAGAGGAAAATGCACCCTTGTTCAGTAAGAAATTCGGACACTTAAAGCTGCAACTGTAACATTCGCCTCTTTATCGCCCTCTCTGTCTGAAACATAAAATGGCAAGTTACTTGCAAAGTTTCTTTCTTAAAGCTGCAATCCGTAACTTTTTTGGTTAAAGAAAAACACAAAAATAAAGCAGAAACATAACAGCCCATTGTTCAAAATGTTCTACTTACCTTACCCTGATTAGCAAAGCTTATAATAATTATTTATAGTTATGAGCTGTTGGGTCCAATTTCTCAGGAAATGTCAGTTTGACTTCAACATACATGAAAAGTAAAGTCAAGTAACCTGCAATTTTACGTTTCCAACAGAGATGGCGATAGTGAGGCAAGTTACAAATTGCAGCTTTAATGTGGATAAAGAGTTAAAGATGTAACTTAACCACACAGACAATTATATTTTATATATATATATAAAAATGTGTTTGTGCCACACACTGGCTTTTACATATTTCAAAGTGTTTTGGTGTAGCCTTACTTCTGCTTAGCACCCAAATAATGTGTCTATATCAATAAAAACATATGAAAATCATACAATAATTTGCAGCATACTTCATTAAAACACGCAAGTCGTTGTGAGACAAACATTAGTCACTCATTGGACAAGAAAGGGGGAAAATGACAACAATGAAACCATCTGGATGTTTTAAACAGAATTATAACACTATTGCAGTCTTCCCTGTGGTCGCACAGCAGAACCGAACAATAAAAAATAAGACAGGATGTGTTTTCACTTTCATTGCTCGGATCAACATTACAGTGACTCTACAGCAACAGAAGCAGCTTTGTTGTTAAGGGATGTAATGACATCAACAATAGCTTGACTACAATAGGCAACTAAAATGAGAGACCTGGAGTTGAAATCACAGGGCCAAGAGACAGTTCAGACCATTATTGTTCACGGGTTCAGGGGCAGGACTGAGTGTGTGTGTGTAAGAGTGTGAGAGAGAGAGAGAGTGTGTGTGAGAGAGAGAGAGAGAATAACACAGGTCGTGTGTTAGAGCTTCCATTTGACATCATGTTAAGCCCACAGACATTCAACCTAAAGCAATCATCATTACTGACAGTCCTACATTGGGAATCAACTGAGACTCTGTGAATCACAGTATAAAACAAGATTAAGATAAAGAGACAGAAGTACTGGGAAAGTTTCATTGGCAGATTGAACAAACACAGTTTTGTAAAATCCTTGGAGGGCAAATAAAATTTTCTGTTTGCACAAACATGGATTTATAAATATGTACACAGATAACAGCATTGGTTTGTATTTTTTTCTACAGACACTTTTGGCCCTGGAGACTTTTATAAAACACTTGTTTATTTGCCCACTACTAACAATGTCTAACATTGGATTTGCATAAATAACTGGAAAATGTTGTGATTTTTGCGTTTTATTTTCCCCTGGACCTCCTTGCATAATGTCGTTACAACCAATCACATTTCAAATCTCCATTCATTCTGTGCTGTAAATTACACTGTGAGAAATAATGCAGTTCATTAATGCAGGGGCAAAACTGCCTGCTTAGGTGCAAAGGCCAATTTTGATTTGTGTTAAGATTTATTTACAATAAATATTAACTTAAGGTTATTTCGATCTAGCATATGTGTAAAGTAAGAATATTGTAAGACATGAATTTATATGTTCTGGGAACTTCTGGGAAACAAAACATAAAACAATACCAGAACACAAAATGTAAAAGGCTTTTGAGGCATCTTGTAAAACTATAGTGTTTCTGGAACCAAGATTATATTACACACTGTAGTCTTACAATGTAACATGTAAAATACAATTTTTTGAATAGACAATGCAGAGATGCTGATTGAGAGAAATTTTTGCTTACATCCTTGAATGATAGCACCTTCTATTTTTCATGCATGGTCAGATGCATCACATTGATTGCCTATTTCTTCAGGCAGTTTTAACTGTCGTCTTTGTTAATGATTGGACAGGATTTGTTTTATAGCCAAAACAGGCTCACTGCATCCTAAACACCTTATTTTTCCAAGGAAATGCACACTCCTTGTTCAGATGGTAACAGCGAGGCAGCACCCTTTAAGACCTTGCCATGCCAAAATGATGATCATTGTAATACAAGATAAAAGTCAATGAGAACAATAAATGTCAGTTCATCTGTTCAGCTGTCCTTTTCAGTGCTTTCAGTTTTCAAAACCACTGTGAATGAACACATCTGTGTACCAAGAGAACAGCAACAAAATGGGTTACTGTAACAATATACTAATATGATACTGCTATGATACTGCTAATAAAGATCAATAACACAACCTGTCTACTACAACTATTTGTAGTGTCAGCCTCAGATTAGTTTCTTAATTAACCATTTAATGCCTTTTACAAGCAAAACTGGAAAGCACTTTCTCAAACTAGCAAGCTTTAATCTGACTGTCTGGCTTTATGCAGTTATTGAAAGCGAAGCCACAATTTGTGTTTAGCCCTTCCAAATTAACTAAATATCCAAAAGCAGAACCATATATTCTTATTTGTTTTCTGAGTTATGAAAAAATTAGTACCAATTTGTTCTGTCATCTGTTAAACTGAACCATGGTTGGCCATGTTAAAGTTGTTTTTCTTTCTAAGTGGGTGGTTGTTGGCCAGAAAAAGCTGCAGTGTGGACCAGACCTTATGCTGTAGTCAAAGGTTTGGCTAATTGTTGCTGTAAGTGCCAGTTTGTTAGAGCTTGAACATTATACTAGCCATATACTAGATGCATGTACTAGCCAATTAGATTCTTAATCCATGGACACTTAACACATCACTTAAATGTATCAGCATAAATTGGGCACAGTCTGTATTTGGCAGTTCTTTACAGTGCCTGCAGAGGTGCTCGGGGTGGAAAACAACCTGATATATGATTGATGGAGAAATAAGACCAGGATCAGAAGTGTTGGCTGAATGGCAAGATGAATGTGTGTGTTTCGCAGCCTGGAGAAAAACTATATTTATGAGAATAAATTGACATTATATCTTCTGTTCTAGTTCACCTTCTATTTCATGCATTGTTTTATTACTCCACCCTGTGACTCAGACGGGGTCACAGTATGGCAACCACAGCAACAACATCCACCACAACTCAGTAACAGAATGGAAACCAGGACAACAGAAAAGAAACGAAAATATGACACTGAGTCTGTGATTGATAGGCAAGGAAAATGAACAAGGCTTTCATTAGTCGGTGTCTGTCACAGATGTGGAGGCTTTATCAGAAAGATTGAGAGTTTCTGCAGGCTACAAGTGCTTCTACTCGGTTTTAGTCCTATTGCAATAATGGGTTGGTGGAGATTATTCAGCAAGCTTACACTGTGCTCTAAGCCAAAATGAGTGGTGAAAGATAGCTTGGATTACAAAGCAGAAGAAATCCGCCAATTAAGGCCAACAAAATCTTTGTTCCTCAAGTTATGCCTCACAGTTAGGACAGCAGAAGGAACAGGAGAAGTTTTAACTTCCAGAAAATCTCAAAAACAGGAAAACACATTAACCACAGATGTCGCGATGTGACAATGTGTGAGATGCACATGTGCCTTCCGCACACAAAACTGCTATGCGAGACCCAACAACAGAAAGCTAGGCTGGGTATTAACACTTTTACATTATACTGTAGCTATAAATATGCTGGCATAGCCATTAGCAATATAAATAATGTGTAAACATTCTCACATACATCATTTTCTAGGTCAGTTATGAAAAAAGTGAAAAAATTAGCATTCCATGCCTGAAATCTACACAAACAGATTTATTTTAAATGGTTGTACCCCAGGTGTAAAGCAAATGACACAGCGACCAATCAAATACGATGACAGTGAGTAATGCAGAGAGAGTCATGTAAATGTCAAATCAAGCACATGCATTTTTATTTTACAATACAATAGTGTTTAAAAATTTAAACATTCAGGTGCGTTACATCAATTACCACACATTTTGTCTTGAAAACATTGCTCAGTGAGCTAGTGTTCGTAGACAATAGTCAGAAGCGGTTTAGAAATTAATCAAAAGAGTCACATGGACTGCCAGATAAGTCCATTGTCACAATCTCTTAGGGAACGTGTGCACTTATATTTTGTATATATATTATAGAAAAACACATAAGAACTATAAAAGTTTAGAAAGTTGCTGAGAAATGCACTTTATTTATACTGTATTACAGTATGCAGTAATAACCAGCATTCTATGACATTTATTTCAAATATGTGCTAAACTCAAGTTAATTTCTCATATACTAATGAACACATTAAAAGCTTTGTGCCTGGTCAAAGCAAAGACTACCTGAATGCATTGCTTTAACATGCTTTCTTTTTACATTTACACATCAAACATGTGGTGTGATCTGTAAATGTATCTAACATTATTTGAGCGTGCCGACACCAATGTTTGAAAACGTAATATCTTAAAGTCTGTTAACATACTAATTCTCCTCTTGAAGAATTACTTTCAAATAAGCACTTGCGTAATGCATTAACACAAAATCTACATTAACTCTCATGTTTGTAAACTGGAATGGTGGCGTTTTACCCTTTTTATTTCCTCCTGGTTGCTTAAGCTCTTTAATGAAAGCTTAGCACACTAACTATGCTAAATATTCTAGTGTACGTCAAAAGTCACCTTGATGCTAGCGGACAAAAACAACCCAGAAGCTCCACAAAGCAGTTAATTCTGTGGCATGCAGAGACGAACAAATCTTTGGGATTAATCTAGACAAGACCATTAAAAAACCTTTCAATCAATACACAGTATACAATATGCGGGCAGAAATCATATGCTGGGCTAAAAATAGGCCTATATGATAGATTCCTTCATGTGGAGAAGAAAATCAAACACAGCATTTTGATTAGTATGCCACAACTTGCCTCTTAGTTTGAGGCACGCCATTAAATGTTAATGCGTCCCTGAATCCACCTTTGCTTCATTAATACTTATTGACCGATATTATAGTAATAATTTAGTCACCGGCAATGATGGTCAAGTGTCACATTTGAAATCCATAGAGATGTGGAGGTATGTGTTGGGCAGGAATTGCTTGCCATTTCTCAATAGGTGGACAGTAGGCTGAGTTTCCTGTATTTTTAGTGACAGAGACAATAAGAGGCACTTGTGAGTGCAGCAGATGCAAGTTTCTGGTCTATTGTTGGTTTTCTTGCATTGCAGACTGCTGGTTTTCAGTAGAATGCGAAAGATGCTGGAATTTTTACCTCAGCTGAGCCTTTGATGCTTCATTTAAAAGCAGCGGACTCAACTTTTCCGTCTGGCACTTTTACAATAATATCTTTTTTATTTTTTTCATTTGTTTATCTTGTTAGCCCACTCACACTTTGGGACTGTGGGCCCTCCAAAAAAATGCTTAAGCGTTTCAAAAAGACTGCTTAAAGAAACTGCAGCTCATTTAAGGCACAGTATTTCTTTAAAAAGCTGAAAACTGCATGCTCCAAAAACAATAACCTATTTTGATTTTTCCCCCCATCCTATGCATAAGAGATGGGTGAAAAAACGACTTGCAAACTACAACACCATGTGCAGAAAACAACTCCTAACACAACCAGAGCCAGTCAGGGGACAGAAATGCTTGTTACTTACGAATTAGAGGCACACTGGCGTTGGCTGTTCCCAATCTGTTGGCAGCCACACAGGTGTAGTTGCCATAGCGATCCTGTGTCATGTTTTTCACTGTGAGAATGGATCTGGAGCTGAGGTTCTTGATGTCTATACCTTGGCCCATATTAATCCTGAAAACAAAGGTATTGTTTTAATGAACGGGTAGTTTATTAACAGTGTGTAGTGTAAACAAGCAGTGTGACATGCTATAAACATCACAAACAATAAAGACAAAATAAACATAAAATGTTATTAAAATGTAATCATTTAGTCATTAAAGGTAGGGTAGGCAATTTTAAGGAGGCTAGGAATAGAAAGAAAGCATAAGATCTCACTCTTCCTTCAGAGTGCTCTCTAAAGCCATGGCTCTTTTAAAACACATGATTGCACATAGCCAATGGAACACGAAGACAGAAAATGTCTGCACAAGCGGGGTGCGTGGAGGTATGCACATACATATTTTGACAGGCAAGCAGAACATCCTATTGGACCGAATGCAATGACTGGACATTTTATATTCCTGCAACTTCCACAGAAAAAATATATTAATATAAATATATTTACACGACTTTACTTAGTGATTGCTATCAAGATGTGAAGAGACTGTTTCTTGGGTGAAAGTGTGTGCATAAGTTAGGTCTGAGGTCAAACTTATTTGTTAGGTTTGTCAAGGCCTAAGGTTAGTTAAAGTAGCAGGAGAGCAGTGACTCAGGGTCATCCATGTTCCTCTCACAGTTAGATGTGCTGACCTTTGGCCCCTTAACTTTCTGAAAGGTTGTGTGCTCTCCTGCTGACACATTTTAACGCTAGCTGACACACTTTTCTAAAAACAAAACACTATTACTACCTTTATTACCATAACTACTGTATTTCAGTGATGAAGGTTATTATGCACAAAAAACATTATGAAATCTATTCACAGTTACCATGATAATACATCATTTTGTTCATTTTGCTATTAGATTCTGCAATTAGACACCCGCCACTTGAAAATAATAGCACAGTGTTTTAGAGTGCTGCGAATCCACTTGTGCACTCGATCACAAAAAGGAACCTAATTTTGGGGCTTGACAACTAAGCTCATTACTTTTACAAACAAAATTTATATATATTCAGTATATATCTCAAATAAGCTCATGAAGACAGAAAGATGATTATCATATTATTCAAGATTATCTTGTAAAAATCCTCCCCCAACCATCATTTTTCACAGGTTCTCTGTTTATTATTATAATCATGTTTTTCCTTTTATTACTTGTTTCCTCCTCCTCGCCCTGTTAGTTCTGCACTGACACGGCATGTTTCAGAAAAGTACAGTGAAAACAGTTTATCAACAATGCTCAATGTAAAGACAGATTAAGCAGTCAACAGACCCAACGCCAATAAGCCTCCTTTGCAATTTGAATAAATTGAGAGAAGCCTATAATTACAATTAGCACAGTGTGAACTGCTGATTCAGATCGTACTCAGTATGAGTGGGTAAATGATGGGTAATGCGGTAATTTTGTATTTAAATTCAAGAACCACCACTTGAGTCAACACTCACTGATTGGCACAGAGGCATTGCACGCTCCTTACTGGTGATGAGGTTATACAAATAAAATACAGGGTTAAGGTGAAATAATGGATCCAAACATTGTTTTGTTACTTCTATTTTAAGTGACAGTATAAATGTGTATTCATTGACTTTTAGGAAATAACATTTTAAAAATATTTTTTATTTTTTATCTTTAAATTTTTTATTCATGTAGTTACTTTATTTTTAAACTAGAGCAGCCATGCATAATGCATGCGTATGCGTATGTAATACTACATAATGCAATATGTAGTATTATACAATATTTATTAACTGGCTAGCAGTTAGTTACTGTTTTGGAATTCCTCTGATTCCTCTTTCAACTGTTAAATATATTTCCATTCAAGCTTTGTTTTTCAATTAATTTCAGCCATAGTTTAAGGTAAGCCAAACCATATCTAAAGCTTTAATACTTTTCATTCACTAACAATTATCAATATCAATAACAATAACATTATCATTATTATAATGTTCTTTTGTGTCTTACAGTTTTCAGATCCATTCCTTCAGAGATTTCATAGTTTTAGTGCTCTGAGTTTCTAATACAGCTGCTAAAACACTATTGATTCCAATAATCATACAAATCTGATGAATATTTAACACCTAACAATGAGTTTATTTTACGATAATGTCCATATTACAGTACCTGGACACAACATACTAATTTGAAATATTTTATTGCATGAAACATTTAAGTTGCCCTGCTAAGCTAGCCAAGATATATGGTCTGAAAACACTTCATTGTCAGATGTGTCAGATGGTTCTCAAAGAATATCAGAGCACTGGATGGTTTTAAACTAATACTTCCAAGACCTGTAACGCAGCTTAAGATTAAACCTTAACAATTAAACCTTAAGATCAACTTTAAATAATTAAACTTTCAAAGTCTTACCAATTGGTGAAAAGTTTGATTGTATTGTAATTATTCTGTTAATTAAAGGTGCTGTACGTGACTTAACTGTTTCGCTAACGACTGCCACTACATTAGACCACGCCCACCCCACGAAACCCCACTCTGCACATACATTTTAGTAAACCCAAATGTGCATAATAATTCACATACAAAGCGTGTCTAACTGGCCAGTTTTATGGTTGGGCAAAAAAAACACAGGCTTCTCTCCTGACTTTTTTGTTATTTCCATAGCTTTGGGCTGTCACAGAGATATCTTTCTGGTAGGAGGGAAAATTTATGTTTGTGTTGTTCCAAAAAATACAGAAATTTACCTTAAAGAAATGAGAGGGGTTGGAGAGAGGTTGGAAATGAATATTCATCAAAACAGAGAACAAGACTTTAATCTTCAGTGCAGCGAGGCTGCAACAAAACTGCTTAACATGCATAATGTATGATAATCCCACAACAGTAAACACCTAAAATATCACTCTTGCTTTTACCTTTTCTCTCCCTTGTACCATTCAAAGACTGGAGAGGGTACAGCTGCTGCCTCACACCTCAGCAGGGCCATCTGACCTGGTCGGACTCCGTGGCTCTTCATCTCGTGGATGGCTGGAGGAACTAAAGAAAATAAAAAACTAACATGACTAAGGAAACATAATCACACAAACAAATTTTCAGAGCCTGCCTGGAGAAGCCTTTGAAAATTCAGTACTTTCATTTTATATTGTGTGTAAGAGGCAGAAATGAATTAACAACTCGATTCGGAGGGTCAACACATGTAAATCTTAGGGGTACGATGTTGAGAAAATCCATTCATCTCAAGGGTTTGACAAATGAAAAGAAAATGCTCAGTGATAAATTGTTTAATGGCGGTTTAAAGGCTGGGGAGCTGGGGAAGTTTCTTTGAATGTGTGCATGTAAAATGAAGCTCTTTCAAGTGCACATTTATCCACCAGTGAGCGAGCTTTAAATATACACCACTTGTATTTTCCAGCCGGTCAACAAGCAACAACATCATTCAACAAAAACAAAAAGATACTGATTCAAACAACACTGTATAATTATTACAAATATAAGAGTAACATGCTAGATAAATGGAAAGATTATAAAGATTGGGAACATTCAAAATTTAAATTGTATGTTATGCCACTATACATAAATGCTATGAAATAAATCGACCCCTGTTACCATAGACACACAAATAAACTAAGCATAAACAGAATAAATTAGACATAAATATATATTTATATACACACACACACACACACACACTCATATATGAATACCAGTTAACACAGACACAAATAAACCAAGCATGAATAGAATAAATTAGACTTAAATTATATATATATATATATAACAGAAAATAACTCCCTTCAACCAGCTGATCCACTTCTGTCTTTCTAGCTAGCGTTAAATTACTTGCAATATCTGAATTTGAGTGGGGGGCATTTATATTCCAGGCAACTCAGTCTTTGGAAATCACCTACAAGTAACTGAGGTCTGTGTTCAGACTGTTTTTCCTGACTGAATTTCTGACACTCTCTTTCATAACCTCACAGTTAAAAATATGAAGTTCCTAAGGCCTTCACTTGTAATATGTTTCAGGTTATCAGAATGCTGAAAAGAACATTTCCACTACTGTGGTAAGAACAGGAACATTTCTTGATTTTTAAAAATGTTTTCCTGATTTTAAAAATGATGACAGTGTGGATTTCCAAGCGGCAACAAATAAACAAATCAACAAAAATTATGGCATAAGTTTCCCTACATTGCACATCATTTTTTTTACGTATTAGAGTAAAATTAAAAGTAGATACAAATAAGACTTGTTGACACATTCAAAGCATAGCTATAAAAGCACAGGCCATTTGTGTGGAAAGCATAGGTTTTGGTCTTGAAAGAATTTTATGATAAATATTTTATTTTAAACTGAAACCTTTTTTTGACATTTGATTGCAGATATTTGTATCTTCGTAGATTTGCATCTTTAGGAGAAATGCATGTCAGATGGGGGCTTTTTCTCAACAGAAATTACCTCAGAAGCAATATACATTTGCCACATATTAAAAATATCAAAGCATCTAACAGAATGCTGGTGAAAAACGTTTTCTAATACAAATCAAAATAAGAGGCAGAAACATTATTCATGGAAGATCAAAAAAAACATGCAGGATTTATAAAGTGCATGTCTATCAATCACTTTAATCACTGTGTTAAGATATTTTGTTCTGTGATACTGCGTTGTTCATTATTTCTTCACTGCACAATCTCTTCGTAAGGTTTGAAAATAGCTGTGTGACACATCAACACAGCTTGAAAGCACAGTTTTGGCATATGCTGCAAAACTATCTGACTATGCTGAAAAGAAATTGTTCTGTTTGTTCCAAAAAGATAGCAACTGATGACACGCTTTGAGTGAATTATGCATTTACAATTCAGATATCAGCCCATGAAAATACCCAGGGAGCATTACATAAGCTGAGCTTTGGTGATGCATGTCAGCATAAGATTTAAAGATAACATAAAATAAGAGATTAAAGCAAGGCGAGGACAAACGCTGAGCCCAAAATATATGTATAAAGACAGGACAAGGCTGAGACTTTAAATGACAAAATATACAGCAACATGGACAGTATGTAGGACAATATGATAATATTATTCAATTAAACATTAACACACAATTCCCATGCTGATGGTTTACATTAAAACAGTTTAATATGTCCTCCATCTACCAGCATGTTATATAACTTGACTTCAGGTGTCAAAACCAATTTACAACACAGGAAATGCATATTTAGAGCTGCCAGTCTCTGCAGAGCAAAACAGTTTGGCAATTCAAATCAGGTGTCGGGTGTTATGAAAGTGTCAAGATTTGCTAAAGTTGCTAAAGTTCGGCCTTTATTGAGAAAAACGAATCTCCAGGCCCGTTCGTTCACACATTCTTTCACACTACCTGACATTTGCGCTGTGAGTCAAAATATTTAATATTTTCTTTGGCCCGCTAAGCAATGTTGGCTTATTTTAAATGGATTTGGACGCTACCATATGCCATTCAGAGGCAGAACCAGGAAAATTCAGGAACAGAGCCACCTTATCAGCTATCAATTTTAGGCCATAAGAACGTTTCTGTAATGTTTCCATTAAGTAACAAAAATAGTAACATTTTTAAAAGTTCAAAAGATTCCTCTTATTAGGTTTATGCTTTTGCTTGGTCATTGGAACTTTATTCAAACTTTATTTTTTTAATTCTGTAATGTTTTTAAGTGTTCCACTAACTACTTATGAATAATGTTTTTCATATAATATATAATGTTAAAGAAACATTCTGCTAACATTACTGTAAAAACATTTTTGATAAGTTTGAGAGAACTTTTAGAGAACCTTAGCCAATGTTTTGAGAATGTTCCCTGTTAGCTGGGGTAAGCCAATCAGAACAGAGACCTTTTTCCTAGAAATATCTTTGAGTCTGGTACAATATTTGTTTGTGTCTGTTTCAAATCTCTGAAACTCCTCTATATTGGAATTTATACAAATGGATTTTAAGTTAATTCATCTTAGGTGTTTTGCACGTAAAAACTGAGATTTGGAGAGACTGAAATCTTCTGTCGGTGAGATATGATGAACATGTTTCTGTGTCGTTCATTACTGAGCTGTATTGTAAACTATTGGCAGGCTGCCTAATAGCACAAGAGCAGAGAAGCTGGCTCTGATATATATCCACACGGCTAAGTTCTGGTGTCTAACAACTGCATCTGTCGTCACTGAGGAATGATCCGCTTCATTATAAAACTGCATTAGCAGAAAGCATCCAGGGAGGAAAACAAAGCATTAGCCACAACTGCAACCACAATTCTTCACATTAATTAAAAGCTTTTGAGTGCATATACTGCAGTGATAACGCGTCAGTGGGGACGAAGTTTTTAATTTAATTTCCAATATCAAAATATTTTGAAGCAGGAGGAATGCAAACATATCCGCTAATCTTTCACAGCATTACTTAACAATGGACCATTTGATGTTCCAAAATGATGAAATTGTCACTCAACTGATACAACATAATGTTCAAATATTCCAATAATGTTCCAGTGTTTCAGTTTTTACAATAAAAATATCAATCACAGCACAGCATATGGAGCATAACCATCAACAAATGCAGTTAATAATAAAAAACACCTTAATATTTAAAATACAAATATATTAAACACGAGTAAATATTTATGTTAAATTTTGTGCTTTTAAAAAAGAGTTCTAATGTGATTTCCAGACAATGAATTAAAATCATGTTCATAGCTTTTCAATTACATTTTTGAAGAGGAGAAAAAATCTGAGGAAAATCTGAATTAGATTTTTTTTAGGTCTTTTGAGGAGAAAACATATACTGAGTGTCTCATGCAGAACAGCAGTGTGAAAATCACGAAGCCCTACAATCCTACTAATTTACAGGCTTCATAACAAAATACTGTAACTGTATTGTAATCATGGATGAGCTTCTAAGCCTCTACCAGATGGGAGGGTCAATAGCAACGCTCGCATGGAATACGGATGCTGTGGGGCTTCCCGTTTGACAAATTTACCCGTTGTGGCTTTATCACAAACGTGAATTAAAATGACAAGGCGGAGATTATGTTTGAGAATACCTGCAAACACAGTAGCACACAAATCGCTGAATACATCAATACATGCCAACAGGGCTCAGTGTCCTGATCCTTCTATTATGCACAGATGTGACACAGCCAAATAGCAAGTTGAATAATTGTCGAATGCAATGATCTTTTTGTTGAGATAAATCTAGGCATGACGTAATTAATCTCCTAAATTTCTGAGTTGATGGCTCAGAGGCTAGTGGGTTAAATAGAAAATGTATGCTAATTCTGTTTGTGGTTTCTTAATATCTGGACGACAGTCAATTGACTTTGAAGTTCACTGATCTTGGTGTTCCCGTGTGCATATACAAAACCAGAACATCTCTTGACCAAAAATAATTGATTTGTCACATATTAAAAAGTGGTTTTGGAAGAAGAGATGATTTATAAGCTTGCACCTTTATCTCTCTCAACAACTATAACATGTTACTTTAATTAAAAGATCAATTCATAATCCACCTCTTCAGCCAGAGCCTAAAATGAGTTTTCCCCACAATTAAGAAATGGACTCATCAGTCCATGACTTATCAGCTTACAAACAGAGAGGCTGCTCCAATTGTGTCTCTGCCTCACTGTCCTATTCTGTTAGCCGGCTCTGGGTTTAGCAGCCAAGATTTATTAATTCATTAAGTTTTCCATTTAAATATCAAGAATAACATCATGTTGCTTCTCCAACACATCCAATCCTTATAAATACCACTCATGCTAAGAAACACAGGCTTTTGGTGTCCCATAGAGAATACTTGCTTTGGGGGCAAAGTATTTAGTTAAATTACATCATTAACCATGCTGTCACAAATCTATGTAAACAGACAAATTAACTTTTAGCGAGTCAAAATGAGTAATAGGGACCATATTGTAAAAACACGATGAAGAGGGATAATCCAGGCAATCAGCTACTTGTTCGTGAGATCCTATAATGTCAATGGGGCACAATTCACAGAGACATTTATGAAAATGTATAACAGTCTTTTGTTAGTATTTGCATCAGAGGTAGAAAGTTCACTGTTTTGAAGATAAACAGTTCAGCTGGTCAAAGTCTGTCATTACTTCAACTTATATATATTACATCCTAGCAAGGGAACCCTAAACTATTACTGAATGGTTATTAAGAATTATTTCACACATAATGTCTTTAATTGATTTCAAAAGCCTATTGTGAGCACAGCTCTGAACAGCTGGTAAGATTGACTTCTTCTGGCTGGTTTCCTACTTTCTCCTGAAGTACAATTACACTAAATGCCATCCAAAGACCTCCCCCATATCCTTCTCTTCAGATCTCACAGACACAAGCACTCTTTCATTGCTTGAGAATGTCCAGGAAATTTTCTCAGATTTATACTGACTGGGAAACCTGCCACAATTTCAAAGTCATACTTCAAACTGTACAGAAAATAATGGGACTGGACCATTGGACTATGTCCAGTAATACTGGATTTTTCCTTGGATAAATCTCAAAATTCTATGAAATTGGGCCTTATGTTTAACATGTGCTCAGTTGGCTACAACGCAGCCAGCTGCAAGACCCAATGAATATAGCCGTATAGCTTAACATTTGTTCAGTGTGTAATAAATCTAATTGTCTATGTCTGGATATAATCAGAGTAAAATGTCAAGTCAATAACAGACTTGAGTCTTTAATTGCAAACAAACACCACAAAGAAGGCTGAATTCAACTAAGACGAACAGACTGATGACCAAAACAAGCTTTGTTCAGCCACTAATAGCTGTGACAGTGAAAGGAATGTAAGTAAATGGGAACTGTAGTGTGTAATGTGAAGTGAATTATGTTGTTGTTCATACATTATACATAATGTTGTTGTTCGTACATAATTCATACAGAACTGACATTTTACAAACTATATGTGAAGGAGTTTTAAATGAAAATGTTGACGCTAATAGTTTGGTTCATAATAACGGAGAGTGTTTTGTCACTTCATTTGTAACTATCTGATTAAAGTGCAAACTGCCATCTTGGATTTGAGACATAATATATGTCCATAAACCCTGAACATTGTAGGAATTACAGCCTTTAATATACACAGGCTGTCCATTTAGAAGACCAAACGTAGCAGAACAAATCAATAAACTTAATGAGGTCGTCTTCTTCGAAACGCTACAGCAAATCCCTTGTATTCAACAAGGGCCTGATATTCCTAGCCTATAGGACCTTGGTGATGTCATCGCTAGAGTTTGTTTGTTTTGGGCAGGTGGAAAAGGTGTAATTAGCCATCTTCAGTGAGTAAAACATATCAATTATATTGAGCAAGTTAATGACTAACTCAATAGGATTTAGGTTGGGTGACCAACTGCATTCTACTCTTCAGCCCGGTAGCATCAGCAGCATTCACCTTCATTGCAATTCACTTTACATTAGGAAGCACTTACATCACTAACGTCATGAGAGACAGAATTAGCTACCAAAGCCTTGGGGCATGACACACAGCTGTCTCACAAATAGGGCGATATTCTTTGGGTTCACAAGTGGTTCTTTTTCTCTTCTGTTCAAGGCAGGTGATTTGCAGATACTTACTTTGTTTCTTCGGTTTATTCTGATTCTTAATGAAAACAGGCTTATTGTAACTGACAAGTCTTTGATCTCCACGTCGGGAAACCCCAGCAACAGGCTCCAAATGCAAATGTGTAAAATGAACTTAAGACTTTCTGATGAATACTGGAACACGGTGACATGCTCGGCCAGAAATACCTGAGAAGCCAATTTAAAAAAGCCTGAGAAAGGGCTGTAATTGCATCATTGTTCACAGATTGTGTGAATACCCTCAAATTAAAGCTGAAGTTTAAGCTGCACTATACAGCCTCAGTCAATGATTATGTTTACACAGACTGCAATAGCAGCCCTATTAGAACAATAACTTGAATAGGAAACTGCCATGTAAACAGGATTTTCTGTTATTTGGAATAATTGCAGAATAATTGAATCACACTGTCGAAAACATAATGGATGCACAGCGGACCTTAATCTAACCCTCACAGCGCACACACATCTTTGTCCAGACATCTTTGAACGTTCACCCATGTAAATGTGGAAGATTTACATCTGGAAAAATAACAGTTCATCTTTAAGACTTCAACAAGAAAGCAATACTTAGCTGTATTTTATATACCAGTATATACATGTATACACATATACATATACAGCCATGTGAAAAAATTAGGACACCTGTGAGCATGTGTATTTTGTAACATTTTTTAATATATGTTTATTTAGTCTCAATTTTAACATATACATGCAACAACACTGCAAATACATTAACACATTAACACCAATTCCTTTCTGACTGCAAATAGAAAAACACCAGAGGGTTTAAAGGAATGTAAGGGAGGTGTTTTTTGTTCATAATTTGCAGAACGTGGTTGTTCCATGACACATTAATTTATGTCTTGACAACATGATATACAAAGCAAAGACATTACATTGCTTCTAAAAAGCAGCATTGTATTGCATAAACGTTCTAATGATCTGTGTAACTGCATGACATCATCTAATCCATCATATTTGTTTATTTGTTGTATGTATTTTTATTTTTGGTCTATAGTGGCAGCAACTGAACGGTGCCTGTGCGAAGGTGTAACTTCAAATTAAACATCTGGCATGAATTCCATCAGAAATATAATATAAACCAGTCATATCACAAAAGACAAATAGTGTTTCATTTACTTTCATCTACTTTCAAATCAGAACAGTCACAGTCAATTTAAAATGCAAATGTTGTTGTAAAACATTGATAACAGCAAGTCATGGCAAGATAGCAGAATTGCACGCCAAATGATTTTTTAGTTGATATGTGTCAGGCATTAAGATTTGGGAATGTTTGAGAGTGGATGGATTTAAAAGAATATTTTACTCAAAATTAAAGTTTCTGTCAGTTTTTTTGTCAGTACTCTGTCTCAGATAATTCCACCCTGTATACTGTTGCAAAGTTAATCACAAAGTCAATGTTATGGAAGAAACAACATGTTGATTGAAGGGAATGTAAAAAATGTAAGTTTTTTTGTGAACCATTGCTTTAAGTAAGTGCAAAGGTTTAGCATCTGTTTGAACAATTGCTTGTTAAAAAAAATTAGACAAATTGGCTAAAAATGAAACTTCTGTTTAAAGAATTTTTATTTGTGGGTAAAATCCTTCGTGATAAAAGGTTATTTCAAGAAGATTCAGTTAGCTGAAAGATCTACATGACCTTCGCAGGCTGACAGTTGATTATCTGAGGACTCACTAGGGAACAAGCATCAACAATAATAGTAAATGAATGAGGTCCATTGGGCTCTTATTATTTACTGAAAATTACCACAACTGTAAACACATGCAGGATATACAAAAAATATTGTTGACAAAAATAATGTTTTGATTTCGATAATGATGATTCTTAATGAAAAAATCCTATTCATGATGTTCTACAATTTATTTTTGACTTGCACGTGGTAGCTAAATGAATTTCTGTAACACTGAGCTGAATCAGGTAGATCCTTGTGACTTTAATAAAGTTAAGATGAACAAATACATACCATAAATGCATTAAAATACACATGCAAATGCATACACATGCACACATACAGAATTAGTTTTCACTTAATGAATAAGCTAATTTCAGTTAGTGGTCATAATCTGCAATTAACCTGAAGGTCAGTTCTGCACTTGCCTAAAAGCTGTAATTATTTTCAGATTATTTTATATTATTTTATGTATTTAATTATACTGATTACCCTTGAAATTCCACAGTCAAATCACTATCTGCAGTCGTGTTAGGCTAATAAACATAGAATACAAAGAAAAGGTCTCAGCAGTGTCACATCAGAAATAGTTCCGCCCACACGAAAACCTCATGAAAATTCATGTATTTCAATTTAAACTTTGCTTAATGTTCCTGTAGGTCAACTGGTATAGCATTGAGTTAGCACAGCAAAAGGTTGTGGGTTCAAATTCCCAGACAGCACATTCTAATAAAAATGTATAGCTTGAATGCCATGTAAATCGCTTTGGATTAAAGTGTCTGCCAAATGCATAAATATAAATGTAAACTAGCCTGCTTAAAATAAATCAACAATCGTCAAATAATATACCTCACAAAACCACCTTTCAACTGTCCGGCATATTACAGTTGTAATATAGTACACAGTATGGCATCGCATTATGTCATGATGCTGTCAATACAGCAGGACTCAATGCTCCACGGAGAAGGTTTTTACTGGACTGTGGATTAATAAAATCCTATTAGCTCTACATATTCTACAAGGATTTCTCTGAGCGAAGCAACGGGCGCTGGCAGAAGTCCTCTCACATCCTTCGCACTTTTATTTTGGTATGTGATGGCGAGATAACACATCTGCTCTAATTCCAGCATTGGCACGTCAATTAGGCTGGAGGCCTCCAGCTATAGTGTGGAAAAGTGCTGTGATTGATACTCTGGGATTAAGGCAGGGCCAAACCTTCTTCTGCTCCATTCAGCATATCACAGCAAACTAGGGCTGCTGGTATTGCTGCCATTAATGTAAATCATGCACTGCTACATTAAAACCTGAAAAACCTGAGATGGCATTGACATATCATATACATGTACACACATACACGCACACACACGTTTTTACTAACTTTAAAATATATTAAAATGTACAGTACATATACACAGAACAGTACAGGTGGTTTATATGGTAGTAAGTAATAATACATCATATTTTTTTTATAAAATCAAACAAAACAGTACATCTGTGTTTTCTGTGTACATTCTAGTGATTAATTTCAAGTGAAAATGTTTTCAAAACTAATGTCAGATAATATTGTGAGACATATTCTCTCATATTTCCAAAACCACTGATCTATAGAACAGTGAAAAATAGTGGCTATGAAATTAAATTAAATTAAACTAAATTGTTCTTTGAACAGCAGACTCAGCAGTGGGCCGTTCCTCTATCATCTCAGCTTCAGTCCTCATTAGAGAGTGTCAATACAATAGACGGGGTGGAGATGTGATATGACTTATGACCTCATCCATGTCATTGAACCAGCCCCACTAAAATCTTGACATTTCAAAGTGGTTATCTGCCCATTAGTCTAAGTTTGCAAGATAGTGACGGAACCGGCATTTGATGGTCTAAACGCCACATTTATTCCGGCGTGGAAGTCGTGGGAATCTGATTTATGGGCTCTTGCATCTGTGATTCAGCATATGGTATATACACAGACAAAGAGATTAATGATCTCACAGATGAAACAAAACAGCTTATAAGATAAAAGGAAGAGAAATTGTCAAGTGTTCTTCCACTGTATTCGGTGGGTGGGCAGATCCTCACCAAGAGCATGATGGGTAAAGTCAGCATAATTCATTAATGCTTGGAGTGCTCATTACTGTCTTTTCCCACTTTGAGAGACTCATTACCTGCATAATAGAAGACTTCTTATAACACTGAGTCCATTCTTTACTGAAAATTAATCACTCCATCCCATACAAAAAGGGAATTCTCTTGTTAAAAATTAAGAAACTCCAGTACCATGAGTCCTATTCTAATTTCAACCCTTACGCCACTTGGAGATACAGAAGAAAGACTGGAGTAATGGCTGTTTCTGCTTCCTTGGATACATTTACATTTATGTATTTGGCAGATACTTTTATCCAAAGTGACTTACTTTGCAGTCAGCATATGCATTATTATCAGTATGTGTTACCTGAAAATCGAACCCACAACGTTTGCGCTGCTAACACAGTGCTCTACCATTTGAGCCTAGGGAAAACTTTACATTTTACTGGATATGCTTTTATCTAAATTGTATTCTTAGGCAATTCAAGAATATATTGTGATGACCTCATTAAAAAAACAAATCTAAGACCAATTAAATCAGCAGTTTTGATTCTCTAATCTGATTGGATAAGTGGTTTTCCAAAAGTGCTGACATTTAGCATAATAGCACTGGGCCAATTTAGCCTTTTTGCTGTATGATTCTGGTTAACTGTGTTCTAGACAAGCTGACAGTCTGTGTGCTGCTTAGTTTATACCTGTTTTAGCTTCAGTCCAAATTATTTTTTTACTGTTGTAAAAATAGACAAAATATCTGGCCATACTGTGTTCTTAAAGGAAGGTATTATATTTAACTCCTAATATAATTCTTAATAATTCTCTCATATTAAAGTCTAAAGAACTTTTATAGAACTGTTATAAAAGTAACATCACGCCTACGGTCACATATTCAGGCAGCAAACTGCAAGACAGCTTACTAGGTCTCAGAACAGAGCTCATATCTCCAGTGAATAAGGGAAAGAAAACACATTCAGTGTAATCGTACGTGAGATTCCATGCTATCTGACAGTGCGCAAATAGAAACAAATGTATAGGAATATTGTACTCACAGTTCACTGTGACTCTCACAGTTTTAGTGTCGGGTGAAGAAATGTCGTTTTCTGCGCTGCACTCATAATCTCCAGCTTGATCCCGCGTGATGTTTGTGATATTTAAAAACTCGCCACTTTCATACTTCCTGGCTGTGAACGTAACAAAAAATGTACAATTCTTACAAAAATCAAATGCTTATAAACATGAAAGCTAATTTTGTTTTAACAGTTTGGGAAAAAAATGTAACCATAACTTCCTCCCCAAGAACAAAAAAGTTAAGACAATTATAGTTAAGAGTTTACATTTTCATTTATTTACATTTATGCATTTGGCAGACGCTTTTATGCAAAGTGACTTACAGCGCATTCAAGTTATACATTTGATCAGTATGTGTGTGTCAAAAACACAATTTAACTGCATATAATTGTTGATAAAACATCTAGTAGGAAGCATACCCCCTGTGAGCTTATTCAAACTGTGACGAATAGCATTGCTGTCAAATAGTGTGAGGAAATCAGAACGGTGCCAATATTACAATTATAACCTGGGGTATTAGAGTAATGAGTACAGTACTGCATGGAGCTTCCATTGGACTAAAGAATTCCCTGGGTTTCCCAAACCAGGATCCATCCTTATTTTAATATTCCTCAGTGAAATCTATTTATATCCCACTTTACAGAGAGGTAAATCTGTGTCACGGCATAGGGAGGTAAATCCTGCACTGGCATAGCAATAAGAAGCCTCTGACTCAGCAGAAACCCCACAGAATGCAAAAAGCCAGGAGATCAAGAAAAAGAGGATGGAGAGGCTCTAGGAGGCCAAAAGGCTGCTTGTGCAGGATGGAACATAAGAATTTATTTTATTTTTTGCTGACCCAGTTGGGCGAGTAGTTCAGATGGTCACTTTCTCTGCTGACATTTTCTTTTGCACTTTCACAGATATAATAAACAGCAACACCAATAGCAACATGTTTTTTCTTTATGTTTATAAAATATTACATTTAGTAATGTAATAGTAAGTTTACATGCCAGTTTACAAGGAAAGTTACAATGTAACTACAACCCCAAATCAGAAAAAGTTAGGACAGTATGGAAAACACACACAAAAAAAGTAGTGACTTCTAAATTTACTTTGACTTGTATTTCATTGCAGACAATACAACAGCACATTATTTAATGTGTTCCTCATGATTTTTATTGTTTTTTCTTCAAAAAAACAAAATTCCTATTTTGGTTCTTGCAACACGTTTCAAAAAAAGTTGGAACAGGAGCAATTTAGGGCTAGTAATCAGGTAAATTGGTTAAATAATGATGTGATTTGAAACAGGTGATGTCAACAGGTGATTATAATTATGATTTGGTACAAAAGCAGCATCCAAGAAAGGCCTAGTCCTTTAGGAGCAAAGATGGGCTGAGGCTCGCCAGTTTGCCAACAAATACATGAGAAAATTATTGAAATGTTTAAAAACAATGTTCCTCAAAGAAAGATAGGAAGACATTTGCTTATTTCACCTTCAACAGTGCATAACATAATTAAAAGATTCAAGGAATGTGGAGGAATTTCAGTGCGTAAAGGACAAGGGCGCAAGCCTAAGCTGAACAACCGTGCTCTGCGATCCCTCAGGCGGCACTGCATCAAGAATCGTCATTCATCTATAAGCAATATCACCACATGGGCTCAGGACTACTTTGGCAAACCTTTGTCAAGTACCACAATACGTAGTTACATCCATAAATGCCAGTTAAAACTGTACTGTGCCAAAAGGAAGCCCTATGTTAACAGTGCCCAGAAGCGCCGTCGACTTCTCTGGGCTCGGAGGCATCTGGGATGAACCATCACACAGTGGAAACGTGTACTGTGGTCAGATGAATCAGTATTTCAGGTATTTTTTGGGAGAAATGGACGCTGTGTGCTCCGGACCAAAGAAGAAAAGGATCACCCAGACTGTTACCAGCAACAAGTCCAAAAGCCAGGGTCTGTCATGGTATGGGGTTGTGTCAGTGCCCTTGGTAAAGTTCACTTGCACTTCTGTGATGGCACCATTAATGCTGAAAAGTACATAGAGATTTTGGAGCACAATATGCTGCCTTCAAGAAGACATCTTTTCCAGGGACGTCCATGCATATTTCAACAAGAGAATGCAAAACCACATTCTGCACACATTACAAAGTCCTGGCTGCGGAGGAAGAGGATACAGGTACTTGACTGGCTTGCCTGTTCCAACTTTTTTTGAAGTGTTACAAAATAGGAATTTTGTTTTTTTGAAGAAAAAACAATAAAAATCATGAGGAACACATTAAATAATGTGCTGTTGTATTGTCTGCAATGAAATACAAGTTAAAGTAAATTTAGAACACACACATCTGCTTAAAAAAAAGCAATTAAGTACAACAAATTAGATTTATTTTTTCCAAGTAATTCTAAGTCATTCCCACAATTTCATTTTTATCTTAACCAGCCAGGTAATGTTACCATGGAGGTACCCATTAAACCAGCAAAACGGGGCAAAAGTGTCCAACAAATGACAAAATCAGAATGTTTGTCGTTTGTAAGGCATAAACACATGCAGTCCCAATGCAACACTGGGGTAAAAGGTGGTTTTATTAATTGTAACAAATCCTTCTCACACTGGCCACAGGTCATCAGTCAGTCATACATACATAGCAAAAAAAACTTCTGAGGGAGAAAGAGATACTAGATAGAAATAAAAGAGCTCCAAGTCCAAATTATTTTGCATGTAATTTGCATACATATTTGTGTTTCGCATAAAAAGAATGACATCTTTATGGTGGGTAACAAATTTAACAATTGAACACAATAGTTTGCTTTGGGTTATCATGGAACTGACTTGGATATTTATCTGAGCTGACAAGGTGCTATTTTATGTCCATTGCTTTACAGATTAATGGAGGAAATGACTGTAAAATAGGATAAATTGTATAAAATGAATTCATGCAAAATATTCGGCCGCAAGAAAACATTATAATGACAAAAAAGTCTCTCATTTTATTCCAAAATTGTCACGTGTAACTTGTAAAATAACTGCAAAAAGAGCTAAGAAATGTTATTTCTATGAAACGGTCTGCAGCATGATTTGTTTGTCTTTGGTTTAATCTTGTTTAATGCCACACATTTTTTTAATGGGGCTTCAGTGTCTGAATACTTTTCTGTGACAAACTAAATACTAAATATTATAAAACATCAATGTAAATTATTACATTAATGAAACAGGCTATTTTAGGCAATGGGCAAAAATGGTCGCTCTGCTTTTACATTAGCTGCAACCTACCATATTTCTTTCTCCAACTAAGAACCAGAGGGGTTTTTATCAGTGATTAACTCGCTCTATATCTCCCTTAGCTCAGTGATTTATTTTCTTTTCCCTAACAGACTTTTCAATGAACCATCACTTATTCTACACTAAAAATTTATTTTAAGCTAAAAGAGGAATTACCTGATTTTAGTGACATTTAATAAAGATTGGAAACCTTTTTATATCAAACAACATCAGACTTGATTGTTACTAGCCTGAGACAGAACATAATGTACAGGGGAATGAGGCTTTGGGGACACTGAATTCACACCAAAAACGTATTCAAATGTGAACTCGCTCCTTATTGTTCCATAAACTAAAAAGGATTCCTAAAATGAACATAAGTGCGTATGTTGGGAGTTCTTTGAAAAGGTTGAGTGAGACTGGTCGTAGCCTCTGGGAAATGTCACTCAACCAAATTAGGCAAATCATAGGAAGGTTAATCTATAATTCCACATGGACTCTGTGTTAAGTGCAGCCACTGTAAGCACTTTCCCACATTGTATGAAGAGCACAAAGTACATTTCCTTCAAGTCTGCTCAGTGCTGATATGATGAGGGCCAGTGAAGAATACATTATGGGATGAGTTCTCAACATCTCGCAGTCCAAATGTCGCATTATGAGAGACTTCCCCGAGGCATTCATTGAGTTGTCAGGCAATGAAGCATCAACCATCATTCAATCCAAACACACATACCCGAACCTACTCCATTTTCCAATACCAGGTATCTCACCTTTACCCAGACAGCCTCCTTATTGTCCAAAAGTGACACAAAACAATTGCTGAAAATGTCTAAGTGCTTTTAACGGCTGGTCATTGTACTGAAAGTGCTTGCCGATGTTTAGACAGACAGTCTGTGTGGAGTATAGAAGCTATTGTTCAGGAAACAACAAAACAGAATTTTGGGAACTAGAGACTTGAACAATAGATTGACAAAGGACAATGAATGCTTCAGTGTAGCCTTATGAGAAAAAATAAAATCTGAAGTGTGCTAGTCAGTCCTTCGAAAGGTCAGAGTTCTGTATGACCCAAGGCCTTAAATCACAATGGAAAAAGCTTATGAAAGCATGTTTGATCAAGCATGCTGGGCTAGACTGTACAGGGAGCGTGAGGCTGCCCTATACCCTCAAAACTTCCCATTATATGTAGTATCCCAGCTAACAGAAGACATTCTCAGAACACTGGCTAACATTCTCCAAAACTTCTCTCAAGGTTATCAAACAAAGTTATCCTGTTATGTAAGGTTAGCAGAACATTTCCTAAAATGTTATATATCACATATATCAAAAAACTTGTTCTTAATTTGTTAGCAATTACGCAATCAATAAACGTTAATGCAATGTCTAAATAACTGGACATTTTTAACATTCCTAGAACTTTCAAAAAACATTGATCGTTTTTGTTACTTGAAGGAAACATGTTTAGTTAAAGTGTTTTTATAATTTAATGAGTCTTAAGTATTTGGTTGTGGTTTTATGACTCACCAAAGCTGTTTGAGCAGAATCTCAAAAAGCAATTACACTGCAGAAATACATAGGAGAATGAAATAAATATGGCAGCCCAAAGATAAGTGCAGCTGTCTTCAATAAAAACTCACAAGCACTCAAAAATATTGTAGTGCACTGAATTTTCAATCCGATTTGAAAATGTGCCAAAATTTAGAGTTAACAGCTGCATATGAACTGAAAGGTAAGGATAAGCGTGAAGTATCCTCGCATGTCATTTATGTTTTCTGCCACGGAGTGAACTTAATGCAAAAGGTAAAAATGGAAGCCTGTTTTAAAATTAAAATGATAAGTGTTAATTAAAAGCTATTTCATATACCTGATTTATTATGATTCTTTACAATGTTATTATAGACCACACAAAACAAAATGGGTACATATATATATATAAATGGTAACATTTTCTTATGTTTTACATGTAACATACCACATTATAATAGGTTGTTTCCATAAAACTGTAACTTGAATGTCTGATTCATTATATAACCATCACAACTTTTTGACATATATTTTAATACATATGAACCCACCTGATGGTGTGATGTGTCTCCAAGAGATTTTGGGCTCTGGTTTCCCACTGGCTGCACAGATGAGCAAAACATTGCTGCCTTCATTTACCGTAATGTCTGATGAAATGTCATAGATTTTTGGAGGAACTGTGAAACAAAACAAAAAGTCAGATTCACATACCTTTAAATTTAATGTAAATTCAATGCCAAAATCCTGGATTCAGCTACCTTTTGACCAGACCGGATTAAAGTTTACATACTTTTTCAAGCTTAGCCTTTACATAGGGCCAGGTTTTAGGACAGCCAGCCAGTTTTAACCTTGCCTGATGTTTGCTGAAAGCTAGATAGCGAGTAAATTAGATTTAAGTAAATTAGACCATGCTCAATATATTTAATTGGCCTGTGGACACATTCTGAATTCGAAGTTTGTGTTTGTGACAATTATTGACAATGGGACCCCAGAGAACCTTTCAGCTCAAGTTTTTATGTGTGATCCATGAGGCAAAGATTGTGGAAACTGCCTATATGATACGTGGTTCATGAAATATTTAACCCAAACATAAACATTTGCCAGCATTAACCTAGCCTTGAGGCCATTTTATCTAACTGTCTTAATTGCTAAACTGAGATGTGTGTTAATTAAGATTTTGATGCTAAACTGGAATTGCTAAAATTGGTGGTGCTTTCCTGGTAGAGCTGCAGCATGCAAATGGCTGTTGTTGCATGACATTGCATGGCATGACACAGCTCACACTTCCTGTTGCTACAAACAACAACAAAAATCTAACTGCATATCTGCCTTTACCACCCCTGTCATCACACATGACCTTTGCTCTCTCTTCAAACCTCATTTTCAGTCATCTGCAGGTTTAAGAATAAATGTCCGACCTCCGTTTTTTTCTTTCCTACTTGTAAAGGCAATGAATTCTAAGAAGACTGTAAAATCAGCTATTCCCTTTGTTAGTTTTTTGAAGTCCAGCTCTGACTCTGTGCCATTTTGTTTGAAGTGAACTGCATTTAACTAGACAAGCTTTGATTATTGAGTGCATTATTTTAATGCAGTTTTCTAAATCTGTTGGCTCAGATACAAACTTTCTGAGAAGGATTTTCTTCCCAGAAAATAAACTGAGCTGTAATTATCTTTTCTTTTGTTGTAAATTACAATTAATATCCTTGGTTATCCTGACACACAGTCTACCCACATCATGCATGCATGCATAACCAGCCGCAATATACAATCATAAATGACGGATATTATAAAATAAACAATGCTTTTCTGGGAAAAGAAGTCAATTAGAGAAAAGGGACACTGACAGAATCAACATAAAAGCTTTTAAAACTCTTAAAAATTACAGTTTTGTGACTTCTAGTTCATGTTTGCTAGCTGTGAGGCCATCTGTATGCTAGTATACTTAATATGCTAGCCAACAAAAATCACATTTAGCATTTAAAACTTAAAGTGTTTCCAAAATGACCAAAAAGATTGATGACTCATCCTGCACTACAAAGATGTGTCCAATTGAATGCTCTGTAGAACGATAAATGCCCCAATACCACCTGACACCAACAAGTAGCTTATTGGCCATTTAAAAAAAGAGACAGACACTTTGATATGTCCCATTCAAACTTCCAGTTTCAATAGGAACTACATCAAAATACAAAACACTGCTTATCAAACAATCGACACAGAGACACAGAGTTTCTCGCACCAAAGGACCAAAACATTATTCTTTTCACATTCAACCTTTTAGCACTTCGCAGAGAAACGTCAACGTCATTCACTCCTACTCAGCTTGATGTTCAGTTTAGGTCTCACCTCATGCTTCTAGAGATCTCATGGTACTAAATGGTTCAATTGAAATTCTAACATTCCAGTGTGAACCCTGTTTGAAAGCACTGCTCTGATTGCCACAGTCTCCACTCCACGTTTATTTGAACTTGTGGACAAATGTCCATGATCACTGATAGTACAAATAGAAAATGTTGCATTCGCTTACTGATCATATCTGCCCCAACGGGATCAAAACCCTATTAGTCAATGTTGAAGAGTAAAGTACCAGCTCCAAAAACGAGATCTGCAGCTTGTTAAGCCAAATGTTTTATCATGTCTTGCCATATATTCTACAAATTTTCTACAGACGTCTTTAATATTGTGATTTTAGACACACAATGCAGTAACAGCATAATTGTGTAAGTACAGAGAACTTTGAGTACATTGAAAGAGAACCCCGCATTTTGAATTTCAATACTGGTCTTGTGTTTACCACCTGCAAATATACAAATATAATAAATGAAACACTGTATTGTCAAGAATATATGTGAGGAGCTGAGAGAGCCGGTACGCTTCAGCATTCCATTGAACATGCTACCATAAACAGACATAAAGGTCAACAACCAAACCTGATAAGCTTATAATAAAAGCAAATTTTATTTCATTTCTGGGCCTGACTATGAATTGAATATTAATCTAGTGACTTTTGAAATGATGAGGCAAAGACCCTTTCTGTGTTCTGTGGGATATTAAGTCTCAAACATTATGTCCCTTTGAAATCTGAAATCTTTCGGTTAAAAGGTATAAAGTAACATCAAGTAAGTCTGTACTATAGATAAATACTGTACTATTTTTCTATGTTTACATAAACATACTATTTCTGAAAATAATCACATCAAATTCTCATCAATTTTTTTTACACTGCTTAAACTATAAATGAAATAATACAGAAAAAACATATTTCTTTAACACACTGGTTGATAGACGGGAACAATTATATTTACAGGGTAATCTGCTAATTACTGCAATGTGCTGTGTGATTGAGATGCTGCCTCCTGTCACGTGATTTTTACTTAAAATTTGTAGTTTCCAACATCACATTTAAGATAACCAATGCGCTGAAGGGATATGTTTCCTTCTGATCTTTATTTGCTGGTGTTGCTGTGTTATTAAAAAAAATCCTTATTTAAACACTACTTGATTTTGTTTTCTTTTACTTTTTTTTTAGGAGGTGCTTGCATTCCTCATAAACTCTGCCTTGTACACATCCTTGCCTAGCATTAACTTCAAAGCTTTAGGCCTTGGTTATTTTAAACCTGTTTATTTCTACTCAGACCATTCAATTGGTAAGGCAATGACGACCACAGAAAAACAAGACAACACTAAAGCCCTTCCCCAAGGCCCTATTTAAGAAAACCTGATGCTTTGTTTTCCGTTTAATTCATTAACAGCTGCACGATTGTCATGTTTGTCCATTCCACTCTAATTTTCCTTTCTCTGCTCGGCAGGAGACACTGAGATGGAGCTGCCATGGCTAACAGGAGAGGCATTATCTGCTTCTCAGCCCCAGAGTGAATAAATAAGCCTCTAATGATGCCACCCTGAATTACTAAAACGCTTACAGCTATTAAAATGCAGGGTTTCCTCCAAATAAAGTGGAGTACATGGCTTGCATTTCAATAAATTCTGACAGGATCTCGAGGGCTGACTGCTGCCACCCAATTCCAAGACCCTATTGCTTCACACCTACTGCCAGCCCACATTCCAATTACGAAGCTGAGGGAAACGTACAATCCTGTCATAACACAGAGTGGCACTGGCAAAAGCTGAGGAAAACAAGCAATAAAAATAATACAGTCTTAAATATTTGTTTTGAAGTATCTTCACCTTATTTTTGTAGTGCTGCTGAATAAAAGAATGAAAAAATAAGGCTGACATACAAATGCTCCTACATGGTACAATATTGTGGATATTATCGGTGTAAATGAAGTGAATGTTTAAATGTTGAATATATCTGTGACCTATAGATGGTAGATTAGGCAATGCTACAAAAGACACGCTCTATTGCACAGCCAAGGCCTTCATTAACCTTTAATATCTATGGCACACAATGCCAAACATACACAGAGATCATTCTAAATTTCTCAGCCTGGGACAATGCTTGGGTCAACATTTCCACCAGCACTGCTTACTAATTAAAAAATCAGGGTAAATATTGCTTGACCTGGCTCAGTGTTACTGTCAATGGGCTTTTACACTACCCCTATGAAAATTAACCATGGTTTTATTAAAGTAAATTTGTAGTAACCATGTTTTTTGGTACATTGATTACCATTTGTATAACCACAGATTTACTACAAATGCCATTGTAAAACTATAGTTGCCGTAGCAAAACCTTGGTTATTTTGTAGTTACCATGGTTTAACTATAGTAACTATGGCTTTTGGTTTAAACTGTAGTAAAACGATGGTTAATTTTCTTAAGGGTTTAAACCAGAGCAGCTGATGTCAGAATGTGGTTTGTTTGGCTCATGTGAAGGCTTTTCTCGTGATCTCGGGGGCACAATAACAAATCCACTTTAAAACAGTTCAGTGTGAACATCAATGTGGTTTACAATTGGTTTGAATGCAATCAGGTCTAATTTATGGAAATGAAGTACTGACGTATAATTGCCTATTATACTATAATGTATTTCTCATAGGCGTTATTCTGCACTGAAATAGCTTTTGGAAAGCAGCTCTCATTCTTCACATCTCTCGCAAATCAGACGAATGATTGCCAGTGTGTATATTATGGTAATTAAACTAAAGATACAGAAATAAACAAAGTGAAAGCTCCAGTGCTGTTACCTTGTTATATCGGTAAACAGTCATGCCTGTTCATACGTTGATGACACAAGCGTACCGCAGTTCAGAGACAAATAATACAGCATTGAAAGAGAACTGCAGGGGGCAGCGGGTGGAATCAAACCCGTGGTCAAATCAGGCATTTGAACCGAGTGTGAAAACAGCCTTCTGTCTCATACTCCTGTCGTGAACCTCACATAATTATACAGACAAATTATACCATTTCATTTGTTTCCAGAAGTGGTTAAGAAGGACGGTGTATGTAAAAACATATGTGACATTACATTAATTTTTTCAAGCTCATACTAGCTGTAATGAAATGGATGGCAGAGGGTCAATGACAAATTTGAGCATAACAGCCAAACCATATCAGCCAATTACAAGAAACTCGTTAGCAGGCCAAACTCTTGTGTTTCCTGAACAACACATATAAGCCACATACACTGTGGCTCTGTTCCAAAACCTAGTGAGCTGCCTACGTAGGCAGCATTTAAAGGTGTCACAGGTGCACTTCTGTTTCAGAGCGTAGGCAGCATAATTATGCAGATAACATACAGATCATATAACAGGAGGGTCTCAATAAGTGTAAGAGCATTAAACAGCATTTTCAATTTAAATTTACACTATTCCATTAAAATAGCAGCGATGAATGCAACTATTTCACTATTATTGTGAATCAGTTGCATTAAAAGGATTTTTTTAAGTGGTTTGTTTCAATGAACCATCCAAATGGATTTATTGAAATGAATCAGACCTACCAAACACTTCATGAGAGTTGAGATATTTCTAAAGCACATTTTATTATTATCTGTATTATTATTATCATCCATCTAGTTGCCCAGACAGAGCGTTTTAGATCAGACACTTATCTATTTCAGTTAGGATGTTGGACTCTTGCCCATGTACAGTAATGTACGGTAGGTACATTATGTCTAAACATAAATGTCTTTATGCATCATCCATATGCACCCTTAGTACTCTGAAGTATTTTGAACCACAGACTATATTGTGATACAGATATTCACATATATTTTAAATATACCCATGTATGGAAGTGGAAATATGTTACCCTGGCAGATTCCACTTTCATTCTTAGAGGTTCCCAATTCCCTGAAGGCTGTAAAAACCAACCAACTTAGATCCCTAATTAGGTGTCATAAACAAACAACAAACAACAAAACCTGACAGAATGCCTAACCCAATGGGATTCCTTCAGCTGCTAATGCCGGAGAGAATGTGCACTACCCAAACTGTATATTACCTCTCCTGGTACAATGTGCACATTTGAAGAGTTAATTATACTGTAGCAGATTGAACCTTTACTAGATTAATTGATCTTGCCAGTGAACATAACATCAAAATCATCCCTGTTTACTTTCTTAATGTTCCTGGTGTTTTTGCTATTACGAATGTTTTAAAAAGTTGCCATTGTAGTTTATAACTTTAAAACTCCTTTAAAGTCACCATGAAATCAAATTGTACTGTTCTTATTTTTTATGGAATATTGCAGTGTTTATTATAAATGATTAGTTTGTGCACATCATTCTTTTTTAATTCATGTGTCCTCATAATCTTTAATCAAAATCTGAAAATGAACTTCCCCTCTGGAAAGGCCGACCTTCTCTTAAGTGCTTACAGTATACATAGAAATATCAGAGACAGAAGGATTAAGGCACTTATTAAAGTATCTGCTTTAAACTCTATAGATCATAGTCTCAGAGTTGCTGTAAGGGGCAGACTGACTGGTACAGAATCTTAAATATGGCTTAGTATTTCAAGACATTTTGGATGAAGTTCAAAAAAACAGTTTAACCTTACTAGTATAACGTTATTTGATGAAGCATCAGCAGGCTGGATTGGGAAACTTCAAATGAAAGTTCAACATTAAATAAGACACCCTACAAATGAACTGATATTGACCTTTGATTCAACTGTAAGTGGAAAGCTTCCATCCACATAAAAATACATCATAATAGGCATTTTCTTCTATTATTGTTGGTTGCCATGATGCAATCATACAACAGTTAGTTCTGATTCTTTGATTTGATTGGCCAAGTGCTGTTTCAAGAGTGCTGTGTTTTATACAACAATTAGTTTCATTCCTTGATTCTGATTGGATAAGAGGCGTTTCAAGAGTGCTGCTACAGGCCCATAACAAATTCTTGCTTGTGCAATATAGATTTGCTACTGTAAAAAAGAAGTATGATTACAGAACACATTAAGGGGGAGGGCAAACTGCTGTCAGTCTGTGTGTTGCTTGGAAACAAGTGAAGATGCTTTGTCTGAAACCATTTTAGTTGGCAGAGGAAAAATATACAAATTAGCCAAATTTTGTCTAAAATGTCAAGTTACTATATATTAACTTCTTGTTTCCAGAACTGTTGGGTTAAAGCAATACCATACATCTTAAGTACACAATTCCAGGCTTAAATCTAGCACAGGCTTAATAAACAAAATAGTAACTGCTAACTAATAATATCTGGATGGATATATAGGTAATAATATATTGATAACAACTTGGATATTTAGGGACTGCACATAGAATTGTAATACACTGAATCTGTCATTTAAATAACTGAACACAACTTTAAAGGACAATGTGGTGGTCTGATCTTGCTCTATTTAAGAGTGACTCAACAAGGACTATGACAAATGTTACTGTCTGACAAACAAGGCTAAGATTTAAGCAGTGGAGAAAATGGGTGATTATTCTCAGAGAAATGCGTGTGGCCTATTCTCGTTCGATCTCTGCGAAACAAACAAGCACGCTCATTCCCTGATGATGCCCAGTATTGACCGGTTGCCTGGGAACAATGACCTAGCAAAACGGTTTTGTCCACACAACGTCCAGATCCCCAGACAGAGCTTAAAAAGGCTCCGAGTACAGTCTTTTCTGCTTTTATAAAGCAGAAATTAATCGCATTATGTAGAGTCTGCTGTTCTATGAGTTTGCAATTATGATGGTAAATCTAGCCATTTCATTTTTTGATTGAATTCAGCAGGAGATTCAGTTTGCCACTGACCGATTCTTAATACAAGGCTGCCAGCACATCATCTTTCTTCTTCTCTGTCTATAAGTTGTCATCATTACAAGAACAATGCTTGTATTTCTCTTACAGGCACTTATCAGCTATCCCAAGATCATGCAGAGAGATATATACAAGCATTGGATTTAATTTAGAACCAAAGATCCATCATAATCATTCAGCAGCCCTCGGCTATGATAGTAAACTAGGTGTACATTTAACGCTGATTATAATTGCATTCAGGAGTGACTCTGTGCTGGATTAAAGGTTATGAGCTACAATGAAATGACATATTGAGATATGATTGGTTTTATTAGCTTAGTTTATCTCCAAGAGGATTAGCATTCTCGCTGTGATGTTTCTCTGCCTAGTTACAAACAGTGGGGTTGTGATGGTTAAAATAGGGCTCAGATCTGAACATTTTAACCACAGCTGAAAATCAGTACTTCCCACTGTGATATCAACCATACAGAGCGAGTTCACGCTGCAATAGTAAACATAATTTAAGACCACCATAGCCTGAAGAGCTACAGTCTTGGAGCAAAGATGAACGCTTGTTTATTGAAATTATCTCCTAGTGACTACAGGGTATGAGATGACACCAGTGACCAAACAGACATCTACACAACACCTCAAAAGAGTAATGACATACCCATTAAAACAATTATTTACTGTTGGGGATATTTATGTGGTCCAGCTACCATGAGCCTGTATATTATTTATGTTTCTCATTATCTTAAAACGATTATTGTAGTTTAGTTTCATAGACAAATGTAAATGTGTATACTTTGCTTCTGAGGAACACAAAAAGGATATTTTGAAGTACATTGGTAACCAAACAACAGTGATACTCATTGATTCCCATTGTGTGTACACAAAACCATTAAGACATTGCTCAAAATCTTTTGTGTTCCACAGAAGAAATAAGTCATATAGGTTTGGAATGACACAAGGGTGAGTAAACAATGGAAAATTGTTGGTGAACAACCCCCTTAACAACCATACCATTAAAAATGTGAATCTATGTTATGTTAATCTTCTTGGCATTATCTATGTTATATAGCACCAAACGTTTATAGTCTATCCATTTGGATAGTTTAACTGCTCTCTATAGCCTATAATTTACACATATTTTAATTTGCATAAATGTACATACGTTTGTAACAGACGTTAATCTTAAACGCTAATTCCTTTAAACGCAGAAATCTCCATTTGCATAAAAAACATTTTTTAAAAGTTTTTTGCCAATGTTTGATGATATAAGCACATGACTCCAAGTCATTAGTAATACGTTCATGTTATCTTCTCAGGAAGACTGCAGAAATATATACATTTAAAAGCCTATCCTAAGCTTCAAACAGTCAATGTTCAATGTTCAATTACCCTCCAGATTTCAACCATGTTGACAGCGTGGTTGGTGTCTTTGAAGTTATATAACTCAGATTCATGAATATGGATGTACATCAACATGACTTTATTTCATTAATAATAGTCATTTTTATAAAATCATATGCAGATCCTAGTTTATTATCAACAAAGAGGAATGTTGTTCATGCTTACCCAATAATTAGCATGAAGTAGTAGCCCTATATAGCCTATTTTTTACATATCACGAAGACGTATTAACCAAAAACAATACATTTAACAAAATATATCTTATTCTAGACAGAGTAGCTGCTGGTGTGTGAAAATCTTAATAGTATAACTGATCAACATTTAACTTGGAGAATCTCTAGTCCAGTATATGGTATACCACTACAAAAGCTGGAGCTGAGCTAAATCTAATCTGTTTAGCTTTTGTAAAAAACAACAAAAACTGATATTGATGAAGAGAAAAAAATTAGAATAAAACTAAAAATATTTTAAAGCGTCTACAATCAAACTCTTGTTTGCTTATTTTAACAATTGTCTTCTCTTTCTGTATCAAACATGTCAACTACAACAATGACCATTGTAAACGTAAAGCATTAGTAGTGAAAGCACTTACCTTTAACAATTAACTGAATGAGTTTTGGCCGTGGATTACGCTCACTCTGTATCGAGCAGGTGTACAAACCCTCGTCCGTTACATCCACTTTCTGTATCTGTAAGCTGTATTCATGTTTATCTCCCACATTTGATACGATGGACACACGAGGGTCCCCTGACCACTTGTCATTCCCTGCGTAAATAATACTGGAACGGTTCAACCACGCTCCTTTTGAGATACCATCCAACAGGTAGCATCTGAAATCAAAGAAGGCAGACAGTGAAAATCTAAAGATAAACCACATTACAATATTATAATGATGTGAACATGATGCTAGCATGATTTTATATGATGCCGGTACCATAATGTAGCATGATAGTAGCATGTACTTACATGATATAGAATTATGCCAGCATGATTTATAGCATTCCAATAACCATTACCAAAGCAAATGATTATTAATCTAATTCTAGTTTGTATGATGTGACTACCTGCACCCTCTGCACTAGGATCTATACACCAAGCAGGAGATTTGCTAACTAGTTGCAAACTTTTAGCAGTCTGCAAGACAAAAAAGGATTCCCACATATAACACTTTAAAGGAGACTTGAAATACAGCAGTGAAAAAACAGAAAGAGGTCTTTCTGTCTGAGAAAAAAATATTTTGTCAGGAATATGGGACAGCTGTACCGACAATGTCTATACAACTGCACAAATAAACAAGACGTCATGCAACCCACATCACTCCAGTGTATCTGTGCACACAAGATAATGTCAAAAACAATACAATTTAAAGCATCTCCTCACTCCACGTCATTTTGATTTCGTTTCAAGGCCGCCTTGTTTTCTAGATCTGTCTGTTTGTCTCAGCTTCAGGTTTTCAAATTGACTTGTGCATGATTGGTTTGGGAAGTTCTATCTGGTGCCACGTCTAACATCTATTTGTTACATGTCAGGAAAAGTGCGAGCTTCAGGGGTGAGGGTTATTTACACAGGATGCTCCTGAGGTTACAGGTGAACTGGAGGTCAGCCTAACTGTCAATAACTTTCTTAGTTCCTTTCAGTCGATTGGATTTTTGGGAAATGTTGGACATGACTCAGGAAAGCAGAATGCGGTTGATGTTATGAAGCAGGGTTTATTTTTTTACTTGGGCTTGTGGCAAAATTCAGACAGAATGATGAGATGAGATTTAAGATGATGATACAGCTGAGGAAACATTTCTATAAGGGTTGCAGGCAGACAGTGCTGTATGTGGTAAGAAGTATTATCGTTATGCATGGGGAAAAGCCTATTGGAGAATTATATGAGAGTCGGAGCTGATCTTATAAAAAAATTATCTCTGCATCTATAGTACAACATGCTAAATTAAAACTATTTCATAATAAGATTACATGTTGCATACATTATTCTAAATCACACAACATTAACCACTGAAATATTAATTTATGATAATAAATTATCGTCTGAAATTTAAGTACTACAAACATTTCTCCAGGCTACTTTAATTAACATAATATTAACAATTAAAATCACGACCTGGCCCACAGGCTGAATCATTAGTCCATTATTCTTAAATTATCATCATTATTATTTTCATGGCTATGTAATATATTTATAATCTAGTCAATGTAATCAAAAATGTACTAAGATCAAGATTTGTATCAAGACTTTAATACAAAACAAGAACAAAAACAATAGTTTTACAAAATGCTATACAGATGAATAATATCAACAGTTACTAGTCTAAAACTGACTAAATTACTAATAAATTTATTTTGATAAAAAACACACCAAACCTTAACCTTAAATTAAACCATTAACATCTTTTGATTTTCTCTTTTAGTTTGATAGGTGGAATTTTGGCACTTCCTCAGACAGACTGCTCTATATGCAAGAGTAATTGATATTAAAGGTTTCTTCTACAGTCATGACCCTTACAACAGCAGGGCGCCTGGTGTCACAGCACCCCAGTGATCTTCTCGGACATACTTCACAATACCTCCTCACGAAGACATTAGTGGTTCCCACTGAGGTGTAGGCTATGTTGAGTGAAAGAGCTCGAACCTCCATATGTGATACATTTCCTTTCTGCTACCCTAGGAACAGCTGAGAAAATGTGAAAGGCTGACCTCATGCACCATCTTTACTTCTGGACTATTGTTGGACCTTGTGTGTTTAAAAAGAAGCTGTGGAGAGAAATTCAGCTCTCAAAATGAGCTTGAATGGCTTTCACGGTTCTTTGATGTCATTTGCTGATCAGTCTTTGCCAAGCCACTTGAAGTCGAAACACCTGCCCTGTGCCGAAACGTCTACTTCCATATTATATAGTATGCAAAAAACCAGTATGATTTTCAGCATGCATTGGAGAATGCTATGCTATCCCATAAGGCCATGGGAGCTAAGCAGCCACCAAATTAAATGTATTAAAAGTTAATACATGTTAATACAAGTTACAATACCGCAAACTGTGAGCCTGGAAGCTCTTTTCAAGTGTGATATAGGTACCAAAAATGTATTGTTTGAGGTTATGTTACACCTGTTTATCAACACTTGAGTATTTTTTACAGCTGTTGATTGTATGTCATAGGTGAACGATTGTCACATGACAATGAAAGCATGGCGGATATAGTACTGTATGTATAGAATGTATGCATACTGCACTCACACATACTATACAGAATGTAGCTACAGTTTTAATGTTTTTTTCAGATTCATCGTTGCATATGCTGACCATAACTTTTCCTCAATAAAATATTGTTTGGAAAAACACACATCAAAGACCAAAGCAGGCCTATGCATTCTGCATCCAAATGTGTATTTTCCAACCACTGTTACCAATTTAAATAAGCATCTGCTCTCCGAGTGTTGAAACAGCTGAGATGAGGCCATAATCTCATCTTGTTTGTTCTTCCTCTTTCCCTAAAATTTCCCTTAATCGTCTTTATTCATCACTTCAAAGCACTGCTTTGTGAAGTTCAGGAAGGGAAACCTCTTCATGCCCTTGGTGGGATTCAGAAACCTCAGAGGTTTTCCAAATTGTGAAACACTGATTGGGTTTTCAACCGCTGTTTTCTGATTCAAAACATGATGTCTGATTCAAGCAGATTCATCAGGGAGGTCAAACACACTGAAACTGTACATCCTTTAAACACTGACTACGGTTAGCGTCACCAATTACAGTTAATTTTCTCCAGATGTATGCTGTGTGTTCTGTAATCTAAACTGTATTTTATGTTTATTTTGCATTGACCCAGATTTTCTCTTTTGATAGCTCTGAATGATTCATTTCAGATAAATGTTTACTGGCAAGGCCATGGAGATGGATTTCACTAAAGACAGATGCTGCATAAATGTAAAAAATGTGGTTATAAATAGTATACAGTCAGGAACTTACTTCTGCAAATGCAAACATTTATGTTATTCTTTCTCAATTTCAACGTGAATGTGAAACACTATTGTCAATTAATGTAACATTTTTCAATGAGATATTCAGTAACACTTTACAATTAAGGTCACCAGTAAATGCATTAGCTAACATGAACATAACAAAGAGAAATATTGTTTCATAACATTTAATAATCTTTGTTAATGTTACAGAAGTTACTGCCAATACAACTGTCCATGTTAATTCACTGTGCATTATGATAACTAATGTTAACAGTTACAACTTTTGATTTTATACTATCTTAGTAAATGCTTAAATTAACATTAACTAATATTAATATATGCTGTAGAAGTATTGTTCATTGTTAGTTCATGTTCAAAGTTCAATGTTAACAAATACAACGTAGGGCGGGACTGTATTTTATTTATTTACTTCGAGAAATGATTGGATTACAAATAAATGGGATGAAGTCAGGTGATTGAGGGGAGGGGTTAAGAAGTGAACATACATTAAGAATGTAAATAGGAAACCTTTTGCTTTCATTTCATTTCATTTCTGCTCATCCCTTTAAATATCAGAATAATATCTGTGTGTGCAAAAGCATGAAACCTGTATACCTGCCTATTAGGCTGTCAATATAGCTAATTATCCTTTAGCTTTAGTATGCTCTAAACCGGCTTAAAAGCAGAATTTTTATTCAGCCAGAGAAATAATTTTGATGAAACAACCAAGATGCAGAAGTAAAATACAAGAAGATCATATCACAATTAAAAATAATCAAAAAATCCACTGTTATCACTAACTGAACAAGAAACAAAAGCATAAATAATTTTCACTTATATAAACCAATAAGTAATATTGCAATATATACTCAAAAATGTTTTACTAAAACATTTTAAAACACAAGAAATGCTTACAAACCCTATTTTGTGTTGCCTTGTATTTTTGAGGCTTTCAAAAGTAAAATGCCTCCAACATAACCACAACCTCTCAGTTATTCCTTTTTCTCTTCAAAGTAAATAAAATTCAAGCCAGTGGGTCTGCAAGCAGGGTAGCGTGGGGATAGAGAACAAGGTTTTGGGAAGGAAACAGCTGAAAACACCTTCCAGCCATCCCTGTGTTTGTTGCACTTTGTTGTGGTAGCTGCAGCTAGAAGCAGACAGATGGTTGAATGATGTTTAGTTATTTTCCTGTCTGTTCTGTCATGATGAGGTCAGCAGAAAAAGAAAGTTTCAGAGCATGTTACTTCTACTGTTATTATTATTGTAATCGTTAATTAAAAGAACTACATCTTTCTATGGAATCATGCACATATGAATCCTTCACCATAAGAACAGGAAAATTAATAAACAGAGAAATAGTGTCAATTTTAATTCCATATCAGTTGTAACATTGACTAAATATCTACATACAATGGAAATGAGAATTGTGGTACTACTCCACATACCTTAGAATTTTTCATTATACATGTTTTAGGGCTGCTTGATTATGACAAAAATCATAATCTTGGTTATACTGGCCAGTATTGAGGTAACTCAAAACGTTTGATTCAAAACGTTTACTCGCTGACTCACTGACAACATGTATTTATTGAAATTAATAAATGAATACACATAAAATGTGAAATGTGTCTTTTTAACTGTGGATTCAACTGATAAACAAATAAAAAATACATGCAAAAATAGACATATAACACAAGAAGAAATAAGAGAATCCATTCGAACAAAATGTGACACAATAACCGTTTTACCATGATTATTTTGTTTTTGTAATCATTGGAAGCCATAACTAAAACCTTTAGATTATTATTAATTGCACAGCTCCATTTTGTCCATTTTTCTTTCACAAAACATATGTGCTTGACTACATTAGTTGATGCTGCAGGTGCCAGAAAGCTTCCTTAGGTAAGTGAAATGAGAGCGAGACACTCTGTCAAGGATTAAAATAAGATTATGTGCCACAATGTGCTAAAAGTTCTTAACAACAGATTACTAATAACAAAGGCAGGCTGTAATATTGACCCTCTAATGTGTTGAATAGCAACTGGCGAGATTCCCATAAGTGTTCTTAGCAATGAGAAACAATGATAATTGCATCTGGATGTAAATGGACACAGAAACTTAGGGCACTGGCTGCCCAACCCCAGGCAATCACCTAAAACTAATAAAGATTACTGAATGTGGAGAAGCTTTTAAAGTGCTGCCTTACTGCACGTAAGCTCTGATATGCGATATTATGTGTATTTTTACATCATTTATTAAAAACACCTAACTAAATTTAGCAGCTAAGTACCACTTACCTCAATATATAAGGCACGGATACCACAACACCTGCTTTTTCAAATAAACACTGGATTCCCTGTGTCAAAATTACCCAGTCAAACTGGCAAAAACACATCACATAATACACCAGGGATCTCAGGCTTTCCTAGCCATCTGTGCTGCCCATCATATAGCTAATAGTTTTGGTTAATACACTGTTACCTCTCAAAGGACAAATTTAAAGTTTCCATTTTGATGTTCACCATGTCCATATTTCACTTACCTAAGGCACATCTGTGTATTAACAATACCCACCTGGAAATTTTACTGTTCTGAACATGTGTCATAGGGTACAATGTATTCTACAGTGTTTCATCCACATTACATGTAAGTCAGGGAGGAAAACATTACGGTGAGCCATATTTTCATTAAGTCTAAAATCATTTATCATTAGTGATCAATTATATGTCACGGTTTCGTAATAAATCATGATTGTTGCTATTTGCCTGTGGGCATTTAGCCTGAATTTTGCTTTCCAATTACTGCTAATTTCATGGTAAGGTTCCATACTTCATCTATCTCTCTCTTTCTCCCACACACAAATAAATAAAATAACAATAATAATTATGGTCAAGTGACATATAACACTGGTTCTCAATCGTTTTGACCTCAAGGCCCCCCTTCTGCCCACTACAATATTTAAAGGCCACCCTCACTCACAATTTACATCCAAGAAATTATTCTAAAGCTTGTCATAACCAGAAAGCTAAAAGCTTAAAATGACCAAACATTAAGAAACGTTTTAGCTTATTTTGTTGATTTTGTGTCTTGTTTTAAATAATTTTAAATTATTTCAAAATATTTAGCTGACAACAATCCTGTTAAATAATATGAGATTCTTACCCAATCCCTACTTCTTAAGCGAGGCTGATAATACTGTAGGTTGATACCAACAGTGTAAAAGCTTAACCCAGTCTTAAAGCTTAACCCAATCCTAAAATCTGACTGGCTGTCAGAAATGTTGTTCCAGGACCCAGAAAAATCGGACCCTTCCGTAATCTCAGGTTTTAACATATAAAATGTATATTAAGAATATATCTTATTGGTTGCATTGTAAATATCAAAGTTAAGGCTAGTTTATGGTCTCAAGGTTGGCTGTTAGTTCCTCCTGGTGCGTGCAGTAAATGCACCATTATAGGGACAAAAAGCATCATTCAATCCATCTCAAATATTTTATTATAGTACAATACGTTTTACCAGTGGCAGATTATTTTGTAGGTCTCTTTAAAGTGTGAAATAGACTGCTTCCCTGTCTGGTGCCTTTGACAAGATTTTTACTGTGTTTGTGATTTTACTTTTTACAATGGCTGTTTGGTCAATAAAATGGTTCCTCTGATTTTTAAAATAAAGATATTTAACACAAAGCATTTATTGACATTCAAGCACTGTCAACAGCTGTCAGTTGTGTTGTTCCCCAATGCCATCCTATAATACTCCCTCACGCCTGACACAAACGCTCTATTTACTGTACAACAGACATCTATGCTGCACACTAAATAAAAAGATTCAGGCTATCAGCTTCTCCATACTGCATTCAAAACATCTTTCTGTTACTGGGGTGTGTGAAAAGCTTTATTTAGTATTTTGTGCCATGTTGATGTACATTCAGTATATCTAGTTTTCAGATATAGGTCTATTCAGTTGGAGTTGAGCTTGGAGTTTTTTTCTTCTTTTAGATAGTGCGGCTCTTCCGTAATCTCAGGTTCTGTGACGCCCAAGTTAAGCTGGCAGATGAATGCCACAGTGTCAGTTGCCTCTTCCATGCATCAAGCTTTACAGGGTTGTCCCTTTAATGTCTTCTAATTGCACTTTTAAAAGCTGTTATAAAAGCTATCATTCCAATAATTATACACAAGGGTTCTTATCCTGAAGCTTTGACAGGCACAATTTTAACACTTCACAATTTTCTGTAAAGATGTTTGGAATGATTGTATTGTGACATGCTCCTTTCATACCATTGAGTATGAAAAACAGCGTGCATTTCCTTGTAGCACCAAGCTTTCAGCACTGTACTGTGACTCAAATCTTGTGTTGATGCACAGACCTGTTGGTATGTGCATCAACAGAGACAGACATGTGTCTTATAACATTACTAATTCCTACTACAAATACTGGATAAATTATGTCTGTTGGGGCCCAATGGGACCTTGCTATATTTTGAATGACCTAATTCTTCTCACTGCATTCCCTAAGTGACATATTTCTCACAAGCTAACGCACCCTTTGCCACCTAATGTAGTAGAAGAACTAGGCTATAGAGAAACTCCACTATTCACCTCAGATGTTTCTTTGCACTGAAAGTGCTTCATTTTGGCGCTTTAAACAGTGAGCAAAGGAAACTCTTTTTTGGTAGTTTTGTGCTGGTATTGAAAGTGCTGAAAATCAACTTACATAAAATCAACAATCAACAACATAAAAAACTGTAAACCAATACGCACTAGGTTTAGACAATGGTTAGCAAACAAATAGCAAGTTGTATGTTAAGATTCTCGCCTGCACATATGAGATGAATACAGGAACTGAATGAACATTCCTCTTCAAACTCTCCCATTTTTGGCAAGGGCTGAACCTCATTGGTAAAGCTTTCTCCGAGACCATTTGGCAGGGATTATGCCGAGCTTAGCTTCTATTCCACAAAGGTTTTGATTCATAAGAGAGATTTGAAAGCACTTACATTCATCTGGTAACTACTGAGTTTTAGAATCGTGCTTTAATCAGAGGCAGCTACAGAGCGAGGGGATTAGTAACACTAAAATGTAATCAGTATGATTAATACATTAATGTATTCACATACAAAAGCGTGTGAACAACAAACCAGCCACGCTGTAAAAGCACTGTGCCAAAGATGAGCATCAAATACATTCCACCACGCTGATAGTCAAATAGAGAATTGCAAAGCATTTCAATACTGGATGGGAGGCAACAGGAGGGACTATTTTCTTTATAAGAACTATGACAGCTGCTGCAGTGCTGCAATAGGGGAAAATTGAAATGCTATGGAGAAGTAAGGATGAATCAGCTGAAGATCTGTTAAAAATATGTTTGTCAAAAATATGTGTCAAAGCGTCTTTAAGAACGAGTGAGGAACATTATGTACATTAAAGAAACTCTCAGAGCTTTCTTCACGGCTCATGTGTTCCCACAACAGAAAATGACACCCTACTGAGGTAACCATGGCAACACACCCTATGGACTTGCACTAGAAAATAGCCTTTTCAGTTTAAGGCAAGTTCAAACACCTTGATAGGTATTTACATAACATATTCACTAATGCGTTAGTGTAGTATCTAAGAACACAAAAAGCAGTCCAACTGGCACAAAAACACAAGCATTCGCCACTATACACAATGTGCGAATCATGGCAAGTGTTGTATGTTAGTTCTTATGACTAAAACATATTCTCACCACCATCAGAACTACAATAATTGCGAAATGAGGATCTCAGTTTTTGCACAATTAAATTATATGCCCTTTTATAGTTTCAGGATGTTATTATGGGTTAATTTCAAGTATCAAAAAATGGCAACAAAGATAATTAGGTGACTTCAAAGTTAGTCGAAAAAGTAGTGAGCTAAAATTTACATTTATGCATTTGGCAGATGCTTTTATCCAAAGTGACTTACAGTACATTCTGGCTATACATTTAAACAACATGCGTGTTCCCTGGGAATCAAACCCACACCCTTTGCACTGCTAACACAATGCTCTACCAGCTGACCTACAGGAACTCCAACTCCAAATATTACAAATTAATCAGCACTGTTCATGGTTCATGCTTTCATTTTATAAATTGCCCCACTTCCTGTTTGCAAATATTATGCCATGTTGTCAATCCTCTTCAGTTCTGACACATTAAAAAAAAACATTATGTGATCTTTTAAGCAAGAAACGTTCAAACTGAGCAAGATAAGCATGAAAAATGTTCTGTAGAAATGATGGGCATCTTAACAGCTGACGGTCTGTGATGTTGGTGTGGCGTTCCTGTATGAGCAGGGCCTCCACTCTGCCAGGAACGCAGAAGCAAAGCTGTTGAGATGATTGATGGCACGCCTCCACTGGCCCTCTCTTCCCTGCTGACATGCACTCACAGCCCAACACTTCTCACCACTAATTGGACAACCTTGCAAATTCCTTCTCTGAGACTGTGGTCCACTAAATTAGCCACTGATAACTGCACAGAACTGGTTCTGTTTATGAACGTCCAAAGCTGTCATGCCAATAGTGTTGCTCATGCAGTAGATGCTATTGAATAAACCTGTCCAGTGTGGAACTGATAGAGATATTTCTCATTAGTTTTCTATTTTGATGCTTTGATTAAACCTGTGGTTGACAGTTCATTTAAAGCCCAGTTAGGTAGACCTTTGCTTGAAATGGGGCCATTCTGAACAGTAACGTTTTAGAATGTTGCTAATATTCTCTTAAAGCTCTCTCAAAGTTATCAAAACGTTCTTGCAGTAACAATAGTTAGCAGTAGTTAAACATTTTACAGAAAGTAAGAAATGTTCGTATAACCAAGCAATAATGTTAATACAATGTCTAAATAACTTTTGTTTTGAACATTCCTTCTTTCAAAACAACATTTTTAAATTTTGTATTACCTAATACTTAATAGAAAAGTTATGGATTGTTGTTACAACCTAATTGTTAGCTTGGATGTTTTTGTACAAAACAATTTAAAGTCCTGTGTGACAAAATCCTGCACTGACCATAAATGGGACATTATATGACCTACTTTTGCTTATTTGATTACTTTGGGCCACATGTCACCTTTTTCCTGCTAATTTATTCAGCTTTAATTATTTTTCTGAGAAACATTAGTAATCTAACAGTAAATCTAATTCAGATATAGAAATAGTGTTTATTTCATTTTCTGAGGACTGTGTAACACTGTCAGCATGATACCGCCCTCAGTGCTTTTCACAGACAGTAACATAGTAAAATAGTACTCACCACCCAGCCGGAAATCTAGGTCTGTTACATAACCTCATTGTGGCCAAAGGCCATTCAAAATTTCTAGAACTACCGGAGTCAGTGTGAAGTATTGCCAACACTCTTAGCAGAAACCTAGCAACACACAACAGGCATTTTACAAACATTTAGAGTGAGTGAATGTATCATTTCATAGTCTTATTAAAGAATTTAAACTCTACAGGAAAATTAATAAATGTAAAGGTGATATTTGCAAAATCACTGGTCTAACAAGCATTGTAAATGTCAAATTGCTTCCTTAATGTTGCGGTTGCAAATTAGCAGCAAAAATATAAATTTTATTACACAGCTGAGAAAGTAATTTATGTTGATAAATGATCCTCGTAAAATTGACCAATCATCCAGAATATATTTTTCCATTATATGAGTGGAACTGTAATCAGCATTGACTTACATCAGATAATTCCAGATTTCTTTGTTGGCCAACAAACAGTCTCAAAAGCTGAACAAAAGCCCAAATGCTACTGATCTGCTCCTGCTACTTTGTATTCCATTCACTAATAATTACCAATGCAATTCCTCCAATTACTCGGCTCTACTTAACATTTACAGCCACGTGAAATCCACACACATTGATTCATTATGCAAATGACAGGGACTGATTTAAGACTTGCTTTTATGACTCTATTTAAAACCCTGCAGCCATAGCAATGCACTGTGCACAGATGAATTGAGACACCTATTCCTCATAGAGGCGGATTAGCTTTAGCAATAATATCCTAATAGGCTGTTACAAAGGTTTTTAACATTATCTGTATAGGTCCCAGCTAACAGAGAATGTTTTCAAAATGTTGGCACATTCTTTAAAGTTCTCAAAAATGTTCTTGTAGTAATGTTAGTAGAACCTTTTTTATCGTTATATATCATATATATCAAAAACATTATGTTAACTTGCTAGTGAAACATTTTACAAAGTTACAGAATTTAGAAAAGTTTGAATAAGGTTTTCATAACCAAGCAATAATATTAATACAATGTTTAAAATGTAGCACTTTAAACATTCCTAGAACTTTCAAAATAATGTTTTTAATGTTTTTAATGTTACTTAATGGAAGCGGTAAGAGACGTTCTTACAACCTAAAACTGTTAGCTGGGGTATACTGACAAATGGCTTAAAGTTCAAAATTTTGTCAGAGAGGACTTATACTGAAGCTTAATACTCCATGTAGTATGTAGCCAAATGACGTCTTCAGAATTAACACTGAACATGATGGCACTCATGATAGCATTACTGTTACGGTGGATGGCATGGGCTCACATGCTCTCCAGTATGAGAGAACAGTGGGTGTCTGTCACCTGGGGTACAAAGAAGCTTATCTGGTATCTAGTGATCCTGCTTCATCAAAGCTATGAAAATCAGTGACAGGTCGAGGAGAAAGGAGGTTAAATCTACTTGAAAGGCACTACTGTTTATCAGAAGGTTTAACTGCTTTGAAGAGTACCATTATCTGCTGGCTGTGGTTATTTTTCTGCACATTTTATCTCGAAAACTCACAACTTCCCCCAGAACTGGGAAACAGGGGCTTCTTCAGAGACTTCCATTAAATAATTGCGATAACAGAACTCAGCTGAAAGCAAGACAAAGCTAAATTATTGATAACTAACTTTTAACTTGGTTAAAAATAAAATAACATAACAGATCTTCAGATACCTTGATTTACAATGGTAAGCTTATAATAGGCTGTATATAATTTATCTGTATGTATATAAATAGACCTGACAGCTTAGTACATAAAGTAACCTGCAATTTTATGTTTAGACAGAGATGGTGATAGAGATGCAAAAGTTAACAGACTGTAGTTTTAACTATCCAAAAATATTATGTGATTTTAAGCTCTTTACTCAGTTGCAGGGTAACAGCTGATGTACATTTATATTTGATGTGAAAAATGTGAGCACATTGCAGCAGTTGCCTCAACATAAAAAATAAAAGCACAAAATCATATCCTTCTCTTTTGTATTTGCTTCTGGTGAATGCCAAACACATAATGGTTAGTTTCTGGTCTCTAATAGCTTTCTGTGTCACTTTTAATATCCACAGCTATCTCTGAATTTCCAGAAGGAGCAGACAGTGGTTGGCAGAATTTAGTTGATGCCTTGGTGACGCATCACATTTTGTAACTAGGAATCTGGTCTTGGCTTATTCCTTCAAAAAGATGGATGGAAAGATGTTAAGCTCTGCCATCATATCTGCAGAAAATGTTAATACTGCAGCCAATCTGCAATTATTAGGTTGGCATAAACTGCATCAGGAACTGTGTTTAATGAAGATCACTGCATTTGCCATAATTTATGCTGCGACCGAGGATAAAGAGAGATTAGATGCACTCTAAGAGGTCCACTCATTAACATTTTAAATCCTTAATATTCTTTTTAATGGACACACTACTTGAACAAGTTTTAAAGAAACCACCTAATGTTTCTCTGTTTGTGGAATGTTTTGATCATTTTGTGCTAAAAATGACACAAGAGGAGCTATCTCTCCTAAAATATAATACATGCAGTGACAGAGGCTGTCAGTCAATAAATGGGATATTTATGTGTGCGTGTATATACAGACACACCCACACACATATATACATACAGTACATATATACATATGCATACGTATATATGTATATATGCATTTTACTTATATGGTCTATATACATAGTTCCATATACAACACTGATTTGAAGTCTGTCAATTTCTTTGACATGCCTTAGCATTACAGTCAACCCAATCATCCTATTTTGATCTAAAGATGAACTGAAAATAGGGAAATAATGATTCTACCCCATCCTTTATTTATTTATTTGTCATTTTTATAAGAAATTCTAAACAGCACTTTAGTCACGTTGCCGTTTATGTTGATAATAAAACAGAGGAGTGGATTTGGAGAGCTGCACTGATCCTACAGTCCCTGTGAGGAGAAAAGCTCACACTCTTCAGCACTGACAGGAAGAGGTGCGGCCTGAGGAGAAAAGGAGCAGGTTACCCCCCACGCCTTGATGATGCACAGACTCCAGCAAGGGTCACGTTTAAAGTTCAGGCACTCTGAATTCAGACCACCAGCTGACATTTTCCAGACATGTGGGACAGTCATGACAGCCCTACTGACAGTACACAATAGCTCTCCTATAATTTCGTACCCAATTCCGAGTACAACAATGTGTACAGCCACATCAAAATTACTCAGCATAAGTGCCGTCGCTGGTGAAAATATAACAACAATATGCTTCTTTCAGTCAAAAAGGGGAAGAACATAATACAAGGTAACAATCAAGGCTCTTTGTAAAAAGAAAAACCTCAGGAAGGTGCAAAATTGATGTCTTATAGTGTGCTAAACATAGCCAATGGTGCAAATTGCCCATCAATTAAGCCAAGCAAACAATTTTGTGGCATGAGGTGAGAGAACACGCTTGATAATCCCATTTTTATTTATGCCACAGCACCATCAGGAGACCTCAACAGCATGAAAAAAGAGGGATGGGGAGTTTAAAACTGTTACCATCAAACAAGCAGAGCTACTTGGTGCAAAGAGCATAAGACAATCTCCATACACAGACAACATGGACAGCTTTACTCAATAAGTGAAATATCTTTACATGAAATCATACCGGGAGGGGATAAAGTCGCATTTGCAAATAAATAAAGAAAGATGTTAAATGTATTTTATCACTGTGTGCATAATGTTTCTTCTGATTTTGGATAATCTCCTTGTTAGGGAAGAAACACATTTCATATTAACAGTGTTTTGTCAATCGTATGTTTTACAGATATCAACATATATGTACCTATCCTAAGACAACAGACTTCAGAAATCAGTCGGTATTGTATATTGCGGAGTCATTTTGTTTATATTATAACATATTGTTTAGAAGCAAATGGCAAGATCTGTGGACTCTATAAAAATATTTAAAGATAACTTAGCATCTGTTACCGTCAGACACACCCATGAATAAACATTTCAATTAACGCTGTTTTAACAGCGTTTTAAACTAAGAAGCCGGGACGGTCATTTTATTACTGTAAAATACGTGGCTCAGATCATAAAACATCATCGATCGTAGCCGACCTGTTTTTCCCCTCTCTTTTCAGGACGCAAACATTCGTGAGAACCTTTTAGGCGATGGGAGCCATGAATGAGTTCATTGTAACAGTGTAAAGTGTTTAACCAAACTCTCTCAAAAAACAAGAAGTAATAAATCTACAAAAATCTCCCAAACTCTAAACATCTCCGACAAAAGCGTCACATCGGCACAGCCTTACCGATGCGGTACGAACTATATGAGATATTGTTCAGGCGATATTGTTTGGGTTTGTAGTCGTTGCATACGGTAGCCTATGTGTGAGCGAAGTGATGGAGCGACACTAGGGGAATATGCCCTGAGTGTTGCTTACAAAACTGCAGGTGTCAGTCAAGTTTACTTTAACAGTTACACGGTAACTGCGACTTCAGTCTCCTACCTGAGCATCGCGGTGTCTCCCTGTCTGCTCACCACACTCTCACTGGACGCATAGTCCACAGTCTGTCCAGCGGGCAAACACGACGGTAAAAAGCAGCAAAGACTGAGAATTATAGCGGTGAGCCACTGACCGGAGACGCACGCATCCTGCACCGCAATCATTATGTCCATCACCGCCGAATGGAGTACGATCCGCGCCGTTATCAAAAATAAAAAGATCTGGATGAAAATATATTAATCCACGCTCTTCCTCCGAAGAAATGGCGCTCCGTGTAGTTTCCCAGATTTGTTTTGATCCGAACCCGACCGCGGGATGAAGTCGACTCTCCAGTGGCTTGCACACCATCTAGTGAGGAAATGGGAAACGAGCGCGGAGCTAGCAGCAGACAGCCCCCCGGCCCTGATCCTGTTGCCATGCGGCCGTTTCCCAGGCAACCTGCTCCCTGTAGTTCTCGGGATGGAGCAGCTAAGTGCCTGGATATTCTTGAAACAGCGGTACTATTTAAATGCCGTGATTTGTTTTAACGAGGTTTACAATACCGGAACCTTAAGACGTCCTCATGCAATCACGCAAAAAAATAAGTCACTCATAAGGAACGATTTGAAATGGCATAGGTCACATCTCGTTTTTGTCATCAGTGGCCCCTGCAACCCATAAAAATAAATAAACAAATGCTGTATACTTTCAGAAGTTACTGCATGACATTTTTCCTCACAGTTGGTCACTGCCATCCAATTTTAGACTCGGTGGCCTGAAAGATTTCATGGCACTGTTTAGAACAAGGGAAGTGCTTTAAAGGAAACCATTCACTGCTGAAAGAATGGTTGATACGCCCCACAACAGCACCTTCACAACACCAAAACCTCTCATTAAAGTAACCCACATTTTTGTTGTATTTCCCTGGCTGCTTAGGCCATAATCATTCATATTTTTCATTAGTATTTTTCCTCTGCTGCTTAAGACAAAAACACTATACTTAAGGGCAGGACACTTTAAAAGAGCATAATACAGCTAGTAACTTTTATATTGTAAATGAATTTTATATTGTAAATGAATTGGATGTAACATTTCATTTGATGTGGACCAGATGATCATTATTACTAATAACCTAGGAGAACATCCAGTACTGCTAATAAGAAATGTTACATGCATTTGTTGGTTCCTCACAGTCTCCTTTATTTAATAGTGATGTTCAGGCTGTTGAAAATACTCACTTTGTGTTGTGATATGTTGTATGTTCTCCATTATGGTTGTAGTTTTCAGTACCTCAGTGAAGGTTTTCATTATTTTCTCATGATGACCATTCCTTTGGTTTTCTTTCTCATTATCTCACCAGGTACGGCATTCTTTTTGTTTCCTTTCAAAATCCCTCTCCTTTGGTACTTTGTTACTCTGCTTTCTGCTGTACTGCATTCTCCTGCATTCTTTTAATTAATTTTTTATATAGTTGCACACAACATTTGTGCTCTGTGGAAGCTAAAGTTACGAGTAACATCAAGAGCTTTCTGTTTAAGAGAAGATTCCGAAGTAAGACTCACCACCTAGACCAGCAATCTTAGAGGCCCTATACGCATTTGCATTCATTTTCTAGATTTTACATCATGCAGTGTGCGATTTAATGGACTTGTCTAATAAGAAATATATTTACAGTTGACTCACTGACACAGTCGTGCTATTTGTAAAAGGGCTCTGATAAAAGCATTATGAAGGTGCTCGTGTTGAGTATTTTTCTTTTAATTGGGAAAGACATGGTTTGGATATAATTGCCTGACTGTCATTAATGTTAATGGCAAACAAAGTCCCTTCATTCCATTCTCTATCTTAATTGGACTAGCATAGTTGGTCTTTGCTAATCATTTACTCTGCCAAAAGCCAAACACTCATTACTAGGTAATTTTAGCACCACACATCTGCTTGAATAGGGCAAGAATACATTGCATTTTTTGATGAGTATATTGATAATTATTGATATGGAGATATTAATGCACGAGGATTGATGAGTCAGACATTTAAAATAATGTAGATGTAATCCTAAAATGTTTGCAAATTGAGTTTAAACCTGATCAAAGGAGGCCATTTACCAGTACAAAAGTATCACAAGACAAACCGAACAGAACAACTTTCATTTATTAACTGGAAGGACTTTTGAAATCCTCTGAAGCGCACAGCAGCAAGTCTACCTGCTCATGCATGAAAGCTATGATTATTATTCTCCATCCTCAACACTGTTCTGTGAGGATGTGAGGGGAAACAAGGGGCTTTTTCACACTTTAACACAATGCAACTCCTGAAATAATAGACAAAAGATAAATGACGCTTGGGATTCTACAACATCTTTTGTTTTGCTCTGTCTCACCAAAACCTTTAAAGGAAGACACACATTCACAGTGTGTAAATGTGCTCATTTAATGTAACACCATGGGTTTTAGCCTCCCTAGAATGCCTTTGACTTTGGCAATTCCCTGGGTAACAGAAACATTCTCAGAATGTGGGCCAATATTGTCTAAAAGTTCTTTTAAAGTTATCAAAAATCATTCTTGAAGTAATGTTAGTGCAATTTTTTTAAAAAATGTTATAGAATAAAAAAATTTTTAATAATGTTCTTATAACCAAACAAAATAGGACATTTACAAAACAGGACGTTTTGAACATTTCTAGAACTTTCGAAATAACATTTTTAACATTTTTGTTACCTAATGGAAATGTTAGGGGAACGTTTTTTGTTAGCTGGGTCGACATTTAAAAGAATAAAAGGTGCTCTCGGTCAGGGGAAGTTTAATTTATGCACTAGCTACTGGAAAATAAGCCTGGCTGTAGGCTGATATCGCTGAAATATTTTTCCTCAAACTTGCATGACATTGGTTATATGCCTGACACGCTCAGTTCGATGTACATACCCTGCAGTAAATCTGGTATAGGCAGAGCAACTGTGGTGTTGTGAAGTTAAAAGACATGTATTGCATTGTTAATACTGTAACCGTTGTTGCTGCCTCTTTAAAGTGTAGACTGACATAAAATCTGCAGCATTAAAATGTGATGACTTTCACAATGTCATATATTTTCATTTGCCAGAGCATTAGTGAGCAGATTATAAATGCTTTCAGAAGTTAAACTTTGTGTGTAATTGTCCATAATGCATTACTCTGTTCAGTATTAATAGAGAATCTAGGCTAAGAAGTGTTTCAATGGAAATTGCAATTATTTGTAATATTATTTAATCTGTAAAACAATCAAATGTAGTCTGCATTGTAGAAATCAAGTCGTGCTCGCCTTGAAGGACTTGATTTATATCTTCAATTAATCTTAAAATCCAGGAGTGACCTTTAAGATGCATCAACGAGTGACAAATGAGGTCATTAGAGATAACCTTCTCTTAGACTTGCATGTTGACAGGGCTGATGTGGTTGGTAAAATACATTTCAGAGTTTCTTTATAAAGATGCTTATATGCTGCTTTGATGTTCATCACCAAACCTAAATTATAAGTGAAGTATGATGCAATTTATGGAGTTAAATTATATAGAAGTTTCTGAGACTTATAAGTATTCCACCCACGGTAAATAATAAATACCATGTAATGATTTCTGCTGTTTATACTGCTAAGATATTAAATCCTAAACAACTATTTTTGATTATTATGTGTTGCCATGGTGGCATTTTGATGACATTTTCACGTTTCAATAGTGCTGGAGCAAGGGCAGGTAAACTCCAATTAATGTATTATGAGAAAAAATGTAAAGATGTATTCAGAATGTGCACTCAGTAATTTTGCCTCATTAAAGATTTTAAACATATCTAAAAAGTTCAATTTAGTTCTTTGCATGTTTTAAATCACATAACCTCACATGAGCAGGCTCAGTATTATATTATAGTCTCCTAATAAGAGCTGGTTTATTTAACATTGAGCTGGGCCATCTAATGGAGGCAGACATGTTGAGATTACATGACCAGCTGAATGCCACTCTCCTATTTGTAACTCTCCTATTATCAAACACCTTTGCTTGCAGAATTAATTATTTATGATTGACTGTGAATTTTTATAATTGCATTGGTTACTGAAAACCCCAGATAACAATTTTGTTGGTTGTAAGAATGTGTCCTTAAAGTTTCCATTAAAGTAAAAAAGCAAATTACAAGTAAAAAAAAAAAACCTTGTTATTTAAAAATGCTATTTTGAAAGTTCTAGGAACATTTTAACTTTCCACTAACAACTTAAGAGTAACACTTTTGACATATGATATAAAACCTAAAAAAGTTCTACTAACTATACTGGAAACTGTCAAGTGAACTTTTGAGAGAACATTAGCCAACATTCTGATGATGTTCCCATTAACTGGGTCAGTGTTCTGATTGTCAGATCAGCCAGCACAACATAACCAAAAAATGGCTGTGTACTTTTAAGAATATGCTCATCAAGAGGTTTCTCTGACCTTCTGTAAACAGTGAGAAGGATTATGGAATTAATTTATTTATGCATGCCAAAATCCACCACACTGACAGTTTCTGTTGTGCCAAAATGACAAAAAGTTTTTATCCTGCATCATGCTCTGTTGGCATAATCAAGGAGAGTGACAGAGTTGATACCAGATATAGCTCACCAATGTGAACACGATCGGTGCCTTCTTTGATTTCACATAAAAAAATATCATGACACTTATAGTGTACACTGTAGCGTCCTTTCTTATTTTTAATTGAAATTGTGCCTAAAGTTAAAACTTGGATACTTTTGACACTTGGAAAGTTAGAGGATTGTTGTACAGTATTTTAAAATACAACAAAAATCTACGTACAAAAAAAACTATGTACAAAGCGCAGACAGCTACACCATCAGGTTTCCCGCTCTAAATTACAACACATGCCCATGGGAATCTTTCCAGTGAAAATAGACAGTGTTTCACTAAAAGAACCACTTCAAGAGACTGACCTTCATACACCAGACTGGAAGTTAATTTTACATCTCATTTAAAGGCAGTGATCAGAGAGGCAGTTTCCCCTACAGATAGTGCAGCAGAAGATGGGGATTTTCAAAGCAGGTTTTAATCTTCCTGATACTCATGCATAGAAAGGTGGACTACCCACAGTGCTCTTACACCCAGAACAGCTTTATTACAGCTCACGCTAAATGCAATTTATATGCATCCCAGCTAACAATTTAAGGTTGTAGGAATGTTTCCTTAACATTTCCATTAAGTAACATAAACAAGCTCATATATAGTATGTATAAACTTGTATACTTGTACACTTGTACACTGTACAAATATATTGTCTTAATGCCGAACATCATAGTGGCAGTCATTTTGGTACCGTTTATTTCAAATAAACCCACCCCTGAAACAAAACAATCTGTGATTGGTTGGTTTACCTGTCAATCCGACTATCTTTTTTGCCTATCTTGTAAATTTTTGGCCAGAATAGCTGTAAATTTATGCTGTAACTTTTTTGTTTAAAACATAAAAAACTGTCTTGGCCAAGTCATATCTTTGATTAGTAGTTCACTTCTATCTGTATTTAGAGTTAGCCACTGACCAAGCTAGAGCCCCACACTGTAAGCATTTTTAGTGGTAGCTGTCGTGGGGCTAATTAAAACAGGAAATAAAATACATCTGAGAGCTTTGAGTAGTCCAGGATATGACCAGCAATGCAGTCTTCTCCTTCCTTCTCGCTCTTGTGGCTGGCAAATAAGCCCTAGGAGAAAGCAGAAAGCAACTTATTCAGTCTGGAATTGGCTAGATTGTGATATTCAGCAGAAGATAATGAGAAGTGATGGGGCAAGGTAGACAGGCCAGATAAAAGGCCTCCAGGCACACTGAATACTGTTTAAAGGTGGGCACGTTCAAGATTCGCACCTCATTTTTAGGAGAACTCTTTATCCACACATGTTGTTTTTGTCAGTTGCTTCTCTTGCCACATAAACGCCAGCTTTTATTTGTAGCGGCTGACAATTTCCATGAGCCGCTGTGGAGCAGAAGCAATGGAGGTGAACATGTTTGTGTGAGGAAAAATGTTATTCAATTCCAGTGGGGCCCTTGCAGTAAGGGCCCGATATCTGTGGGCACACAAGCAAAGCGTAAGTAAACAGCCGTATAGTGCTAAGTCGATGAAAATGCTGGAGACCATTTCATCTTCTGCAAGGTAGTTTAGATGCAGTAAAGAAGTTTACCCGGCAATTTAAATTCATCCTAAAAAAATGAATGCTCGAATTTCCATGTGGTAAACTTAGCTTACCAGCTCAAATGATTTTCTCACATTGGGTTCATTTGAATGCCTCGATGCATTTCAACCAGGTTTTGATTCCCTTCTCAGAGGAGCCGCAGTGTCTTAACCGTGTGATTCTCACAGATGCGACACAGACGCTTAAGGACCCTGTGGGACAGCTTCTGATTGGGGGTTTGAATGTTTCATATTCAACATTGTTTCTGTGATCACACCTCGCCCATCAGAAGTGCTATCAAACCCATGCAAGGGATATGACTTGATTTGGTGCTCTTATTCTCGAACAATATAACTACTACCAAGCCAGAAATAGCTGGCTAAGGCCTTATTTTACCCCTTTCTGCCAGACAATAGATCATCAGCGCTCTATTGACTTGATTGCCGTGGTGTCATTTTTAGAATACCATTCAAGGTCTCCTCTGTGAATTTGTATAATTTATCACACTCATTCTCTCACTGGTTTACAGACAATGTGAGAACAAAGGTGCCATGTTAACCAGGGCCACAATGCTTCCAAGACAACAAATTCTCCAATATTCTGCAATGACACAATCTTTACAGCCTCAGATCATTTATCTTTTCAAGCTGCTTGTATTTTCTCCAATGACAACCTTCATTCTTTCAAATACATTTATGGCAAAGCCCAAATCACCTTTGGTTAGAGCTCCTTTTAATGTTTTGCATATAAGGTGAATTTCAAAGAACTCCTAAATGACCCATTCTGTTATCATAAAGTTATAACCTAAACCTCTCAGCCAGGTGATTACTGCAATTTAAATAAGAGCTCAGCTGACTTGCATTGAATACTGATGATATTCTGTGATATTTAAAATATCATAAATAATTTACGATTATGATTATGAATATCATACGTATAAAACTGGTGAATGCTGTATGCTATACATTGTGGATTGTACTATGGGGCCACATTATTATTTTGCTCAACCTAATTTTGCCCAGTAAGAGAAGTTTTGGGGCAACATAGTTTGTTGACCCTGGAACAATATTTTGTAGATAAATCCTACCCTAACCATAATTTATCCCTAAAATCAGAGGGAAATGATAGGTGAATAACGATGATGTATAAACACCTAACCCTGGTTACAGGCCTTAACTTCATAGTAACTGTAAACTTGTCCCACAAATCTGATTGGTTGATTGGAATGTTGTCCCAGGGTCAACAATGGCCCTAAAATGTTGTCCCAGGGTTAATAATGAGGTCGACCTGGGAACATCTCTCACCTGGAAAAATCAGAAAGGCCTTGTTATTCTATAACATGCTGCAATTAATATAAAAAACATGACAATGACAAGAGTTGGGTCTTGCCAGTAAATGACACAATGTGCTTATATGTACTATTAAGAACTTGAGAAGAGAAGCAGTGAATTGTAAAACTCATTGTTCTGCTCTTTACGGTAAAATGATGTAGAAAAACGTTTCAGTCTTGGTGTTCCTATGTTCAGAGGAGAGAAGTCGCAGTTTGATCATACATGTGTGCAAATGTTCCTGTTTCTGTTCCACATGATCAAAAGTTCTTGTTCAGCTTCCACACAGTGTTCCATCAATCATGTACACAAAAAAACAGCACAAAGGATTTACAAGGGCGAACTGCAAATATTTTTATTCACATCAAATTATTCTAGAAACTGTTTTCAAATTCACAGAGAATTTCACAGTAGCATTATGTTATAATACAGATGAGGTGCTCATAAAAGCATTTTTAAAGAATGCATGTGTGTAACATATCATTGAGTATTAGATTATGTGCTGTACATCATGCACATATTTGTGGATATGACATGCATTTATCTCCTTGCAAATCTGCTCTCAGAAAACCTCTCTCCAGTCCTAAAAGTTATGATCAAGACTCTCACTTTTCTACTTCATCAAAGCAATGACCTGGAAATATGTCAACTTGTAGTGTCACCACATTCAGTCATCTTTGGAGGCCACCTGCAGTTACAATGCCTCATTTCCAGATTCTGCAGATGTGCAACACAGTGTCCCTATAAGTTTTCAGCTAGAATGACAAACACTCAAAAATGACTTTGGGTATTTTTGTCATTTTAGGAAGCAAATTCACACCATGTTACAGGCATCACTTTTTTTTTCTAGTTTAGGAAATGATCAGCAGTTTGTCTGGAAATATATATGTCAGAATGCTGTACCAGCTCCTGATGTCATCGCTGTGCAGGGGAAAATCAGATTTAGACGAAGAAAATGTCTGTCAACAAATAAACAATAAAATATAGTAGAAATACAACGATAAGGTGTCTGAATGATTGCTTCTGCAACCAGAAGACAACCTCACCACCTCATTGACACACTCCCAGAAATTAAGGCATATCAGAAATGAGGCACCTTTTGATATGCCTACTGCTGAGGGAGTGAGCTGGGCTGAACAGATGGAAAGAGCAGCAGGGGTCTGGGTGGACTTACATTCCTATAGAGATTCTCCTGGACAGAGGAAAGTGACTGTGCTAATTAATCCATGTTCTTGCTCTTGGGTCACTGTAGAGCTTCAGTTACTTTTTTCATCAGTATGAAGAAAAGGGGTTTTGAAGAGAATTGTTTAAATAGTGGCTGGTGTGCTCACTCACCTAATTAAAACTACGTATGTATATATATATATATATATATATATATATATATATATATATATATATATATATATATATATATATATATATATATACATAGAGAGAGAGAGAGAGAGAGAGAGAGAGAGAGAGAGAGAGAGAGAAAAGAATAGATGGATTAATGGATAGATAGATCTATCACTGACCCAGTTTTCTTTACAGTGCTCTCATTTATAATGGACAGCTATTCAAGTCAATTGCTGCCCTCAAGTCATAACACAAGAATAGGACACTGTATAAAACCTCTGTGGTATAAACTCATTCACAAGATATATGTGCTGAGATGTGCAAAAGCTAAAAGATATCTTTAAACAATTAAAGATAATACACAAGAAGTTTATTTTAATGTTTGCTGCTCAGAATTATGGAATACATTAGACATTTTGCATGGGATTGTAAGGTTCTATTTTACCAAGATTCAATTTTGTTTCAAACTAAGATGGCAGTAGAGAGGCAAAAGTTGTGGATTTTAACTTTGTGTAACATCCATTTAGGCAACATTTTATATACAACTTTATATTTGATATTAGGACATTGACAGATAATTTAAATACTTTAGCTACCAAAAATATGTTTATTAAATATTAAAACCCAAAGCAGTTCTTCTCAGCTAACAGCAAACATTCTCAGAACGCAATAACGTTAACCCACCGTCTAAAGAAACATTTTAAATGTTTCTAGAACTTTTAAAAGAACATTTTTAATGTTTTTGTTACCTAATGAAAATGTTAGGGAAACATTCTTACAATCAAAAATTGTAAGGTGGGTTATGACCGAAACTGACTGTTCATTTTCAAAAAAGATTTCCCTCTCCCTTCAGCTCTTAAAGCGGAAAGAATAAAATGGACATTGTGAAGTGACTGTGAAGGTTTGTCTCTGTGGAACTTATTTAAACTGGAATTTCCCTTTGTTTCCTTAATTTAAGGAAACAAAGTTTAATTATGAGAAGTGTACGGTATCAAAACATTACAAAATAATATTATTGTAAATGTCAGAGTTTTCTGACTGTCACAAGAAAGGTGAAAAATCACATAACTTTTGTCAAGACTCATTCTCTTGAGTGACTGAAGAGGAAGTCTGGGACCATGACTTCTTTGACCTCTGCCTCATTTCTGATTTCATTGTTTCCCACAGGGCAGAAGATGAAGGCTACTCCAGTAAGACTGCTGCTGTAGACTAGTTATTTTTCTAGAGAGGCTCTTGAACACAGGACTGACCTGTTGAGCATGAGTGTTGAGCATGACTGCTTTGATGTAATAGGATAAAGACTTTCTTGTCACTTGTTATGGGGAACTGCAATATCGAGTCACAAAGAAATCCCACCCAAGTAAATGAGCCAGAGATGTGAGCAATTCTGTTTGGACTTTCAGTTACAGAACGTAATGAAATAACGTTGACTTAAGGTTGTGCAAAATTCATTCAGCATAAGTCTTGAAATTATACATAGACATCATTAGTACAGGATTATTTAGTTATTTATTGAATAACGGCTTATTGTTGTTATGTCAGTTCACATGTTATTGAGTTTAATAATTGTATTTTAAACTTTCATTCCTTTCATTGCACTGAACCTTGAAGAACTGTGATGTTACCATGGCAACAACACTTCAGAAGTTTAAAGGATCACCCGGCTTTCCCTTGCAGGAACAAAACAGCAGCAGCGATTTCTTGCACAGAATTACTCCCCTGACACTTACTGAAGTGACGCTTATAAAACGCTCCCAAAATGCAATCAAAATAAAAGAAATGCAGGGCCCTTGCAAGCATCAAAAATGCGATTTTAACACTCCTTTTCCCTGTGAGACTTAGTTTTCTCCTTTAATATTCATGTCTTTATTTGCCATAAAGAAGATATTAAATTTGCATCTAATGATGAAATACAGTGTCACTGATCCAGTGTGTGTTGGTTGGACCCATCACAAAGCATGCTCAGAGAAAAGAATCGTGACAGCATTATATAGAATCACAATATCATCTCTTTAGGTTTAGGTTTTTAGGTAATTGTGTATATGATGGTCAACGGTTAATTTCATTTTCTGACCCAGCACAAAGCTATTCAGAGTTTCTCAACTGTATATCTGTTTCTAGACTCCACATTGAGGATAAAGTAATGTAACCCTGTTGTCAGAGTGTTGGAAAGTAGGAAATGTCACTGATCATATATTGCTCTGTATTGAATTATTCAGCAGTGAAAAAATAGAACGTGTGAAACCTTCAATTCTGGGGGGAACTGAGCGGCATCAGATACATTGACAGATGACATACTGCCCCCTAGCGGACCTGACGCAGGAGTGCAGAATATTTGATAGCGGATGCTTTTATAATTAGGTCAGAATTTTAATGTACAGTAAGGAGAAAGATTCAGTTTAGTTGTTTTAGAGAATTTTAGAACATGAAAGATTAATGAAAACCAAGCATTTTAATTTTGTGGCATTCTGACAGCAGGCCAACAATGAATGAATATCTTTTTCAAACTCTAACTTTGTTCAATAGCTCTTTTTGTATTCAGAACTAAAAGAAATACCTGTAGAGGCAAAATAACTTTCAAAAAAGAGACACTGAGTATCCCTAATGAATATTCACTTTCTAAATGTAATACAATGTGAAGAGTGCCATCTTTAGGCAAAAGCTAGAAAAAGAAGCTATAAATTAAGTGCTTTATTCCATGCTAATGATCTAGCTCACTAATGTAATGTAATGCTGTGAAACCAACTTCACATCAACAGTCACAATATTTCACATAGCTGTGGTGAGTTTGATGAATGATACATTTCCACAATCAGTCATTCTCTTTCTCATCTCGTTTTAATTCCACGCTGATAATCATTTCCCCTCAGATCATTTTTGGAAGACTGCTAATATTGTTTGTGTATGTATTAAGACCACAGCTCTTTCATTATGGTGTTAAGGCTGATTTTTATAATAATTCATAAATATGAGAGGTCACACATTGTTTAATAATGCGTAATGAACCTTCAATAACTCTATACAGATAAAAACTAACAGATTTTAGCATGTTTAGTTTACTGATACATGTTGAACAGGGTTCTTGCCAGTGCAAGAAATACAAAGCCTATAATAAACAAATGACTGAAGGGTGTATGGACCGACTGGACTGGCACAGCTCAATAAAATAGTATAAAGCATTTCCCATGAAAACTTTGCATACCATTTAAGCATTAGAGGCACAAATACCAAATATATTTTTGTTTTCTAACATAAAATTAATCTAATATTCCTACTGGGGAGTTAATTGGGACGAAGAGGCTTGTTTCTAAGGAATGGCAGAATACAACAGGGAAAAATCTTTATCTAGGTCTCTAAAGCAGGTGGTAATGGCCTCAGGCACTATCTGCATGCCATACAATATTTTCTCGCCAAAGAACAAAGACGCAGACAGGGCACTCTTCCTTGTCATAGCTTACTGTAATTACATAAATATGTAGTCATACACACCCATAGTTATTCAATATTTTGTTTAATATGAAATATTAAACAGGCTGTCTTTCCTTCACTGCCTTGTTTAGTTCACGTCAAATAAAATACGGTGTCTACTCAGACTCAGTAGGCTATAACAAGTACAGGCTGTAACAAACAGGCCAACACTCACACTCACACACACGTTGGTGCTTTATGAGTTTATCTCCACAGATGTAATGGTTTTTATACTGTACAAACTGTATATTCTATCCATACATCAAATATGACAGTTTAATGACCAGTGTGTTGAGTTTAATATAAAGATTGTATCAAATACAACAGCTTTAATGGTTAAAAACACCCAACAATCACAAATCTAACTTTTCAGGTACATGAACTAAATGGGGATGGAGACAATGGTGGGCAGCTCCCCTATGGGTGGAGGGTTGTATTTTTCAACACGCATAAGTCTACGAAGAATGTCATCTCGATCTCTGGGCCAGGTGAAGATTTGTGTACTTTGAAGCCATGATGGGACATGACACTGATGGGTAAACAGATTACAGGCACAACAGATATATTAAAGATTACAGAAGTGTAATAGCATTTTATCTTTTATTTTTTTCCTTATTTCTATACTCTGTTCATGTATTAACTACATTGTAAAAAAAACTTTGCTGCCTTAAATTTTTAAGTTTAATCAACTCAGCTATACAAGTAATTTTAAAATCCAGACTGATATAATTTTAAAAAATAGGTACAACCAATTCTTAAAAGTTACAGCAACTCAAGACCAGTCAAGATTACAAAAAGTAGTTTTTCTAAAACTTGTCTCTGTAAAGCTGCTTTGCAACAATGCAAAATTGTGAAAAGTGCTATATAAATAAAATGAACCCGAACTACTTCTGAAAAACACCAAAGATTTTTTTCTTTTTTTTGAAGAATATCCCAACCACAATTTTTAATATAATGAAAGCGGATGAGGACTGGTGTTGTCAAGCTCCAGAACAACAAAACACCACTGCAGAATCATAAGAGTGGTCCAGTTAACTCATGTGCTGTCTTCAGAAACCCTCAGCAGTCTTATGACAGTCTTGTGTAAGGAACAAACAAACATTTTGGGTCATTATTTACTGCACAACACTGCACAGCAGCTTTTCAGCTCATTTTTGGTGTAAAAACAACCAAGATTATTCTGGTGCTTCACAGCCTCAGTTCATATTTACTTTCATTATTTAGAAAAGAACGACCAGGATATTCTTCAATAAATATCACCTTTTGTTTCCCACAAAAGAAAGATAGACAGGGTTGAAATGACACAACAGTAAATACATGACTTGAATTATTTTCATTTTTGATCATTTTACATTTTCATCATTGTCATTTTGAACTATTCATTCAATTAAATGGGTTTAGATAATGAGAGAGAAACAGTTTTACCTTCTTGGCACCTGGAAACAAGATGGGGATAAATCTGTAATTCCTTGCCCCATTCTGAATGAATTCATTTTGTAACTAAAAGACAAAATGCATATAGCAAAGGTTAAAAAATGCTAAGCCACCACTTTTAATCTAACAAAGAGTTTTAAACTTGTAATACCTGTTTGTGTATGTAGACAGTGTTGAGTGTCTCGTCATTTTCAATGCAAAATGATGCACTGGTTACAATCTCGTAGTACTTTGGACTAATGGCTATGATGATCAGATAATCTTTCTGTGCATTACAAAACACACAAACACACATGCACAACATATTCATTAGCATTTTCATGGAACAATTCCTTCAGATGACTTGTTCTTCTCTATAGTTCATCTGAGGTTTAATTTTGTAAGTGCTGAAGGTCAGTAGCCAGGTTGTCAGGTTGTAGCACACCTACTTGATACTTCAAGAGCATGAAACATCTTCTGAGGTCTAAATAACCAATTCTATATGACTACACTTTTCATGATTTAATATCCCTTTATTACCGTTTCTTTTATTGCCCATGAAATGCACAGAAGAGAAAGTTATCAAAGCAAATAAACATAGAAAATCCTGGACAGAGACAGTCACATGGCATTTATAAGAAAAGGCATTATATATATATTTATTTCAAAGTGAATACCTAATAGGTTTGTCAAATGTTTGTCAGGGACCAATCCTTGCCATTTACAAACTTAAAGGGTGACATTTGAAAGACATATGATGACACTGAGCTAAAAATGTCGAGTCTCAATTGATACAGCCCCCAACAGGCTGTGTGTTGACATTCCACTCTTTGCAGTTCAATAGTAGGAATACACACATAAAGTGCTTGTGTTATAAATACAGAACGAGTTCTTCCAGCTGCAGTCTGCTCCCTTAAAGAGCCTCAGATTCTCAGTGATAACATATGAACCAACATTTCAAACATTTGTTTTGATCAGAAGCCAAAGGCAAATATGTAAATATTATCAGATAATACCTTTACCATCAAAATGTATTACAATGAAATGCAAATGATACAGGCCTTCCCCAGGAGCAAAATGAAAAAAGCAAAACAAAAAAAGCAAATTAATGCCTACTACCACCAAAGCAAACAAAAACGTATTTTACACAATACATTTAAAACACAACCTATCTGATAAACAATCATGCACAGATATTTTGAGTGACAGTGGCTCATACCTTAATAATAATAGAATATCTAAAAAAATTGAATGTAATTTCTGTTGTCTAGTTATCTCAAGTTTAGAGATGTCACTATTAATAATAAACCAAACACTGAGGTACACTAAGTCGACTGTGAAATTCCATTTTACCCCAAATAATTTGCCTTGTACCTACCCATGTTTTACTGCCCTGAGTGATAGCACAAATGTCAAAGTGTATGTAACAACTGTGCCACAAGTCCAGTTTAATTTAACAAGCACAAACTTGTGAGCACAGAAAGCGGAATTGCCACATGTAATTATAAAGGTTTTGTCACATAGGAAAGTGTCAAAATGCACCACAAGGAGCAGCTTAGACAACAGAGCACTACAACACTGCTTTATACTTTACTTTAAATAAAAACATTTTCGTAATAAATAAAATATTCATTATTTTATACAAATGGCGTCACTCTGACAAAAATAATATTAAAGCTGGTTCCAGACACGACACAAAACCTGGATCTTATTGGTCAATAAATTTGTAATAGAGTAAATCTACAGAATCAAACAAGTACTCCTGTAGCTCAACAGGAAGAGTATTTTGTTAGCAGCACTAAGGTTGTGGGTTCAATTCCACATACTGAACACATGCTGATAACAAATGTACACCTTAAATGTACTGTACATCGCTGTTACATCGCTTTGGGAAAAAAAAAAAAAAAAAAAAAAGAAAAAAAAAAAATCGCTTGCCAAATGTGTCATTCTAAAGAAGAAAACAAGACTCTATCAAAAGTAACTGACCATCCAATGCAGACCATATTAAACTTAATGTTTATTTACCTCATTTATGTATCGCTCCATGAAGTCAATCTTGCTTATGCTTTTAAACTGCTGCTCAAACATGTCAATCTGAAAAAAATAAAATAAAAACAAACAAAATCAGAGACTTAAAATCTTTGACTAACATCATATTTGGAGACGGTACCATTTGGAACAGGTAACTTGTCTTACGTGAGTATAGAAGCCATTGTGTCTCAGTAGCGCAACAAAGTTGATAATCTCTTTCACATGTTTTTCATTGTCTGCTTCATAAGTAACAAACACCTTCCCTGCAGAAATGAAGAGCCAAAGAAAGCATTTGAACAGCCTCCCAGAAACAATATAAATTAAAAACTCTAAATATGACTGAAGCTGAAACTAACTTTAAAACAAAACAATAACAATAATTTACGTAGTTTAAACAAATTCAAAGATAATACAAAATCTAATATATATGCAATGTTTGTAAAACATTAAACACACTAAATTTTATTGTGTTTACGTTTGAGAAGCTTCTTAAACAGTCAATAACATGTTGACATGAGCTGTCATTTTTTTCTAAATTGTAGTCTGAAGTTAAAAGCACATACATTATGCTCAAATTTCACATTCTTTTAATGTTTTGCAACGCTCAACTGTCTCTACTCACTCTGCTCCAGGGACAAGGGGGCTGTGCTTGGAGTTAGTTTAGCTCGAGGGTGTGGAGAGGTGTGGCCACTGTGTAAATGAGAACACTGAATCAAAACTCAGAAAACTAAAGGTTTTCTGTGAAAAACAGTAATGTAACATATCTTCAGAGACTGGCTGTAACCCACATCACACCATAAACTCACCACTATTGTACATTACCTCTGAGTGAAGCCTGACTGCCTGCTGTTTTCAGGGCCTGTTAATAGGAAGGGATGAAATGAGTGAGATATTAAGCAGAACATGCAAGCAAAGGCTGTTAGATAATTCAAAGTTTTGAATAATGTTAATAATGCATCGTTTTAATAATGTTGATTAACTGGCTCCTGGCACAAGTTCCAAGTAAGAAACTGATTCACTGGTGAATCAATCGTAAAGAACATGGAACCCAAACAAGAGTAAACTTACGTGGAGGCCAACAGGGCACGTGATAACGCGGTCTGTGATGGGAACCCTGATCCGTACGACACACATCCAGAGGGTACTGGCTACAGCAGGGTGGCCCACGAGACGGGCAGGGGTGCGAGGGCAAGTAGTAGCTGTGAGGAGCAAATGCAGTTGGGGTAGAGCGCAGCGAGCGAGGCAGTTCTAGACTCGGTTCTTCCTGACTCTGCCTGTCTGGAGAGCAAGAGTAGCAGGAATCACTAGGGTAGCTACAAAAATTCCCAGACACCAAGCAGGAGGGGAGGTTGCCACTGGGGTATTCCACTGAACTACTGCCCAGTGAAGTAAAGTAGGGCAGGTCACTGTTGTGCGGCTCCAGGGTGCTCATACACACCTCAGTCTGACTGGGGAAGGGTGTCTGGGGACTGTAGCCACAGGGAAGACCTAGAGGGGGCTGGTATGGGCTGTAGCTAGACTGTGTGGATCTGTACTTGACATTCCTGTTTGGAAAGTCAGACTGGGAGCTGAGAGAGGATTCATTTGCAGACATGCAAGACTCAGCGCCAGTAAGTCGAGAATCTGTGGAGTCAAAGTCACAGATAGTGTCGTCGATATTGGTTTTATCCATAGTCTCGTCGTTCTCTTCTGGAAAGTTGAAGGATTGTAAACTGTAGTGCTCAAGGGGGGGAATATACCTAGATATTGAGAAAAAGTAAGTTTATGAATTCAGATATAGTCTATAAAACAAAACAAAAAATGTGAAGAGGTCTTTTTATTTCACAATAATACACAGTGATAAGTATAGAATATAGAGCAAAACAACAGTCATGGATTTGAAATAAGGGAAGCACAAACAGTTTTTAAGCAAAATGTCAAGAGCTGACTTCATACAAAATATTCTGCTAAAAATATAAGACCAGCTGTGTAAAGGTCACTGCAAAATGGTTAAGAAAGGTAAAGTCAGTTCTGAGAAGAGATGCCACATGGTTTGAGTTTTTGTTATCTAATGCAGTGACATACATTGCCAGGTGTAAGTGTCCATATACTTTTTGGGTTCTCTGTATATAATAATTTAAGTCTACTTTTATTGTTGTAACTTGATGTATTGTATTTTATTACAGTAACAATGGGATGTGTTTTGTAAGTGAGACACTGTTTGCTGTAAAAATGCAACTGAAAAACAAAATGAATTCCAATGTCATGAGGACAAAAATATTGTAAATAAAATAATACATAATGAAGTTTCATAGCTAGTATTAAATATGAATGCCTGGTACACTTTAACAAATTTATCGGAAGGTAAGACAAGAAGGTTAATTTTGGACCCGGCCTATAAATGCATAAATAATTAAAATGATAAATTCTATGTCATTTTGACATTATTTTACCTATATGCAGCCGACTGTGAGCAGCGCAGAGAAGACATCATCAGAAACAGAAATGGGCTGCGTCCATTTCAAATATCCAATCAGCACACAACTCTGAAAAGTGATCCATAAGTTTTGAAACACTGTGCTATTATATTTGTACTTACCACAAATAACAAAACAAAAAGCATAATATTTAACTTCATTATGGATGTCTTGAGTAGTCTTGACTGATGATTAAAAGCTTACATTTAGAAAAAGCGACAACCTTTGGCTACTGAAACCACAAGTGTGTTAAGGGGATTTTCTTTCAGTCCTGAGAACTAGTTACAGTATGAAATATCAGTGCACATCACATCAACAGTGGAAAAAACCTCAATACTGCTCAGCCCAGACCAAAATGAGACATTATGGGAAATTACAAGTAACTAACATACTCTATTTCAAAAGCACAAACAAAGCAGATTGGCTGGTAGTGTGTTTAATGACGTTTATTACCAGAAAATCACACCAAAGTTCAACCTACATACACCATGTTTGTTCTGAACAGCTGTACAATAAATTATGTCAAATGTAAATGGATAAATAAATGGTTAGATTTATAAGCCTATTCTTTCAATATCTAAATAAGGAAAATGTAAAAACTGTAAATGTATACACTTAGGAATATGTACAATGGTAACCACACTATCTTCCACAATGGTACTGTACAGTTACTACTGAAGAATCTAAATAAATAAAATGAACATTGTGTCCCCTTTAAAGAGTGTATGATGCTACCATAATATTTCTATTCTTTATCTTATTTCACTGACTTTGGTGGTTGCTACCAAGGGAAAACATTTTTATCAATAATTGTGACGCAATCTATGATATTTTGATGAATTTATGAGTGTCGTCATTTCATAACGTGTATCCTCGTGATACAAGTTCATACTCGCTGCCGTCGAGTTAAACGGCGCACAACTGAAACATGCTGCACTTTGTCGTCCCAATAAAAAAGGCAAAGGTTTTCACAAAGTTTGCTATACTACACACGTAATGTGACTCTCTCTTATCTAAAGTCTTAGAAAACACTGCATGCCTATAAACGTCAAAAAACTGCAGCTTGTTTGAAAAAGTTTGTGAAGTGATTTTGAACCTTATAATAACTAGGCGCAGAAACACCAACTAGAGACAGTCGAGGAGAAACTATTCGCTTACAATTGCGCAAAAGTACTAAAACACATACATACCGGTCGTCTCATCGGTAGATTTACATTCGTAAGTGATTTAATTTCGATTAAACACTGTAAAGAAGTGCTGATATTGATGCAGAGAGCTCTTGCTGCTCAGTGTGTCGCAACGACTGATCAGACTGCAGAAAAGCGTTCAACACCTGAGTATTTACCGCACACACTCCGCCTACTTCCCCGAAATCACATCCTCCAGTTAGTGCCTTTGTTTATTATCTTACGACAATAAAAAAGCACCACCATCCACAAAAAAATAAAATAAAAAAATGATCGAATCTACTTTTTTAAACAAATACTTGGATTTTAGGTCGATTCCCAAAACGTACGTATAGGTCGACTGTAAGTATACACTTGATATTTGTAATGAGAAAGTGATCCAAACATTACATTTATATATGGTAAATGTGGTTTCTTTTTTATTATTTATGCTGTTTTTAGTTATGCTTTTAAGTATTAGTTTGGGTGCCGATTCTAAATGTTACATTCAAAATAACAATTTAAATTGAAGGAAGGAAGGCCACATTTTTGTTTTGACGGACAGACAGACAGAGAGGCAATAATTAAACATTTTAATATATATTATATCACGCTTAATGTAATTACACTGCCCCTGCTTTATTACGAAGTGAGTGGCCTTTTTCCCAGCATCCTCGAGTTCAGCAAGCTGCTTCTTAAGTGTCCGTTCAAAGGTCTTCCTCTGCACTGGGGTTTTTAAAGTAGTCCCTCCCCTCAAAGTAGTACATGTGGTTTGGAAATGAGGTAACACCATTAAAAGATGCTAATTTAAGTACAAATATTAAAAATATATAAGGTAAGTGCCATACTTTTTGACCCTCAATCTCCTTATCCTCCTCTTCATCGCTCTCATTAAGTTTAATGGGCTCTTCGTCCATGAGCCATTGTCTGTTGCGGGACGCTCCCAGGATTAGCCTGAGGTCCACATCTCCTCTGAAGACAGCAGCTTATCCACACCAGACTTAAGGATCTCACTTAACTACTGGTGGAAATATTAAAAGATAGGAGAAATACTGAGAAAGAAAGAAAACGTTTTTCTCAGTTTTTGTATGTACAACTGTTACATGAAGTTAGGAAACCACAATTAGACATGCAGGAAACCATAATTAGACATGCTGAGATATGAACCAGGAAATAGGACGTAGTAGCAGCACAGCTTGTCAGATATAATGGAGATAAGCTTAAGAAGTAAAACACGTGGATCTCTCTTGACCTGAAGGCCAGAAGTCTGCCTGATCCAGCAGAGAAAACCGTCTTTCCTCTATCACTGTGTTTGTGAGACGTAGTTTATAAATGGTGCAAGAATAAATTCAACTGTGCATGTCTCTTCAGCTGTCTTTGCCAAGTAGCCGTATCACTTTAACAGTCCTGCATGTACAACAAAGATGAGAACTAAACAGTTTCCAAAAATGATGGAATGAATCTTCTCTGCCAGCTTTCAAATGTCATCCAAACATCGGGTCTGATATCAGTAACACCAAACATCAACAGCTTCGGTGACACCTAAACAGAAGACCAAAGCTGCTACACATAGTGTATGTGTAAGCGAAAATTAGATCCTCTGTGAGAGGCAGGATTTTTAATGTATAATGAAGTATAGGATGGACTACTAGAATGTTAATTTTTGGGTAAACTATTCCTTTTAAATAAAATAAAAAGAAAATATGTGTTGTCTGTGCAATATCTTGTTTGTCCATTCCTGTGGGCTTGCCCTGCTGCCTGTAGGTCATTCTGTGGGCTGAAGTCTCTGTCCACAAAGATGACAGTGTCTGCTGCTCTCAGGTTCATTCTAACCTTTCCCGAAATAAATTATAAACACTGCCGTGTTGCGCCACATGGTATTCAAATACAGAAATATATAAGGTTCACATACAAAAATGTCAATGGTGTGCTGCAGAAAAGTTGCAATCTCTTTTTGAAATATATTTTGGTTTTCGCAACACCATCTCATGCAGATGCAATTCTAACGTGTTCTAGTTAGAAAGGTAACTTTCATGTCATACAATGGCACAGATAAGGTTTGCAACAATGATGCATGATATAACACAAGGCCAAGAACAGATAATAGATTTGCATTTGCATATTTGCTGTTTATTAATATAGTGTGATGCTGACATTTGAAAATCAGACTGTCAAACTTCTTTTGACAGCTGCTTTTAGACTGTAAACTCAACAGCTTTGGTGCTAAGAAGGACTATAAATGCATCTTAGGTGCTGAAGTTTTTGATAGCTAAGTTACCTTCTTATCCCCGGACCGAGCCATCCCGATGCTTATAACTAACCTGCAAAAGTGGAAGGCACCAATCAGAGCTGGCAGTTACACGGCCGGTAGCACTCAAACGCACATGCAGCAGTAAACACAGGATGTGATACTGAACCCACATCAACTGCTCTAGATCAGGGGACTAGATTACTCGAAGAACCTGTACGGTATGGTTACTTGTTTCCATACTCAGAATACAATTTCCTTTTGAAAAAAATCTTGAGCAACAACAATTTCTCATGAGTGTCATCATTATGCGATTCCATTGTATTTAAAATATGTTTTTTGTTTTGGCTTATGGAAGCAGTTTGTTAAAGGTCTTTGGTGGTCTGTGAAGTATGTCATGAAACCACAAGTGAATGCTCTGATACACTCAAAGTGTGCTTCAGTATCTCTGTACTCTAAATAATCTTGTAGATTATCAAGCATGCTCATTTGAGAGTGCAGAAAAACTTGGTATTTCGCTGATGTGTGCACAGCCAATTAATCTGCAAAGGTTCACTTGGCTGTACCTAAAGAAGTCAGTTTGTACATCTGCATAGGTGGTAACAAAATCATCAGCAGTGTCAGGGGAAAACAAACTGGGCTAGATAAAGGCAAGGAGGGAATACACTTCCTGCAGGTTTTTCTGAGAGGAGGTTGTCAGATACAAGCTGATACCAGTCGTGAGCTACATATCAGGGCAGAGTTTAGTATTAGCGCACAAACTGACTGACAGTGACTATGAAACATTCAGATATATGCGGCACAGTAAAGACAGCCTAATGCATTCAGGTAACCTTTTTGAGGGTTTTGCGCTGCAGTGGCTGCCGTTTTTTTCAGCTTGTGAGTCTCATCCACAACTAAAATCTCTCATTTTCAAATTGGGAAAAAAGGGGTACAATTACATAACTTCAAATATGTATCATACAAATCCAGACATACAAATCCAGATTACATGTGCAATTAAGTACAAAATCCTTAATCGGTATTCAGTTTACCAAAACAATGATCACCTATTAAAGATGAGAAAACATTGGGGGTCAGACTGGACAAAAAAAGCAGAGAGAATGAGAGGAACCCAAACTAAGGCTTCATGCAAAAAATATTAACACATCTCTTGACCTTTGATTAACAGATTTCAAATATTCAAAGATCACCCTAATAAAGGGCATCAACATTTTAAAGAAAATTTCCAAGCCTGAAAAATCCCTTATTTCCTTTTAACAAATATGCCTGTTCTATTATATTTAAAGTTATATGTTATATATTCATGTACATTATTCATGTTCAAAGGGCAGCATATAGCTTCTTATTCCTGTACAAATAATAACAGTGTGCAGTCTACTCTTTGTACTCTGAGCTAACCACACAACCCTGAGCATTGAGCACAGTACAGTATACCCATATGAATTCTATTAAAAACATCAATTTCCTTATCGTTCAAACTCTTGTCTCCGGTTCTTGAAAACAGACAAAGGACACATCACAAGGAACGGTCATTCATTTTAAGACAGCCTCAAGCATATGCCAGCAGGGAGATGGTCTACAGTAAAGAATAACCTCTCAGTTTTTAATTATAGCTGACAGTTGGTGTTTTTGAAACAGCATTTTATACATTTTGCATTAATTCTTCAAGCTATTTTAATTCAATGTAAATGAATAAAAAATAATGCAAAAGAAAGTGCAAAAATGACAGTACCATGAAAATAAATCTAAAGAACTGCCAATCAGATCATCTTGAAATGATTCTATAGTTTAACCGTACAGTAACCCCAACCCATTGCTAACATGACAGGTCTTCCCCAGTCCTATACCACCAAGTTCGTATCCTTCCTGGTTCTTCATACACAGTGAGAGCCACCTCACTCCATCCAACTAATAGGACCTCAAAATAATAGGTCTTATTGGTCCTGTTATTTGGTCCTTTTAAGGTATGCTGTAAGAAATGTATACATCATTGTGGTTTTAATACTAATAACTTTACTTGACAAATAATGTATGTTATCATGTTTTACGTGACTTAGCATGTCAATACATGTCAATCAAATTAAAATTAATCTTGAATAATCCTAAAAAATAATCTTGTTTTATGTCCATAACTGGACATAAAACAAGTTACAAAAAACAAAGGTTTGCTGATAAAACTAGTGTTTATTTACAAGGTTTTTAATTTAATACAATAATAATGACATTTTATAATAGTACAACTCCATGCCCCTAAAAATGTGTTTATAAATATAGATTTTACAGAATCATATATATAATTTTAGATACTTTTTATATAGGTTTTACATATATAAATATATATTAGAACCACATTCACTAAATGATAATCTTATGCCTTATGTTTAGAGCTTTACTTTGACTACACTGTGATACTGTAAAATGTCCAAATAGCTATTACAAGTCTCATAGTGTTATTCTGATCATTTGTGGAATCCAACCACCAAGTTCTTGAGAAGAGTGTCCCTGGGGTGATAAGAGTCCAAAAACATGGGTCTTCATTTCACACACATAGAGCACAGCATGGAGAAAAACTTTAGGATGGCATCTCTGGGAGAATCAAATATAAAGTGAAAAGGCCTTAATATAGAATCTAAAGCAGACTTACAACATTACTGATGTCATTTATAAGATCAACCTACTGCAAAAGTATTTCAATAAAACTTGGAACACAGTCAACAATCTGTTAATATCTAATCAGGATAAGTTCAGGATAACGTTTGATTTGTTTCTTGGTATGACATCATTTGTACACGAGTTATGTGAATTTATATTCATTATGCACACAGATTTATGTCAATAATGATTTTCAAAACATGAAACATAACAAACCTTGCGAATGGAATATATGACAGTCCGTACCTATGACAAAGAAAAATGCATTTATTTCAAACACGTTTACTCAACGTTTTACACTAGACACTGAGTATTTAATAATATAATACTGAAGTAAATAATGTGCTTAGTAATATTTACTGTAATGCTTACCAAGCAAATGCGAGGGCTTGCAGAATGACAAACAGTAAAGTGAGTGCAAAGATTTTCCACTGTGGTACAGACAAGTGTTAATAAAAGCTGAAAACAATACTTCATCAGATTCAGCATATGTGGTACAATGAGTGATCACAACTCACCCAAAACACTGAACACAGTGTTAGAACCAGACATGTCTATAAAGCATAAAAGAAAAGGTTTAAGTAACAAATGTGGGTCAAAAAAAGTTTGTGCAATTACTAAAGGCTATATATAACTGAAATTATTCCACTTATACTCTTAAAAAAATAAAGGTTCTTAAGATCTTTATTGCAATGCCATAGAAGAACCATTTTGGTTCCCCCAAGGAACCATTCAGTCAAAGGTCTTTCTTACTTTTTTTATAGTCTAAAGAACCCTTTTCTACTACAAAGAACCCTTTGTGAAACAGGAGGTTCTTTATGGAACAATACAGCCAAAATTATTCTTTTATGGCATCGCAAAGCACCTTTTTTAAAGAGTGTAATTGTGTTTTAGATTTTTAAAGTATGGCATTAATTCTTTTACAAAGTTAAATACAATATAGATTTCTTTTGATATAAGCATGTTGTGCAAATGTTGGGTAGGAATAAACATCTTAAGTGTTGTATTTCTGTTTTATTGGATTTGTGTGACAGTCAAGCAATAACTCACTATCATAACAACTGTAGCAAAGGCTCTGGTCTTGTCACACATCCGTTTCAGCTGTTTGACTGGCCCCATCAAAAACATGGTGCTGTCGGTGGATTCAGATTGAAAAATAGCGTCATTTAACAAAAACAATACATATTAAAAGTTTTATAGGCTTATTGATTTACCTTGTTAACGAGCATATGTTTCCGAATGTGTAAAAAACAATGAAGAGAATGATACCAATTCTTGGAATAAACAGGCAACACACCCCCTAAGATATGAAACGATAAAGGTTATTTATAAAGTGCGATATTTTGTGAATATTAATAAGTTGAACAAAATAATATCAAGCTCCTCTCGTAGTCTCTTTACTTTAATAGCCATTTGGCTTAGCAATGTTCGTACTTTTTCTGACATTCCTGAAAGCAGGTCAAACCGGTGATACAGCTCTTTTAAACATATGCTTTCAAATACAATTGCTAATCCCTGTTCAATAGGCGTCAGAAATCACTTTATTTAACTAGCATTACTTTAATAACTTTATTAAAAGTTCAAATCACTGACCAGAATGGAGCACACCACTCCGATCACCATACAGGCGATGAATCCCTTCACACGAGTTCCCCATCCCAGCGTAGACGCTTCATTCGCCGCCTGGAGTGACGCGACAACCGTGACTTATACGTTTTAAGTCGGTTTTGAAGTTGAAATATAATTATACAGGTATAAAATTGTTTATATATTTGTGTTTATCAATTAAAAAAATAAAAGTACAAAAAATGGCAACTAAGTAAACTCAATTTACCTGCAGTATATTCGGGTTGTCATTGTTTCCATCCCGACCACCCAGAACAGCTCTTAGTTTATCCATAATTTTATAATCGGGTTCCTTTATTAGATCTATCTATTAACTCTAAATCTCTGCAAATCTGTACAATTGCACTGTGTCATCGTCCAGCTGGCAGTCGTTTGACATCACTCAGATACCTTCACCTTCTGAGCTTCCTTTAAAAGAACATTACAAGCACCTGTTGATCCAGCACGCCACCTAGCGGTGCTTCAAAGGTTCACCCGAATAGCTTAATACGGAAAAGGCCTGTGCCAACATCACACATATTCTGTCAAAATATACTTAGAAAGTTTCATGCTAGAAATACACAATAGCCAAAGAACACTGCACATTATAAACTTAAAGAAATCTTTTTATTAAAAATGTAGAAGGTTCTCTGAAATATATTCATCATCAGTTTAAAACAAATTAAAGCAATAAATAAATGTTAATAAATGTAAATTTCATACAATGGACAATCCTAAAACAGACTTGGTTCGGATAAAACCAAAGAATGTTATGGCATTAATGAAAACAGCAGACTATGAAAAATTATAATGGCTGTCAAGAAAATATTCATTTGATGACTGAGGAGTCTTACAAACTTGAAAATCTTGGGTGCATTAAACTGTTATACTTGAATATGTAGATCATATAGTACCACTAAAATGAAAATGCGGAATAAAAATGTGATCAATTGTTGAGTGAAAACAAATTAAATGTACAAATGTACATAGATTTGTAAGTCGAAGAAACACAATGCAAAAGTGTATTGCATTAAATAAAAATATTCAAGACCACAAAACAATACATACACCCTTTAAATGGCTTAATTCAAACAGAAATTAAGAAACAAGTCAAGTGTTAATGAATTTTTAAGAGAGGGTAGGTTGATCCTGAGATGTGGCACAGAAATATGGAATGGAAGTGTTAAAAAATACATAAAACAGTGACCACACAAAACAGCAAATCTCATGTACATATAGCTGTAACTACACCTGGAGCATTGGTCACTTGTAGTTTGATGCAACTGATCTTGGTAGGCAAGACTCTGTCCCAGCTGCTCTTCAGGAAATATAGACAGGCCTAGTATTTAGTAACAATACCACTCTAACTATAATACTTTATCTCTACATTTTCTCTGTGATCAAGAAGCTCCAGATCTGTATGGATGCAGATTTGTGAAAAAAAGTGGGTTAAAGCGTAAACAATGCTTATAACATATCATCTTCAGACTCCACTTCTTTCTCCCTTGGTTTCAAGAGTCCCATTTCCATGGGCGGCCTTCTCCTTAGTTTGAAACGGACACCACTGGTGAAAGAACAATGATTATTCATCTGAACCTACTATGAGATGCTTTTCTGAACCTGAGACAGTATGATATAGAGACACCAAAACAAAAGTTGTTTCCTAAACTTAGGTAGGAAGCGTAACTATTATGTGAACTGAACTGAATTTTTATCCTTCCATTATGCCTGGATGGTTTTGTATGACAGTGGGTAGAATATGTGTACTCACCAGAGAACAGACCAGTACACTACAGCAGCAATGAGCAAGGCAAATGCCAGATGCCAACAATAGCATAAGGTTACAAATGTTGCATTTTCATGGTCTGTCAAATCCCATTTCACCAGGCTGGGTGGATATAGCACGAAACCAATCTAAAAAAACAAAGATTTTTGCAAAAATGCATTTAAACAAGAGCTGATATCAGGATATTGGTTTGCACTTGTTTTGTATGCACTTGAACACACGCAGACACACACGCTGACCTGCCAAAACCAGCTGCCCTGCAGTATTGTGAGAGTGGCTCTCAGCAATTCTAGTAGGATATTTCCCCTGTGGAAAACCTCCAGAAAGCAGATAAGAGCTTGTCCAAAGATGGCATAGAGGAGAAGGGTATGAACAAGGACATCAAGCATGTCTCTGCCATGGAGATGGTAAAGAAACAGAAATCCTGCAAAAAGCACATTTTTATGACACGTACTTGATAATCTGTATAAATTAAGCTCTATTATAATCTTTTAATTATGTAAACAGTTCACAAAGCATACAGTTTATCAGTACATGTGTTCCCTGGGAATTGAACCCACAACCTTTGTGCTGCTAACGCAATGCTCCACCAAATGAGCTACAGGAACACTCACTGTACTATATATATATGTATATTTAGAGGGAGAGATTGACCAAGATTTTACCCTCATTAAAGAAAGCAAGACCCAGCAGCATGCGGTCTAATGCCAGTGGGGCAACATCTGTGCTGTGGACAGTGAGAGATATGGCCCCTGCGATAGCAAAGAAGAGATACATGGTGGTGTGCTGCCAGTTCATCAGCTGCTCCCAGTGTTGAGTGGAAGAATTGTAGAGTTGAAACTTTGGCCCACCTGCTAAAAGCTGCTCAGCAAGCATGCCTGTGTAAATATTAGAAGAAGACTCAACAGATACAAAAGCTGCCTTTACAATTAATAAAATAAAAGCTGCTAATAACAAAATAAAAAGTGATTTACAGCCTAAGAAAGGCATCTTAAATACGACCTATTTACTTCTTTGTACATTTTTAAGTTGTACTAGAACATAGAAAAACAAACAAAGAATCTATGATCTTAACATGCTGATCTCATGAATTTATAATGTAACATCAAAAAAAATTTAACCCCTAAAGAACCATGCAGTCATGAAGTTGAGAACCCTATAAGGCAAAAAATATTGATAAAAACAGAGTTGAAGAACCTTAAAGTGTGTTAGGAAATTTAGTTTTGTAATAATAAAGGTATGACAGCAGCTTACCAATAATAGAAAATGACAAAATAACTGCTCCCTCTATGATTTCTATGCGCCGTAGGGTAGCCCGAGTTGCAAGCCGTCCTGCACCAGCACTTTTGTTCCGGCGGGTAGTGTATAAAAACGACTGCTTTCCAGCCCACCACAAACCAGTGATCAGGAAGAAACTCCCAGGTAATGCATGGCCTTTAAAACTTCCCATGATTTCCTAAATGTCCTGAAAATTAAATGAACAATTTTGTTTAAAAAATGCCTCATAGTAATAATAATTATGTCTCAAAATGTGCCCCTTAATATGGTTTACAAATTGTTGTTAAAAATAAAAGATAAGTGGGGGTAAAAGTGTGGCAGACACAGAGAAAACTGGGTGGAGCCTTAAAGTGCCAGAAATCCAAATACAGGCCGGTACTTTCCAAACATTTAATTGCCCTACTGAACAAGCAAATGATTATATACACACGCACAGCCATGGACTGGGGAAAAGAAAAATGTCATAAAAACAAATCAAGAGACACAGGAAAGTGCTTAGAGCCCTCAGCCGGTTTAATGAGGGTCCGGGAGAGCACCTCACACTGCTATTTTAAACAGCACACAAAAATAGCATACAAAACAAAGTAAGAGCTACTGAAAATCAATGCAAAACTGAGACAAATCAGAAAAACTGCATTATAAACTGAATGCACTAAATAAGAATGAACCTGCAATCTAAAAGCAGACATTTTCTTAAACATTTAACATCCACATAAAATGGTGAACTTTTAATTAGTTCATTTTCAGTTTAAAGGATAGTTCACATATAATTTATTGTTTTTCCATCATTTACTTACATTCATGTCAATCCTGTATGACTTTTTTCGTCTGTGGAACACAAAAGATGATATTTTGAGAAATGTCTCAGTGGTTTTGTGTGCATACAATGGAAATCAAATGGTACCACTGTTGTTTGGTTACCAATGTATTTCAAAATATTTTGTTTTGTGTTCCTCAGAATGTCATACAGGTTAAGGATCACATGAGGGGGGGCAAATGACAGAATTTTTATTTTTGGTTGAACTATCCCTTTAATTAAATAACATCAGAATAAAAATACATACAAGCATCCTTTTGTTCTTTCAGTCAGTCAAACACAGTTACATAAGCAATATTTAGGGGAACAACATAATGAAGTTATTTTGCTGTCCATTTTCTCTTGTAGTGGTTGATTTCTGAATAATATTTTATCAAAAGTTGGATCAGTACTGCGCATCAGTGTCATTTAGGTCTTGTAACTAAATTTCCCATTCAATAGGAAGGCAGTCATTACTGCCATAACCAGATGCACGTTTAATTAGTGTGTCCTTGAAACTATAGCCTTTCAGATAAACAGCTCCTTCTGCTTACAACTGCTTTCAGAAAGAAGCTAAAATTCAAACTACAGATACTATCAGGTTATTAAAATCTGGTGTATTTCTAGGTTGGCAAAACTAACAGGAGTAAATGATGACAACATTTACTTTTTTGAGTAATGTATTCCTTTAACATGAAGAAAAATCTAAAGCGTGGAAAAGTGAAAAGCAAACTACAAAACTTGCTTATTTTTGCTCATTTTGATCAAATATTTGAGTAACACTTTACAATTAGGTTCCATTTATTAACATTTGTTAATGCCTTAGTTAACAAACACAATTGTTCACTTTTTGGTCATGTTAATTTGCTGTGCAACTATTGATTTTAAAGCTTTCTTTTTATTTTCTAAGATTATTAATATTAATAACTACGATTAACAAATGATGTATATGTATTGTTAAGTGATAGTTCATGTTAGCTTAGGTAGTTAACTAATGTTAACAAATGGAACCATATTGTAAAGCGGTAACAATGTTTCTAATGTCTAACAAACATGTTTTATTATACTGCTCTTGTATGGCATGTAAATCAAGGCAATGATTAGCATCTGTGGTGCAGCTTTGATCAAGTCAGCCTTTCAGTGGTCTGAACACCCTTCAGGATGCTCTGCCGTCACCATGGAGACAAAGCTCTTAAATGAAGGGCCCCCATCCTAATTTACAACATTGCTAAACGTGAGCAGTAAGTAAGATCAACATTTAGAGTTGTACACCAAAACAAATACACTCTTTGTCTTGATGTAATCATGCATTGGACTACATACGTATCAGAATTGTATGTTTCAAATCTAATGTATATTTTACTACGAAATGACTAAATATATATAAATATATATTTAATATTCTAAAAACAATGCAATAGCCTGTGATAACTGTAGCAAACAATATAAACATCTCGAGTTTATTGTCTTCACATATTTTGTTTATTAGGTAAATGTCTACCGATTCACGTTTCATTTGGGCTTTTCTCAAGACGTAAGGCGTTTTTCTTAACGATTTTCCCAACGTCAACAAAGACTGAACATATGCGGAATATCATGGGAATTAGTTCTTTCTTTATTTACTGCGTCCTTAATATAATTGTAAATATGATTACATAATTTAGTATATAATACATTAACGGCCACCAAGGTCCGTTATTTCAGATGTTGAGATATAAAAGCGGAAATAATAACTTGCATTCAGATAAATGGTCGGTGACAGCATAGTGGATATCTTACCTTGGAGACTGACCAAATAATTTGTGTATTCCTGGAAGGAAAAAATCTCAAACTTGATGGTTTTCTTCCAATGTCTGCGTTTGATGCTAGAGCATTTCATCACATTTGCTCACGGATGCTCAAACGACTCCGAATGCGAAACAATTTGTGTCTTTTTGATCATTTTGACCAGACCTTTGTCTCCCTCTGAGACTCACATTAACTTGTTGAACTTTTCCAGCGGTTCTTCCGCCAGATTTAGGGGGCTTATCTTTTCACGGAGTTTTATGACTGGACCCTCCCACTCGGGGAGGATCCAGTAATAAACGATTCGTTCGTGGGGGCGAGCAGACGTCATTATTTTCAAATTTGATTGGTTAATTTACCTGTCACTCAAGAGTAGTTGTCTCTTCCACGTGTGCAGTTTTCTGTGTGGTTGTTTGCAACAAGGTAAACGTAAATTCAACTCAGTGATTTAAAAGGTAACAGTTTGATTGTTGTTCCAACCATTGCTGTTATTGCATTTTAAAACCTTAAAATATATATATATATATATATATATATATATATATATATATATATATATATATATATATATATATATATATATATATATATATATATATACCTCACAATAAAGTTTTATCGATATCATTGATACGAACTTTCTAAGGTACAGTAGTCTGCATGAGATGTGATGAGATCCGCTTGTTCTCTATCAAAGCACAAGGGCGAAGTTTTTCTGTTGCTTAGCCGACATTTGATATATATTTTATTATTATTTATTATTTTATTAACAACCTAGACCGGACATAAGGAGAGTTTGGGTACGTGCACAAAGGCACGACATCTCACTCCATTAAGGTCTTATGTACACATTCAAATGTATTTAAACAAGACAACATCCTGGCACAGTTAAACATTTAAACACTTGAACTGTTCTTTAAAGATAGCTATGAAAAAATGTTACAATATAAAAGCAATACTTTTAACAATGTAGGCATTTCTTAATATGTAAGTATTGAATTAAAAAGTATAATCTTTGTAAAAAAAAAAACAATATTAATAAACAATATATATAACCACAACTTAATATTTACATTTGTGGTCATCAAAAACATCACTTTTGAGACGCAAATCCTCTGCTATTTGGTTTGGTATGTGCAGGCTTTTGGGTCAGATGTCGTGTAATTTCACAAGAGCAATGAGAAAATAAAAAGGCTTTGTGGTCAGACACTTATGCATGCATGGTTTTCAGCCCAGGCAAACATCCTATAATGTTACCAGCACAGAGGGAAATATGCAAAGGAGGAGAAGGAGGGAAAAATAATAAATAAAGGTGTGGAACAGGAGAAAGGCTCTAAAGATTAAAACAAAGACAAATGCATGTTCAAAACTGTCTTACTGTATCTCAGACATTGTCTGGCACAGAGTGAGCGTATAATAATGGGATTGCTACAAACACTGTCCTGCAGCTAATTTAGGCCTGCCTGTCTGCCTCCCACTTAGAGCTGCAGAACTATTGTAAATGTTTTAAAAATTCATGTTTTAATTGATTTGATAATTCAAAATCAATATTAGACAAATGACATAATAGACCAATAGTATTACAGACACACAACAACCAAACCAAAACATGTTTTGATAGGATATAGATGAGGCGTGGTATAAAGAATACCTCAATCTTAATGATAGCTTACTTTTCTGAATTCTAGCTGGTCGGGATGCAACACGGCAAAAAAAAGGAATATTCATGTAGTGGAGTGAATTGGAGATTGGCAGGGAAACTGAAGACGAGCAGAGGACCGGTAGAGGGGCTTGGACATGAACTTATTACCAGTCAAAAATTTGGCATGCTTGAAATTATATTAGTCATAATCTTATAAAACCTTTTGATCTAAAGAATTAAACTTGAAATTAGTTTTGAAGGTTGTGCAGACCTGCAATCTAGACAAATATAAAACAATTTACATGTTCTGGCCACTAAAAACAGTAATACTTCTATTTATGATGTCATATAGTTTAAAGCCTTTACTATTATTATAAAAGGTGAGAAATATTTATAAAAAAGAATAAGTGTGTCCAAGCTTTTGATTGGTAGTATATGTTGACATAAATATATACTGCATGCTCTGTTATATGTTCCAGTTTCGCCTGGAAAAGACTGTAAAAACGTTATAACCAGTGTTTACATAAAGCTCATAAACTTTAATATGAATGAGCACTGCAGCGCAGCCATGATGACACTTGCATCAATTACACGCATGACAAAGTGTGATCTGTTGCCCTTTGTTTCTCTGTGAAGCATAATTTTGGACCATTATTGATTTCCATTACAGTGGTCTGATTAGCCACTAGCTAAACTCCACAACAGTGACTCCAGACATATGACCTGTAAATTCAGGACATTACCATATATTTATAGTTACACCAGCATTTATAGCTATCCATTATCCATTATTAGTTACATAGTCATATAGTTATATATAGTTATAGTTATGTCTTTCACAGCAACAGTCACATGCATCTTTTGATAAATAGTCACAGTTTTGAACAATACTTTACATAATGTGCAATAACATCTGGGAATTTTGTCTGATTAATCCAAGTTAAAACTTTTTAAAAATTTGCTTGACGGTTTACTAATACACAGAATTTAACCACTATATTATAGAAACAAAAGCCTGCAAACAAATAAATCACTGTGGTGAGTTTCAAGCAAAAGTAGTGTGAGGCTAAACACAAATTCAGTGATGTCATATAAAGATTTTTGATAATACACTGAATGATTACATTTAGTTGATGTATTTTTGGTATATACATATGGTATGTATCCAGACAAAGCCGCTGCACTGGAAACAATCAACGCTGTCTACGTAAAGAGAGCTGGCGTTGGGGCAATTGATATTCCTTCTGTTCGTGGCAGAATGGCACCTTGATCCCTCGTTCGCACACCGCTGCTGAACTTCTGCTGCGTGGACGTGCGCCATGCTCCGGCCTTTTTGCCTTCCATAATCAGAGACAGCAGATTCAGTGTCAGCTGGCACAAGAGCAGCAAGCAACCAGAGAAACTCCATGCATAGTGGGAGGGGAAAGAACCAAAGCATCTTGTTCATTTGGTGCCATGCATAAACCTCAATATCCATTAACATACTGGAAAAAGTATGGGGAATGAGGTTAACCCTTTCAGCCCCACCTGTATTAGCTACTTTGGAAAGTTACTTAGAGAGGAAAGCTACTTTGGACACATAATGTGAATTATGCTCTTGAAGGCAACAAAACAAAAATGGCATTCAGTAAATGTTTACCTCTCTATGGAAATGATGAGCACAGTGAAGGTCTTGGATGCCACCCCTTCTATTCCTTAATTCATCATGGCAAATAAGACATATGCTATCTGCAACACACTAAAAGTAACAAATGGAAAATTATTAAAACCAAAATAAATATGTGATCAAGGGCATTGATAGTGGGATGAAAGGTTGTCACAGTTCTAGGGGCCCACAGGTCCAGGGGCTTACAGTAATTTCTAACTGTTATTTAAGAGCCCACAGCAACACAGTCAAGGGCCTTATCTACAGCCCTATATATATACTTACCAATGATATCACTTTTTTGTGCTTGTGAAAATGCAGCCGCTTCTGTAAGGACTCTGAGAGCTCTGGTATGGTGGTGATGTGACATTCAGATCCCACCGCTTTGGTTCGGTTTTCGTCTGAAGACACATGGGGGGCACGAGGGTGGGAGTGAACCTCCTTTTCCTCACGGGTCATTAGGTGGACGGGGACCAGGCTGTTAGCTTGCATCTGATTGTGCATGGCCTCTAGCTGAGACTTGTCAAAAGACAAAAAGAGGAAGTCAGACCAACGAATTGCATTAGTGAAAAGCAGGGGTACCATCTACCATCATACTATCTACTTCCTAATCATCAAATGGAAATGTACTCTTTTCATTTATGCATTTTAAAGGCTCTTATATAAAGGAACTTGTATTGCATTTACGTTTTTAGTTTGTGCATTACTGTACAATGTTACTGTAATTACATCACAGTAGTTCCATACTCTACTATGTGAGCTACAGGAAGACACAGAAATGTAATTTATGAAAAATGTGTAGATGCTCAATGATCAATATGACTACAGTGTTGTACTCACATAATGAGTCAGAGAAACTATTAATCTTTGTTGAGTTGAACTACCAAAATCTAAATAATTTCTACACATGAAAAAAATTAAAAGTGTTTCTTTCTGTACTGAATAATAGAGAACAGTTTAAAGACTCAATATACCACTTGTATAAGATGTGCTTATAAAAGAAACTTCACAGGAACCTTACGAAGTAACCTTGGGGTAATCACTGCCATTTACCACTGTTTATAGTAAGCTGTTTACAAATACGTCAGATGATTTCCAAACAACCACTGATAATGCATATATTACCTAAACAAATATTGTAAAACATCATATTGACCAAACAATAACTACACAATAGATCACCTGTTTGAAAAGTAAAAATTACAGCAGAGCTGAATATATCCCTAGACAGATTTTGGAGTCAAGTAAAATGTTCAGATAATTCAGTTAATGTTTACTTTTCCACTTTCTTTTTGTCTTTGTAAACTCTTGAAACACCACCTCTGCTGGTGAGTTTTAAAATCGCTCTGTAGCTTTTGTTTTTTACATAGATCACACAGGAAGCAAATGTGATGTTTTAGCAAACTTGTTAATAGATATCATATACATGGGCTGAAAGCATCACATTTATTTTCACACTAACTTATCTAAGTTTTAGATAAGTTTATCTGAATTATTTGTTTTTGTCCGTGTTTAGGTACTAATGAACTGAATAACTACCCAGCAAACAATTTAGGTTGTAAGAATGTTTCTGTTATGTTTCCTTTAAGTAACAAAAATGGTTACAACCATTTACAACCAATAACGTTATATTGAAAGTTTCAGAAACGTCCAGTTCAAAATGTCCAGTTTTTTAGACATTGTATTAACATTATTGTTTGGTTATTAGAGCATTATTTAAACATTTTTAAATTCTGTAACGTTTTTTAAACTTTCCACTAATAACATTTTTGATGTATGATATATAATGTTAGAAAAACTTTCTACTAATGTTGCTGCAAGAGGGTTTTTGATAACTTTGAGAGAACGTTAGCTTTCATTCTGAGAATGTTTCCTGTTAGCCGGGTAACAGCAGCAGTTAACAGTGACTAAGCATTATCACAAAATTTCCTTACTTGATGCTGTTATTCTCTATAAAGATACAGTCTACATGTTTAGCTTGTGTACATGTACACTGTAAGCTGTTTGTAAAGGAGAGTGTATGATGTGCTGATATGTAGGGGATGAAAACCAATTGTTGATGGATCACCTTTTTTAATCAGAGCACATGTAACACATTCCTGTATTCACAGTGGTTCTCTTCTAAGTGCAATTATGTGCAATGTGTTGCCCAGCTGTGTTTACAAGATCAGCTAACCCATGTGCCAAACAAAACTCAAATCCAAAGCCTTCTATTGGACTTACAGACTGAACTTATTCAATGGATTTACATCAGGAAACTGTGTAATCTAGTTTGAAGTAATGCACATGTACTGTATATGTTAAATCTAAAAACTATCCATTTCTCTTCCGACATTACTTCTCATGACATGGTGGCTGCCTTACCATGCAGGGCAAAGATGCACGTCGGTCATCTTTGTTGCGTGACTGTCTCATGAAGCTTCTCTTTCTCACTTTGGCGTGCTCCTCGCCCACCCCATGCCCCCAGTAACTGCTCATCCACTTGGTAAAATTTCCATCATCGTCCTCATCATTATCCATAATAATTGCGGGAAGCAGCCGGAGAGACAGCTTGGGGCTTGCGCGTGGAGCTCTCTTTGAGGCTCCTGTTTGCTGGAAAGAAAAAATGGACCACGGTGTAGCCAATGGAAAATGATCCAAATTTGGTGGCTAGGTCCGGTAGGAATGATGTTGTCCTGGGCCTGCTAGATGAGCTGAGAAACTCTCTCTCAGAGATGTAGTGTTGGTACAAGGTCCAGACTCTGGGCAAAGGCTGGCTTGGTTTGGCTGGTTGTATAGATTCCTCCAGTTAGGTGCTCACAACATATGGGTTTTGTTGCTCTAAGCTGACCCAAAAATTCTATTGCACAACATTTGTCCAGATCTTTAAGTGAATCCTCTGTAATTTATTTAACATCAGAGTGGGAGGGGATATAGAGATATAGTGTAAGGGCGGGAGAGAGGTATAGGAAAGACAGTGAAAGAGAGAGAGAGGATGGTGTTTTTTGGGTTGGTGCTCTGCTTTTAATCTTTCCATTACAGAGCAATGGGTCAGGGGAGGGGGTTGTTGGTGTATAGCAGTCACACATACTCTGTGCAACTCCAATTCTCTCATTACTTCCACTTACTGAGCACATCAAACTTGTCAATAATTATGGACCGCCGCAGTGAGAACCAGTGTGTGCTAGAGAGAGAGAGACAGAGAGTATTACTACATCAGTACCATCCAACAATGAGGGAAATAAGACCATATCAGATGGCATCTATGAAGTACACTTGTCATAATAAATGCTAATATGGGGTATAACAGCCATAACACCAAAATAACATCCACAAATGACACAAAACATTGGCATTCACAAACAAGCCCCACAATGTTGCAAATTTACTTTCATTATTGTGTGCTGGATGTGTCGCCTGTTTTCCCTTGTAGCCAATATATAATGAGATGACCCCATTGTGTAGAATATGATAAACCCCCTCCCCTTCTGAAAAAAGCAATCTGGGGCACACAACATCCACCCCCAAGCCTTGTCTACTGTCCTGCTCCAGTTGTTCCTGTTACTGACTTCTGGGTCAGCTTTCAGTATGAGAGGCCATTGATAGTCTTAATACAGAACACCTATGGTCACGTCTCTTTGACCATTGCCCTCAATTGCAAGAATGGTTTTGTTATATGAACTCTGGGAATTCTAGGTCACTCAGTCTGTTTATTTGATTTATTTCTTGTGTTCTGTTAAGAAATATATTTGCTTTAGTCATAACTTAAACAGATTTGCAGCAAGCATGTATGCAGTAGTATTACAGTATATAGTGCAGTATATATAGCAGTATAAGACAAAAACGAGATGTAAACATTATTTTATTTAATAATGTTTATTTGAATTATTATAAATAATAAAATCATAAAAATAATAGATTTAACTTCATACCCTGTGTCTTTTATTGTCATTTTATTTTATGACATTTTATTTTTCATTTAAAAGGCTTTTATTTATTTCCTGTTATGTTCCTGTCAAAATTGTCTAAATCCAGAACATGAAACAGATGTGGAAAAACACTATATGTAATTGAATTTGTACTCTTTTTGTGTATGAAGCATCTTTCTTCATATAAAGGATGTCTCTGTTCTGCTTCTGTTGCAAGTGATTTCTAATATTAAAATAGTTCTAGTCTCATACTTACCAGCCTAAAATAAACAGGGAGGACAATATTTGCTCCTGGTTTTTAAACAGAGACTTGTATAATGAACTTACAGTCAGAAAAAGACAGAGTGCTTCTAAAATTAGACCAGTCCAGGTTGTGGCCTCTCATGCATGCAGACATGGAATGTGTTGAAGTATAAATAATTGCCTCACAGAGATCCAAATCTCTCAGAGTGTTTATACTGGCTTTAGGAGACCTCATGAAACAGTTTATAGCACTGAGGAAAAGTGAGAGTGACTTGTGAGGGTAACCACTGTCCACAGGGCTACTAAGATGGAAAGTATATGTATAGAGTATGTCCTCATTGCAGAGACAATGTACATTTAGCCAATCACAAAACAAACCCCAAATGAGTGATTGGGCTTATTTTTTGATAATTACTGGCTGACTTTCCAGCTAACAGGCAATTCTCAGAATGTTTGCTAATGTTCTCTAAAAGTTATTGCAGTAATGTTAGTAAAACATTTTTTTTACGTTATACAAAAAACTAGAAAAACTGGACATTATAAAAAATTTAGTCAAAATTAAGTTAACATTTTTGTTACTTAATGAAGATATTACGGAAACAATCTCACAACTTAAAATTGTTTACTTGATCCTGTGTATTACATGGCTGCTTACCATAACTGTCAGGAACCAGGGGAGGGAGAACCCAGACTCAGAACAGCTTGACATCAAACATGAACTTTATTAACAAAAAATCCCTCAAGGAGGAAAAACAATAACCAGAGCAAGACTCAACACTAGACATGGGGCAGACTTTTTGATTTCCATCAGAAACAAAAAATATCAAGAACAAGAAACAAGCACCATAAACAAAACCATGAGCACCATAAACAAAAACATAATAACACATAACGATCCAGCACAAGACAGCAAACACAAGGGCATTAATTTTGACTCCAAGAAACAAGAACCAAGACTAGGATTGAGTCAGGATCCAAACATCATGCTCTGACACAAAACACAAGGGATGTCAGGATACTGGCAAGAGAGATAGAAAGATCTCAAGACAAGAAGCCAGGACCCTGACAATAATGATTTGAATTGAATTATTTCAATTATGTGAGGAGAAGAAAGACGCCACAGAATGAAATGAGAGTCATAAACCAAGCAGCTATTTGATGGTCATTGATACGATTTATCAGTCATTACACAAACATTTTAGAATGCTGTTACTCAGAATCCAGAGAGTTGAGAAATAAATAAGATATATTGCATCTGATATTATAAGAAACATTAAAAGATAATAATTCTGATTCTATGTTTTCCAAGATTTAAAGGATTTTTGTAGACTGATTTGCAGCCTTGATAGCAGCTGTGGTCCTGTCTCATAAATACGCTACTAGCACAAACACAAATTGATCATGTCTTGTGTTCTAGGTGAGAGCTATGATAGGTCTGAACTTGCTGTGGCAATCTACCTTGTGCATTCAATTGAAATTTTACATAATGTGTCAGTCTAGAGCCTAGATACAATATTGAGAATGTTGAATCCCTGAGTATGACCCACCGGTTATGAATTCTATTATATTCTTTATGTTAAACCATCATCCAACTTATCTGTGTGAGACCAAAAGCACAAAGAACAATAAACAGTAATTTGGGTTATTACTGTTACTAAATCAAAACTTGATTTGACATTTACCACATTTAATAAGAAACAGTTTTCATCACACATACATACAAACTAATAGTTCAATAATTAATAAATCAATAGTTTTGTGTTCCCTCACAATAGTTTTTGGCAAATTGCTGTGCTGATAACATGTGTTTATTTTAATTTCTTTAACCAGAAAAAAAACACACAAAATAGAACCATTTCCAGCAGAGATTTTTGGCCCTTACTATATTTCAGTAGTATAAAACCATAAAGCACTACACTGGATGAACTACCTTTCAGATACACCAGAAGATGCTTAAGCAGAGATGCATACAGACAATTTTAATAGACGATCAGTAATGCTTTTGATTTTGCATGATCCAGAGAGACTGAAGCTGTGGCTGGTCGCTCTTCATTGAGAAACCGGATTAGCCATTCAGTCTGTCCGTGGATTGAGGTCATCCCTACTGTAATGTCTACTGTAATTATAGAACTAGATCATTATTGTCAAATTCTTAGGTATTGAATACATTTTGTGTCACTGTACACAACATAATTGTATTCTAAACGACACGATGGATTGTTTCATCCGACTCTCCATCTCAGTCCTGTGAGAACCCCAACTTTGTAGACTAAGAAGGAAAAGGTTGGAGAAGGTTGGTTGCTTGGCCAAAGGTAATTTCTGTTGAGAAAGTAGAGTCTTATGTTTTTTGTGCCATACTTGTTATTCAATAACAACCATCGCATAGTTAAACAGCCCAACAACTTCCTAATGTTATTTTTCCTGTCATCATTATAGGATAAACCAGCACAAACAGAACTACTGTCAGACAAGAAGTTCGTATGTGTTCAACCTCAAGTCCAGACACAGAGGAAAAGGAAGAAAAAGCAGCTCATTGGAAAGAAGAAAAATGGCTGGTCAGCGAGTCCAGTTTGATGAACCTGTTTAGGACCTGCCATCAATGTGGAAGGCCAATCATAAAACCGGAAACAACAAAATCAGGAAGCTTCATCCATGTTCAGTGGGAATGTTCAAAAGGACATAAAGGGCAGTGGAGTTCATTCTGATGTTTGGGGATGCCTGAAGACTGAGGCTGTCTATGGATGAAACACAGCATTAAAATACTACAACACTGTTTCCTGCATGGCTACTTAATGTACAGAGCCATGGCAAAAGAAATGCTTTTGCAGGGTTGTGAGTTTGCAGCTTGAGTTGAATATGATGAAATATTACATCACAGAATAACACACAGACAATAAGAGACTGCATACAGCAACTTACGTTGTGGCTCTTATGAGCCGGTTCTTTTTATATGAATTGGTCGATAAGGCTATGAATAAATGTTAAAGAACTCACTCAATGACTGATTGTTCAGTGTGTTTTGCACTAGGGAAATTTCACCCTGTAAAGTGACAGAGTCTATCAGTCCCTAACATTCTGCAGTTGTGACAAATACAATATTTGACTGTTTTTTCATGTGACAACTTAAATATAAAAATGTAAAACACTTTGTTTCTTGGGTTACTAGGTATTGGGATCAGAAACAAAATTTTAAAAAGCTTGTTTCAAGAAATGGTTTTGACATGGTTTGGTTGCAAAATGTGTCTAGATGTAACAGACAGAATACTTTGAAGAATGTTAAATATATACACCTTAGACTTAGATATTACTTTTTACTGTAGTTGCTTTTCATTGGTGGAACCAAGGATGTGCAATGATTAATTTTGCCATAGCAAAATTGCACCATGCCAAAGTAACACTGTAAAGCAAACAAAAATCAAATGCATATAAGCCCTACAAATAAATTAATGAGATACAAGAATATCAAGATACTCTTCAGAGGTCAGGGTGACACTTAGTCTGGCCTATAACAATTCTTTAAGTTTAGTAAATGAAACATTACCTCCAAAACACTGCATCTGGGTAGCATTATATTTTTGGTTAGTTCCAAAAGTAGTTAGTGTGTATGAAGTGTATGTTAACATAAGTTACAGTAAAAATCTTTTAATTTATAACCACACTTAATTTGTACAGTGTCATGTTGTAATGTTACTTCATAGCTGCCTCTGTGAAAGGGAAATTATTTTGTTATTTTTTGCTCTGTGTAGTCCAGCCTCAACTGCACCATGCTGTCCCATTCTAGCGTGAAAATGAACGTGAGAATTGAAAACAACTACAAGCCTTGAACGTCTACACTGAAACAATTATGAAAATAATTGACAAAGCTTTTACATTTATTTTCGTGAGAGCTTTTGCGGACCTTTATTTTGACTGCCTGACGTCATGATGTGGAGCAGGAACTAGTTTCCTCCAGCACTTGACACTGGTGATCGGCTGCTTGCTATGCCCTTGTTAGCCATGAAGCTAACTTAAGTGCCCCATTTAGAAAGATGAATTGACTTATATCAGAAAGATATCTGATAGGTACCTGTATTTGCTATTTAGTTGCTCATAGCATTATGTTACGAGCCGGAAGTGTAGTTACCTGGTAAGTAGAACAACTCAATTGTTAGTGGATCAGTGGACCTCAGTACTGCTTCTAACGCAAAAACATTAGATTGCAAATTGGCAATGGATGAATGGATATAAAATGATTACTCACGTCTCTACATACACATAATTGTAAACGTTAAGTTTACAGATTGGCCTTTGATATCTGATTGCTATTACCTGAAAACGTTGAGTAAGCGACACTGACAGACAACACTGAATGGTATAGACACCACCCAGTCTCTTTTATAAACTGACATGACTTTCGGTTTTGGACGAATTACATTATTGAAAATAAATAAAAAATGATAAAATAATACACATTTAATTTGATCTGCCCATCCCTTTTGCAAAGCAGCACTATGTTGACTGTTACAGAAATGTTTATTTTCTTCTTTCGTTTTTGCTTGTCAGTATATCTGCAATATATTTAAGGTGATTCATTTGCCGTCATATCATGTGCTCTGTTGTGGCTCTTCATAATATCTGTCTGCATGTTCTGTGTAGTGTGATAGAAAGCAGGAGATCCCCTCTGAACTATCTGATAAATGCCTTATTGTTGCCTTACTAAATTACTTGTAAGGCTTAAATTAGAGCCCATATTCTCAAAATATTTCTGTAACTTAATGTCCTGATAATAAGAGACTCAATTTCTATATAATTGTCGCAGGATGATTACAGTGTATCTTTTTTTTTTCCCCAGCATGGCTTGCAGGAATCTGTTTCCTTCCAGAATGGGTGTAAAGTTTCGAGTACCGTTGCAAAAACTGCACCCTCTCTCTCGTGCCATTAACCATCGCTACAGTGCTAACAACAATCCTCAGAGACCACCTCACTGCTCAGCAGCTCGCCACTACACATCTCTCTCTAGACTCCCCATACGTCCCCCCAAGTCCCGGTCAGGAGGCCATGGATATCAACAGCATCGGAGCTTCTGGGTTGCCCGTCTCGCTGCCAGACTGCTGAAGTTGAGATACATCTTGCTGGGCACAGCAGTTGGGGGTGGATATACGGCAAAAAAGGTATGTTACACTTGTATTTCTGCAATTCAACAACTCTCCTCAATCAGTTTTACATGCATAGAGATAACAATAAGGTAATGAATATGTGTCCTGTTTCTTTTGGGGACATTGTACTGAAAATCAACTCCCCGGGAGATTACGATTCTCCTGCTTTTAATTGGTTCATACCAGGGGAAGGCTGCTACCTGATTGGTCTTTTCTGCAAAGCCCGCCCCAACACCTAATCTTAACCATAGTAGGGACAAACAGTTGTATTTTCACAAGGAGTCAGATTTCTGTACTAGAGGTGATATAGTCACTGTAATAACACTTTATTAGATAAATAAATATCCACTTTTGTCCAAAATAAACTCGATTGTTACCAGAGTACAATATTTACTGAATACATGCCACTTGCTTGTTGACAGCTGCAAAATGTAGTAATACATAATAATTATTAATAAATTTAATAATTCTTAATACATTTAATAATTTATATTCTTACATTAAAATTTTAAATTATACATTTTAAATTTTATAATAAATAATACATTTAATAATTGAATACCCAAAATGGACAGTATGTATATTTGCTTTTTTAATACAGCCTTTCTGTTTCTGTAGACATATGACGAATGGAAGGATATGCTTCCAGATATGAGCCAATACACATGGATTGTGCCAGATTTTATTTGGGAGTTGAGTGAAAACATTGACTTAGGTAAGTGAACGGTATTTATACACTGTAGATTTGTGAATAATTGTTTGGCTTTGTTGATGCAGTAACTAAAAGTCTTTTCTGGTCGGCTCTCTGATAGAACAAATGCTTATGATGATGTGAATGTTATTTGCTGTCCCTGAATAAAGACAAGCTTGCCAGTGCTTTGCCTGAAATGGAAGAGATTGCCAAACTTCTTCCTGACATGGACAAGATCAGCGAGAACTTCACCTTCTTGAAAAGTCTTCTGTCCAGTGGTGAGCTAAGATGTTGATAAACACAGACATGAATCATGGACACCTAATAATCAGCCAGCAAATCAGTTCATTGAAAGTGTACATGGATAGTAAATGCAAAAAATGTAGGTACACGTTTTGTAGGACATTTAGTACCAAAATTATTGCCCATATTTTCAGTCTTAGAATTGTAAAGTGTTTTATTACATGTTAGGAATTTATTACGTTTAATGTAGCATATTTGTTTACATTTACATTTAGACATTTAGCAGATGCTTTTATCCAAAGCAACTTGAGAAAAACAAAGAAATGATAAATCATAGGGAGACAATAACATCAGCCATACACAGTTGCAATATTTATAACTGTATTCTTCAAGGTTAGCATTTCTTATTGTAGCTGTACTTCCAACTTTTTAAAAACTTTTCCAAACCCCAAAAATACTCAAATCCTTAATTTAAAAATTTTGGATTCTTTTTAATCCTGCTTATGAAAGCTGCCTGGACAAAGTTGTTTTATTAAAGTTTATATTTACACTTTGTTGTGTGATATGTTTTTTTCAGATTTTGTTGCCAAACTGCTGTTTTGAAAATATGAATTTGAATATTTAGGATTTCATATTTGTAAATGTTTTTCTAAATGAATCAAAATATGGTTGGAAATTTTGAAAGCCTGCATTAAAATGTTACTTTTAAAGGTTTATAATCAATTGAGGTCAGCATATTTCTCATGCAACTAATGCATTTTAGAATAATTCACAAAAGTGATTTGTTTCTATGAATGTATTTTCCAGTATTCAGTGCTGACTCTGCTCATCTCTTAGGGCCCCAATCCAGTGTAAAATGGAATAAGCTCTCCACCCTTTTTCTACAGTCTTTATTTTCATTTTCATTTCATTTGTTCCTCTTGTCCCTCCCTCCAACCCTCCCTTCACGTTCTTCACAGGTTTGGGTAGTGAAGTCAATGGAGCTTCTGGCCTGCTTCTTTTATTAGGTGTGTAAACGGTGCACTTAGTGTACCCAGATTCACTCTGTGCTGCTGTACTGATGCGACCCTCTGATGTAAATGGACTTAAGTTGATGGGGGTGTGTGACAGATCAGAATCAGTCATTATGGGCCTGTCCAGCTTCCCTTCAGATTTGCAAGCTATTGTTAGCTTATTAAGTTTGAATTCCACATGTGAAATTAGAGGTTGGTCAATAACTATTATGGAAAAAACAAGCCCATAACCAATTAATTGGCCGATAGTTTTTGCTGATAATGACTGGTTAAAAAAATGCTACTAGCGGCACCGATATTTTTTTTGTAAAACGTCTACAAGAATGTATTTGCATAATTCTATAAATCCTTATTTTTATTATCTTCTAACAATTTCTATTTATGTTCTCTTGATACCAGCCACAAAGATGTCAGTTTAGACTTTTCATAATAGACATTCATTTATAATCAAAAAATGTGGTCAGATTTATTGCATTGCCACCTGGTCCCTTGACTTCACCCTCTTTTCTCTAAGGGTTTTGTGGGCCACATTCACCATCTCATCATTTTCTCTCTTCATAACGGTCATTCAGTATTTCTAATTTATCCTGTGTGTTTCTGTATGTATATCTCTTTGGGATATGGTGACTGTTTGCTGTAGAAAATAAGAAATTGTATGCACCTTTGGCCTGTTAATTCTTATCACCTCCAATTAAATGTCTTGGCCAATTGTGTATGTTCAGTGGCTGGGAAAACGTAACTTCCTTATATATTCATTTGTTTTTTTCAGAAACCACAGGTGAATCAGCCCTGAGAGCTCCAGATTTTCCACCAGCATCCACAGCTGACAGCAGTGATAAACAGTTCAAGAAGGTAAATGTTTCAAATTGGTTTTATGCATGGCCGTGGTGCATGACAATTTAATAATTTTGTGTTCACACTTGTGATCACAGCTGAAACATATTTAGCTCTTTTACTTAGTCAGCATTTTTCCCCCTAGCTGTTTTACTTTTTTAAGGTATTGTTTATTAAGCTGCTTCCACCCCAGCATATTAAAAACAAAGTCAAACGTATGTGGACATCCAAACATCATACCCATCTTAATAGTAAAGCGGTTCCCCCTTTGGATCTGTAACAGCCTCTGTTCTTCTGGGAGGGCTTTGGAACATAACTGTTAGGATTTGGTCTTATTGAGCATTAGGGAGGTTTGGCATACCCCATGGTTTCTACTGATGTAATGGAACATGTTATTTAGAATGGGGAGTGTCTACATAGGGTCATGTTGTGTAACTGTTATAATAAAATAGAAACATATGACCATTAAGCTGTGTGAATTTGTAAGCAATGTTGTTGTCTGCCCTCCTTGCTGTTTTAACTTTTCTTATATTTTGTAAATAATGTATGCATTTCCAAACTTTAATTAAATATGTTCATAATGAACTATGTTGATCCCTCTCTCAGTGCCTAGTAAAGCACACATTTGGCCTATTGGTTTTCTAGGTGGAACAACTCTGGTTGCAGTATATGATTCATTTCTGTTGTTTATCAGCTCACTGTCTGTGTAAATGTTTTCCCCTCCATAACTCCTACATGCTGTTTGTCTTCATGGTCATTTATGCTCTCAGAGAGAGGTGTTACTACTCTGAGAGCAAAAATGTTGTCCTTGACACTTTGTCTTTTATGTTTAATGTCAGTGTTTATTTTATTGTGATCCATCACTTACTAATTAGTTTTACTAGTATATAGTTTTAGTTCAGTCCTGAATTTTTTGTTATATTAGCAAACCTAAACAATTCTGAAAGGTTCCAGACAGTTCTGGATACAGTTCTGAAAAGTTCCAAGCAGACGGAGTTAGGCAGTTATGTCGGCAGTCTGAACATATAGCTTACATTTAAACAAATGTGAAGACAAAAGGGAAAAAGAAATATGTATGTATGTAAGCAGAAAAAAGCTTGCCTAATCTTTTCTCTCTCCCGCTTTAGCAAGCTTTGCTCTGCTCTGCATCTAAATTACTCATTGTACATCAAATGCTTGCTTTCCTCAGTAGCAGCAGTTTTATATAATCTATACATTACAAATGGCTGAGAAATCCCTTATTAAAAGTATAGCAACTTGACAATTTTGACTATGAGATCAGGTCATAAATGTGATTTAACTTTTTAAGTATGAATGTGTTCTATTTGTAGTTCCCTCTGAGGTTCCTAATTAAAATGGCCCCTCCCTCCCTCCTGGCTGAGAAATGCTAATGGTTGTCGCTTAAGATCGAAAGCTCTCTTAAAGCCATGACTGAATTACCAAGCTATACATTAGCTCAATTAGCTCTGCCCACATTCTCCTATTGGTTGGTAAGCAGGTTGATTGACTGCCCGTGTTTGTCACTGTACCGTCCCTCAGCAGACGCTGCTCAGCGAGCTCATTCTCATTCAGCAGCAGATCCAGCAGCATGAGGAGGAGATGTGGCGGGCGGCGGCAGCCAATAATGCTCCGCCTCCGCTGCGTGAACCCCGTCCCAGCCCGGCCCTGAACCCCAGCCCCTCGCAACCTAAACACAAGGTGAAGGTCCATGCCCCCACCACTCCACGGATGCTGTGGCTCTCATGCCAGTTTTCTGTCGCCCCATCCCGTTCTTTGTACTTAGCATATAGTACATTACTGATACTCTGGAGTATATTTGGGAACTGCAGTTTCTTAACTGAAAATAATAATAATAATTAATAATAAATAAAAATGGTGGAGGTATTTATAACTGTTGTGAGAGAACTACAGCTTTAAAATACTGTAGTTACAAAATAAAAAATAGGCCCACCTATCCAAGATCCTTCTACTAGCATATTCAAAAACATCTAGACATCTTTAAAAATGAACTTGTGATGATATTCAGTCTCTAGGTCTGTACAGCTACATTTTCCACCAGAATTTAAATTTCACTGTAGTCTTTGTGTATCTCATAGGTTATTATGTTATAAACATTACTTTTTAACCCTAATATTTGTAATTTGAGTGACATTAACAATGTAATTAAAAAAAAATTATAAAATTTATAAAAAAAATGTACTACCTTTAATTCCCACAATGCAAATTTAATTTGAGCAGCTTTGCAAGAGACTCCTGTCTGTTAATGTAAATATTTGCATATTTTATATGATAAACCAAAACCCCATCTTTTATTATTATCCCATATATTTGCACAATCCCAAGGGTACAATTAATATTCACTGCATGGAGTGATGTGCTATTACTTTGCTCCAGCTGTTGGCCTGCAGAATTAACTTGCCTGACACCAGAGCCAATCACGACTGTTAATTGGCTTAGACAATATTTAGTTGTTTACCTTGTTTCTCATATATATGTGTGCGTGTGTGTGTATGATGGTTTTTGTGTCTTCCCCAATCATTCACTCCTTCTGTGTGATTAGTGTGTGTACAGTTGCAAAATGATTCTGCTGTCTTGATTTGCATTGATTTATAATCTAAAGATCCTTCACCAATCATCTTTTAACATGTGTATTATGGTGATTTATGTTGAGAGCAAATAGTTGATTCAATGGTTGTCTCTCTCTGCGTTTAACTTGCCTTTTCTCTGCTGGGATGCATATTGGAACTTCATGCATGAGATTTTGTTTTTTTGTAAAATGGCTCTTACAGGGGGAAAATTGGATAATCAGCTGTGCTGATTAACATGATCTTAGTCTGCTACATTGTTATTTATGTTTACAGTCGTCCGATAAAGAAAAAGTCGACCAGCTCCAGGAAGAACTGCTTAGAACTCAGGTATTAAGTTTTAGTGTCACATTTAGTGTTAACATTTGGTGTCAGTCTGATTGATTTTAGAAGTCAGCAGATTTCAAATCTAGTGAGTAGTTTCGCTTCAAATTAAAATTTATTTTTCTTGTAAAGTTGAAGTACCAACGGATGCTGGAACGTTTGGAGAAGGAGAATAAGGAACTGAGAAAAGTCGTATTGCAGAAAGATGACAAAGGCATTCACCAAAGAAAAGTCAAGGTCTGATTTTAACGTTCTTTGTTTTTGTATAGAAGTTTTACAAGTGAAAACCCACATTTGATGGGACATTTCATTACATCTGTTGGAATGAGATTTATTCCATGTTTCCTGCCCATCCTCCTGTGTAGAAGTCTTTGATTGATATGTACTCCGAGGTCCTGGACATCCTTTCTGATTATGATTCCAACTACAATACCCAAGATCACCTGCCGCGGGTCAGTCTTAATATTCATTCTTCTATAGGAATGTCAACTAATGCTAGCTATTTATAACCTGTACGTATACTTTCTACTTGCTATGTAAAATGTCTCTCAGTAGGTCAGTCATAACCTACTTTTGGTGAATCTTTGCTTGTTTAGGTGGTGGTAGTTGGAGATCAGAGTGCAGGAAAGACCAGTGTGCTGGAGATGATCGCTCAAGCCAGGATCTTCCCCAGAGGCTCTGGAGAGATGATGACCAGGTCTCCTGTCAAGGTGAGTTAAACAAAATCCACTCAAATACTCTTGGGCCCTGTTTACACCTGGTACTAACATCTGTCCTGGGTGATCCCACAAGCATTGATCTTTACGCCCAATAGTAACGTGTGTCCTGGGACCACTTATGGTTGGTCTCAGGTTTTGTGACTATATATATACACTAACTGCATCGGTGTGTGGATGCCTGTTTATGAAGTGCAAAAATCACAAGGAAGAAAATAGTCTTTCTCCCAAGTATACTTTAATCTTAATCTAATCCAAATTCTCTAATAACACAAAATCTGTGTTAACTGTTAAATGTTGTCAGTGGACTGTCCTTCACTGTGGTTCAGGGCCAATCATAACGATTACTATTTACATTTAAAATGTGATTTGGTCACGTGTGTTTCTGACAACCTCCAAACAAAGACTTTCTGTTTATTTTAATATTTAGCTCTGTCCACCTAATTTGGTATAGCTTTGTCATTTATTTGGCATTAGATGGCTTACAGCCCAATTCTGCCTCTTTGTGTTGTTTAAAGTCAGGGCAGGCAATCTTTTCCAGAAATGTTTTTTGTTATGCTGGTTAAAAGTTTTTTTACATCCAGAGAGCAATTACTAAGTGTTCTTAATATATTTATATATCTTCTGTGGAAGGCACATTTGCATACCTCTGTGCACTGTTGGAGAACATTCTAAATGGGGGACCGGATGTTATGCTTTTAAAGCTATCTAGCTATTGCTAGCCTCTCCAAAAGTGCACTACCCTATCTTTAAAAGGACTAAATTGTTTAACAATACCAACATGTTATGCATTTGATATTCTCTGTGTTGTATTTGTAATGTTTTATCTACCCATATCTTCTATACTTGCTGTAGGTGACATTAAGTGAAGGACCTCACCATGTGGCGATGTTCAAAGACAGCACCCGTGAGTTTGACCTCGGGAAAGAAGAGGATGTAAGTCTCTTAACTTTGAAGAAGTTCATCAGTCTCAGAATTTGACTGTCAGGTTAGTGAGATGATGGCTCAGTCTTTTCTTCCTCTAGTTGGCAGCCCTAAGGCATGAGATTGAGATCAGGATGAGGAAGAGTGTGAAGGAAGGGCAGACAGTCAGCCCAGAGGTGAGCTGAAGACTACAGAAGTTGCTAAGTCACATTTACTGAACTGTATAAACAGATTTCTCAGTCCTATAACATGTATAACCACTTCACACTATGTTTTGAACTATTGTAAAATGTTTTGCTAAATGCTTAACAAAGCCAAAAGATGGTAGTGCATGGTGCTAGCTTTGGAAAGGTCATGGGTTCGAATCCCAGGGAACACACAAACTTATAAAATGTATACCTTAAATGCACTGTAGATGCCATTTGTTTTGCTTTCAGAAACAATGTAGACATTATATTTTAAAATATTTGGGTAATAAAATGGATTTTTGTATATAAAAAAAGCAGTAAGCAAAAGATGTAATCTCTAAAGCTGTATTTTCTTTCCTGTGTTAGACCATCTCTTTAAGCGTTAAGGGTCCAGGAATCCAGAGAATGGTGCTGGTGGACCTGCCAGGAGTCATCAGTGTAAGTTTTATTTACATTTACACATTTACAGATTGTGTAAATAATCTGTATTACCATACCTATACATACAGTACCCATATCTATAATGTATACCTTGAATGCACTGTAAAGCACATTTAATATAAACATCTTCCAAATGCGTAAACGTAAAAGAACAAAAGAAGTTTAAAATGCCACTTTCATTTGTGTCCAGACTGTGACAACAGGAATGGCTGCTGACACAAAGGAAACCATTTTCAGCATTAGCAAAGCTTACATGCAGAATCCAAACGCCATCATTCTGTGCATCCAGGGTGAGTTTTACCCCTAAAAAGTATTCAACCACAAACACTATATCCAGCATTATTTATTTCTCCTCCTTTATTTCAGATGGCTCAGTAGATGCAGAGCGCAGTATAGTCACAGATCTGGTCAGTCAGATGGACCCTCATGGCAAAAGGACCATCTTCGTTCTTACCAAGGTTGATCTGGCTGAAAAGAACCTGGCCAGTCCAAGCAGAGTAAGACCTTCAGATATTTACCTTCAATCTTGACGTTCCAATAGCAGGTGTTATTTGCTGTATTATCCAATAGAGGGAGACATTAGACACTAAGAAATCTACATAAGACATTGCAAAGTGTTATTTGCAGCAAATTATTTTTTTCTTGTTTGTAGATTCAACAAATAGTTGAAGGAAAATTATTTCCAATGAAGGCCTTGGGCTACTTTGCTGTGGTAACTGGCAAAGGTAAACATCAGATCTCTCATGAAAAAGTTGCATTAGTCTGTTTTCTGTGCTGTAGATGGAATCTTTAAACTTGTGATGTTTTTAGGCAGTAGTAATGAGAGCATAGACTCTATAAAGGACTACGAGAAGGACTTCTTCCAGAACTCCAGACTGCTGAGGTAGGAGGATGCAAAGATGCAAATTTTTGCCTCACCCTTCTCTGTGATTGGTTTTGATTGGACAATCTCTCTCCGGTGTTATAGGGATGGCATGTTGAAAGCTCATCAAGTGACCACAAAGAACCTGAGTCTTGCGGTGTCAGACTGCTTCTGGAAGATGGTGAGTGAGTCTGTGGAACAACAGGCAGATGCCTTCAAAGGTAAGATGGATATATTTGTAAAGTACTTCACTTCCACTATCTCATTACTCTGATCCACTCCATCACAACGTACCTTAAAGTCACAGGTAATCTAAAAATGAAGCAATCTAATAAACATTAACACGGAGTTAGGCCTAAAAAGAATAACATTTGAATTTATTTAATTTAACACTGTAGAATTAGTATTAATGTGTCATATCCAATAACCATTTCATAATTTTAAAACAGTCATTTTTATCCTTGATATATTTCATATTTTTGTAGAAATAAACAAAATGCTTATTGTCATGCTATAGCTAAAAATACAGTGTTATGATTATGTCATACTGGATATACTGTAATCGAGGCAGGTTTTTATTGCCTTTATTACTTCAGTTTTTTGGATTAGAAGCTCCCACGCACTGCGTTTGGTCCATGCTTTTACACACAATTCTAAAACCCTTGAGATAAAACAAGACAGGAACATACACTGTGCGTCCAGGTTTTTTTTGATACCTGCTGTTTTTAATGTCTTAATAAGACGCTGATTTTCAAGGGCATTTTGAAAACCAGCGTACACACATCAGCTCTCAAGAGACCCAGTAAATAAACATTAATAGAAAACAAGCCAACAGAACTTATCTCTGAAACCAACCACAGCTGAGCGGTTTCCCAGCCCTGTGTGCGCTGATTCCTGTCACACCTCACCTCAGCTCGGGCATTCTGCACTGGGCATGCTGTAGACCTCTGCGTTGCCAATTAACAGGCTACTGGACACGTTCTGCCTGTAGATTTATTGCCTGACCCAGGACGCTCCTGAAATCTTTGTGTGGGCTATTGATCTCTGCAGTTGCACCAGGGCTGGCCCAATAACCAGAGCAATTAGCGTCATCTCCATTGTGTGATTGAGGCGGCCGGCTGGTGTGTGTGCTGGGGACACAGGGCCCCAGGGGATGTGGGGTTGCTGATACAGTGCATGCCTGGCTTCAGGTACATTGATCACGGCCACAGTGCAGTCTATCTAGAATCCCTATTGGGTTGCAGGGAATTGTTGAGAACAAGGCTGTTGTCTTTGGGAAGAAAAGTTTTATACAGAGTTTACTTTTGGGTGGCTAGGCAAACATTACAAACATTGTTTTATGGTGGTAGTGGCTAGTGCTATAGCGTTATGATAGCGAGTTGGTCGATGGATTGACTTTGGTCTCATATCATCACCATTGTGGCTAGTGTTCCTGTAGCTCAATTGGTAGAGCATTGTGTTAGCAGTGGAAAAATTGGGGTTTTCGATTCCCAAATGCATCTTGCCGAAGGCATAAATGTAAATGCAAAATGAGACCTCATGCAAGACACACAACCAGAGGTTGAGCCAGAAGGACTGGTCTATGAAATTAGTATATTAGTATTTTAGTCACTACATTTAAGAAAATATTCTCAAAAAAACTATTTACTTAGAATTCTTTGCCTGCAAATTAAAACCTAATGTGAACTTTCTGTTGTCTTTGACCAGCATCCCGGTTTAACCTCGAAACTGAATGGAAGAACAACTACCCTCGTTTACGAGAGCTGGATAGGGTAAAAATTAACTCCTGTTTAAGTACTTATGTTTGGAACCCATATGACTTTATATTTCGTTTAGCATGCTTTACTATGCTGTTTACCCATAGAATGAGCTCTTTGAGAAGGCCAAAAATGAGATCTTGGATGAGGTGATCAGCTTAAGTCAGGTTACACCAAAACACTGGTGAGTGCTCTCCCTCTCTTTTCTTCAGCTGCATAATCAATGGAGTTTTTGAACAAGGAATCTATTAGATTAAATATGTCTGTCTGTCTAAGTTTATCCTGCTCTTAAACACAACCACAAGCCAGAAGCAATGATGCAAAATCTCCCCCCACTTATTGTTGCCTGGCAGACATAATATTTTTACTCTGCCTCTCCATCATCAGAATGCACAGCCGCAAGCTGCTGCATGTGAAGTTATGAACCCAAAACCCAGAGGAGCAAGCTAAATGAAACGGATCAGATGTTTGTAGGGGGCCCAGTGTGCTCCATCAGCCTCTCAAATCAATGGCATGATGAATAGCTGGAGGGTGGCTTCTCTGAGCATTGCTAGTTGATGGTATTGGATATGTGTGTATATTGATGTACTGTGATAGAACAAAGCAGACAGGAAGCTGTGAAATATGAGTATTTTTATATGAATAATGAGTTTGAGCATCACCCCCCAGAATATTCTTATCTTTGTCATAATGTCAGTTCTTCTGTTTTCCACACAGCTGTTTGAAATTATGAAATGTGTTTGATGTCTTTATTGTTTCTGTATGCCGTTATTTTAGGGAGTCTATCTTGCAGAAGAAGCTGTGGGAGAGGGTCTCAACTCATGTTATTGAGAACATCTACCTGCCTGCTGCACAGACCATGAACTCAGGCACTTTCAACACCACTGTAGACATCAAACTCAAACAATGGACTGATAAACAACTTCCTCATAAAGCACTAGAGGTAATCAAGAGTGCTGATCAGTTAGTTGCAAGTGACAGTTAAAAAGCAAAATATTTCTTTGTGCTGGTAGTTAAAATGGTCTAAAATGGGCTGATGCTTTTATTAAGCCCCTGGAAGGTTTTCCTGCTAGATTGTTATTGGTGGGGCATTGCTGTAAATTGTAAGAGGTGTGGAAGTCTGTTTTTCCACATTGTAAACATTGCTCTCACTTTTTCATAGGGTGACAGGAAATTTTTAAAGTTTTGGCAGGGTTTTCAGATGATTTCCTTCTTAAAAATAGTTCAGAATTCAAAAACATTCTAATCTATCTGAAGCCATTTGCTGTCTGTCTATCTACTGTCTTTTTTTAAGGTTGCTTGGGAGACATTGCAAGAAGAGTTTGCTCGCTTCATGGCGGAATACAAAGGGAAAGACCAGGATGACATCTTTGACAAGCTTAAGGAAGCTGTCAAGGACGAGAGCATCAAACGACACAAGTGGAATGAAAGAGCCATGGATAGCTTGGTAATATTCAATACCTGAGATGGTGGATTTCTTTCTAACAAAGTATATGAGGGTTATTAAGTGCTGTTGGTAAATGTGACTGATGTATGTGTGGTGCAGAGAGTGATTCAACACAACGCTCTGGAGGATCGCTCCATTACAGACAAGCCCCAGTGGGATGCTGCTATTCAATTCATGGAGGAAACGCTACAGTCTCGCCTTAAAGACAGTGTGTTCACCACTTAGAAATTAAAATTGCTTAGAAGTTTCTGTCTGTCTCTCTTCGACCACTTATGAATCAACATTTGTTTCATGTTTGTTTTACTAAAATTTTTTGTTTGTAAGGTAAAATTTTAGTTTGTTTGTTTGCTGAAATTGTTTATGAACTACAGTCACAGTTGTATGTTTTTAAAACATTTGTTAGCTTGTTTTTTCTGTTTCTTTCTGTCTCTGTCTGTATATGGAATCTATGACATGTCTTCCTGTGTTGCAGCTGAATCAGTAATAGCAGATATGGTGGGCCCAAACTGGAAACAGAGGTGGTTGAGCTGGACAAATCGAACATCAGAACAGGTCAGACAAATGGCATGCACTGACAGTTCGTTTACACTGTTTTTTTTATTTGTTATGTCCAGGTTGCTGTTTTGCTGTCACTGCCTGTGATTAGTCACAGCTTTTGTACTTACTGTACTGCAGCACATTCGTAATGAAACTAAGAATGAGCTGGAGCGTCTTTTGAAGCTGAATGAGGATCACGCTGCCTACCTGGCCAATGACGAGGTCACTACAGTGCGCAAAAACCTGGAGGCCCGAGGAGTGGAGGTGGACCCGGTTCTGGTCAGTGAGACCCTGGCCAATCATATCTAACAATGCTTGCATGTTTTGGTGTTATGTTTTTGATTGGAAGACATTTTTAGGAACAGTTTTGAATTTCACTCGCTGTAGATCAAGGACACATGGCACCAGCTTTATCGACGTCACTTCCTGCAGAAAGCTCTGCTCCACTGTAACCTCTGCCGGCGAGGGTTCTACTATTACCAGAGGCACTTTGTAGACTCTGAGGTAAAAATACCCTACAATATTAGCAGTGTATGCATTAACATTATGATAACTGATAATTATAATAACATTATTATAACTTAAACCTAACAGACAGTTATAATATAATAGCTGTTTTGTTTGTATTGGATCATGTTAAACTTGTTTAAACCATATTTTGGTAGACTTCCAAATTTGAATGGTTTTTATGTGCTAGTGGTATTACTTTTTCCTTAGACAAATTAAAGAGACATTTTCTCTTGAGGAAAAGAAGAAAGACAGTAAGAAAAGCATTATTAAGCATTAAATTGTAAATTCTTTTTTCATGTTCTAGCTTGAATGCAATGATGTAGTTCTGTTCTGGAGGATTCAGAGGATGTTGGCCATCACGGCCAACACTCTTCGGCAGCAGCTCACCAATACAGAAGGTACGTCTATGAATTCTCACATCCAAGCCTTACTGTGATTAGATCTTCATGGCCAGCATGAAGTTAAAAAACTGGGCCATTACTGATTGAGCAGGCTCCAGGGGGCCCAGTATTAGAGAGTATTGGTAGCATTAGCTTTCGTGTTCAAATGACCTAAATAAGTGATCATATATTTGTTGGATTTTCACAGTACGGCGCTTAGAGAAGAATGTTAAAGAAGTTTTAGAGGACTTTGGTGAGGACACTGAGAAGAAAGTCCAGCTGATCACAGGCAGGAGGGTTCAGCTGGCAGAAGACCTCAGTAAGTTGATGCTTATTTCTGTTTTCCCATTTGTGCAGCCCCTAAAGCAACAGCACGGCCACTAGAGGGCAGTGTTGTTTTGCTAGCAAGATCAGTTTAATGACAGCTCAAATGGATGAGCAATATAACACACAGTGACACTTAGACATTGACAAGTTTTTTTCTTGTTGCATTTATAAAACATGAGTATTTGATTTTACATGAATCCATTTGTTGAGTCATAGTAAAGCTTGAAATGTAGGGGAATTTGGCTAGAAAATGCTCTTTGTGAATCCCTAACCATTAATCTTGAATGACTGGAAAGTCAATGGAATGTAATTGTTCAAAAGGAGTGGGAACCCTGGTTGTGTATATTTACTGTTCAGCATTTCATTCGAAATTTTCGTTTAATAAGGCCAGAAGTTTTAAATTTCTAATTTTGCATGTGTTAAACTTGTTGAAAGTATTTATCATTTCCGGATCATTCCCAATGTTGTTTCACTCTGTTTCCCAGTGTCCTTTTCTTTCATACCTCCTAATTAACTTAAAGTGAAATAAGTTCAACAGGGTAAAGATGGCTTTCCACACACTCTTGTCTCCCTCACACTCATTCCTTTATTTCGGTTCCTTCCTGTGTCGAGGCTTGAACCCCTAATTGCCCCTCACAGTGTGGGAGACAGTGTGAGATCTCCTGGCTGTGTGCCACCTGATGTCTGTCATGTCTTCAGCGCTGGTAACTGTTAAACACTGTTGATTAAAGCAGCAATTTGTGGAGGCACGACTGACATGCTCAGACTTGATCGGGCACCAACGCGTGACTCGTGTGCACTTGTATATATCTCAGTGCTGTCATTACTCTGATTACTGAGAGTGAGGTAATGGCCCTTCCGCCCAGGTTAAGTGTGTGCCGAGACACAATGATCAGCGTCTCTGTCTCTCATGCTTGAAACATAAAGAGCCTCCTTGGCTTTTCATTGAAGAATTTTCTTGTGTGTCTAAGGGCAGCCGGTTGTTAAGAGTCCCATTTAAATGCTTGGAGGAAAGTGGTCACTGTTGATTTTATCAAGAATACACCGTCTCTCTTCAGATGATTGACTAGTGTTTTTTCAGTGGACAGGGCAAAGCACAAGAGCCATTGCTGTGTTTGCAAGTGTGACCATAGTGCATAAAAGCCAGTCGGTAACTACCCAAACCAATTGAGTTTTTTTATGGTGACTTTAATACACTGCAGCAAACATGCTAAATGGGGTCCAATATTTACTTTCTCACATCTGCCTATGGTGCTTGAATTTAGATAATTAACAGGCCATAGAGCTGCTATTAAATACATTTAAATCACTTTATAATTTTCAATAAATGTTTATTAAAAATATATTTTGTCCCAATGATAATGGAATTGTTTGGCTATTTGTTAAATGTTTGAGACATAAAGCGGTCACCTGCAGCATTTTACACAAGACACTTGCTAGAAAAACAATATCATTAGTAGTGCTTTAATAGCAATTATGTTTCTCAGCTGATGATTGATGATAATGTTAACTGTCAATATTACATAGAATAAAATCAACTTTTTGTTTGTGTGGATGTTAATGTAGTTAACGTTCTAAGTGTGAACAGGCCTTGAGTCTTTGCAAATTCACATTCATACTGACTTCAGGTTGCAATTTATTTGTTTTGAATAGACAGTAGACAGATGACACTTTGTAGGACAGACAGAAACATCTTTCTACCCCAAACAAGACCACTGACCATTTCGACCAGTAACAATGCTCAATTTGTTCTGTCTTTGCTTTTGTACCTTTTCTTGGAATATAAAAAACAGGATGATGGGCTTGACCATATCCACTGGTTCCAGTGACCCACTGTTTAAACCCAGTGCTTGGCATTGGCTAACCCTTAGAATGGATTCTTGTGCTTTAAAGCATGACGTTGCCTGGTGGACAAGCAGCACTTAGGGAAAACAGAAGCATGACCTCCCAAGAAGGGGCTGTTATGCTAATAAAAGCAAGTCTGGGCATGCATGCATGCATCAGCGCTTTAGCTGCTGCCACATGGTCACTCAATTAAGGTGCTGTCAGTCTTTATGAAAGAAACTGTGAGCTGTTTTTACAGGTCTTGGATTGTTAATAATGGTTGCCAAGATATGAAAGACAATGATGTCAAGTAACAGGGCTGGCGAAGTTAACACGCTAACTTCTGAGAAAAATGAAACATGTTTAAAACATCGCCTTTAATGCAGTTAATACAGTTTAGCAGTTTAATGCAGTTAATTTTTTACTTAATTTGACTTTAAATTGTTGCAAATTAAATAAATAATTATTGTAAATTATTATAAATATATATTTTGATATATTAAAATGTGAAAAATTTTATTTGTTTTTAATTTAATAATGAACTGCTTCTTATTATAGAGTAATTAAGTCATTTCAGACCCATGTGTTTTCGCCCTGTTGTCATTGTGTTTCATTGTGTGCGGTTGGACCTGGAAAACGAACAGGGTGTTTTCGTTTTCCTATTTGGCTTCAGTTTACAGGAATCATAATGGCTTAATCATACGCGGTGTAATGTAATATTCCATTTTGTGTAATATTCCAATTTATTTTTGACAGTATAATGTTAAGTGTTCTGTACAGGGGGTAAATCAAATGCATTTTTGCATGGCTGCAAAACTTTATTGTTTAGTTGTCAGACTGGAGGTTTACAGATGACTTGGTTTGTAACATACTGATGCATGGCGCTGCACAAAAGCTGCCGTTTTTGTAACTGCACCAGGTTTGCCATTAAATGTTTTCTTTTATCTTCTACTCACCACATCCTGCAGGAATAGGCAAAGAACATGAGTCTGGACAGAATCCTGGTTACTTACAGTTTCTTTCTAAATAGCAAAGAGGAATTTTTGGGCCTGCCTGGCCTTGCCGCTTTTCCTACATGAGATGGCATCATGCTCCCAGGGTTCTGGAGCTTTTGCTTCCTTTCCCAGAGAATGAATGATGTTCTTTGACCATGCTCACCTCCTAAGTTCCATCTAAACAATAGTCAGAACATCTTGCCTGCTGTTCATTCTCCTGTCCACTACACTCAGATGATCCCTCCATTAATATGCTAAAAGTTTTATCAAAGATTCCCAACTGACTTTATGAATGAGCACTCGCAAGGAATGTACACATGCAGAGCCACTTAATCCTTTCTTTGTGTGTTTGTTATCATTCTGGCTATTTTGATGGTGCTTTTAGCTACCAGTAATAGTCTGCTGTGTTTCTTTAACATTTTTAAATCCACACTACTGAACATACAATGCAATGATGTGAGAGCTACTGCAGCATGCAAGCATTTGCAAGTTGAACCCAACTACATTCAGGTCTGTCTTATATAGGCACGCTTAGTCTAAGCTTGGCCTTCATTTTTCACCTTCCCAGAATTACATTGTTGGATAAAATAAGCATACTCTTCTAGTTTGCTCTTCCATTTAGTCTGAAGTATCATCAAACCAGTAGTTATGACAAGCTCTTCTCGGATGTTTGACTTCTGAAGAACTCTTTGGAGTTTTTACAAATCAGTGAAGCCCATTACTCTGAATGAGGCCGTCTTGTGCACCAGTTCATTTTGATGACACATCGGTAGATCCGATCATAGACTGAACTTAGTTCACCAACTTAATGTCCAGTATAACTTGTGTTTTTCTAAAGTTCTGAATGATGCTAAATAGAAGACAGAAAGAGCGATTTATTTTGAGAGTTTGTCTTCAAGCCACGTCCATCTCACATTGCCCATCTTACAAGACCCAACAAGAAAAGATTCCACAATCCAGTAGCAAATTGGAAAAGCAGGGTTTAGGAAGCAGGGGGATTTCAGACTCTATGCTTTTTAAATCACCTATGAGCTGTTGTTACACGCTCCCTGTCTGCTTTCCTTTTTGATGGATTGGAAAAACTGACAGCACCCTTCATAAAGTGAGGGATGTATTGATGGGCTCATGGAACCTGGGGCTGAGCCAGAGGTGCCACAGGGGGGCGTGAGGGGCGATTACTCCTTGCAGGTGTGGGGAGCAGAGCCCATTACCCTGGCCTCACCTGTCTCCCTGTTTGAAGATCAGGAGCTAGGGGAGGATGGGGTACTTCCCATAACAAAGAGAAAAAAATTTACCCCGGGGGAAAGTCTGGTGTTAAGAGCGATATGTGATTTGCCCTCACTTGCAGGCAGGCAGGCAGGCAGAGAGCTGCTCCGGTTTCACACTTGGGGATTGTGTATGCGCACGTGTGCAAGAGGGAATGTGTGGGATTAGATTTGTGAGATGGCTGCATTTAGCCTGTGGGTGCTGCGTTGTGTTGTGTGTTTGGAGCGGCAGGGCAGCTGTGTGGCACCGCGCCTCAGCTGGACCACTGCCCAAATTGCTAGTATGCAACTACAGGCACGTGAGGAGACAGCTTTATGAGTCTTTGATTTACTCAATAGACCTGATTCAATTACCACAACTCAGAGCCTGCATTGCTCTCGCTCTTGTCAGTCTTTATGACAGTCATGGACTTGGATGTTAGTTTCCACTTAGTTTATTTGACTGCTGGAAAATGAATGTGTAAAGTGCAAGAGTACTTATTTTTTCTAGCTACCTTTTTCTTTAGGTTTGTTTTTATTGGCCACAGTGACCCTCAAGAACTCACAAATTGGTATTTGAGACATGTATGAGGTGTGGAAGTCTGTTTTTCCATATTGCAAGTGTTACTCTCACTTTTTTATGGGGTGACAGGAAATTACTGGGGCCGGTGTGGGGTTTTGGGGCGCTGCAGAATCAGGTGATTTCCTTGTTTAAAGTAGTTCAAAATTTGAAAATGTTTTTGTCATTAATAGGTTTAAATCTGATTTTTAATCCCAGATTTTATACCCAGATCCCAGTGGTGTCAGTGTTTTGGTCCCCACTGTATATGTTTATTTTATGTAATTTGTTAAATATTCTTGAAGGTGGTTCTATTGTCTGTCTGTCTGTCTGTCTGTCTGATTGTGATCTAGTGTTGTGTAGGCACATTCTTAAGGAAAGCTCCTGGTCTAAAACGCCCCCTGCATCATTTAGTTTGCCTTGTGAAAGGATGATGTGGAACCAGGTTTTGGTGCTCAATGGTAAAAGTGCTCCTCCATTTCTTCCTCATCTTGTGATGTACTGTTGCTGCCCCTACCTCTGTGTACACAGGGGTTAACTGTGTTAAGGTGTCTGACAAACTCTCTCTCTTCACACTAATCACTGGCTTCTTTTTGCCACGACTGTATGCTGTTGCTTTTATTGGCTTATCTGTAGCAGGAGATTTTAAAGTTAGGGTGCATTAGGGTAACTGTTGATTCTGTGATCTGGTCGTGATGTGTCCTGTTGGTCAAGCTGGGGAGATTTTCATAAAAAGCTAAGTTAACCAAAATATTACCTGTGAATGTTGAGAATCTTTTGAGCTCATTGTTCATATGAAGCTGTTGAAATGAATCAGCTTTTTCTTAGCTTGCCATTTGATGTGGACATAATATTTAATTTGTCTCTAGAAACATCTCCTCAGGGTGTCAGTTTATCTGATTACAAAACAGAGAAAAATATTGAAATTAGAACTTTTTTATATTTAAGTGTTGTTAGTCATATAAAGTACATATTTGAACAAGATATGTACATCAGAAATCCACTCAACCAATCAGCAGAATGGCACACTCTGGGATTCCACACAATAGTTAGTAGAGAACTGTATAAACTCACTTTTTATCTGCTTCCAAGAACCTGTGGAAGACATTCACACAAGTGGGAATTGAACTAGCGGCAAAACAGGGCCTGAAAGTATTGGAAATTCAAGTGGTCCAAAAGAACTGAATATTAGTTGAATCGTTTTATTTTTATTCTTTTTTTTCATTATTTCATTTTCATTCATTAGTTTTTGCAACCCTGTAAAAATATTTTAAATAGTTTTAAAACAAGTGCGGTTAAAACGATTTTTATTTAAATTGTTTTGCAGAAAAAATACATTTAATAAACATTAAGCATTAAAATTTATTTATTATACATTTATTTAAAAATAAATAAAATGGGGATGGGGATGTCAAAATTGGTGTTGAAATTGGCCAAAATTTTTATTGTTGAATACAGTTGAGAAGGTTCGTCATTTGGGTCGTCTAAAGCTAGTTTCATGTTAGGTAACTTTTATGTAAGATACTTGTTCTTACATTAAAAAGGCTGGATTTGTGCTGTGAATACTTTCAATAAAAAAGTTAGTAGATGCCAAATACACTTGGCTGAGCAGAAGCAAATCCTATTGTCGGTCTTCTGCAGGGCTGTTCTCAAATCTCTGCACACTGCACTGTACATCTGTCTGTCAGATAGTTTGCTATGAGGTAATAGGAAAACCATACATTTTCTTTCTCACAGAGTAAAAATAGAGAGCTTGCAATGCTTCACCTTCTGGCAGTCAGGATGACGCTGGATGACTTAGTACAGCTTCTTTATCATGTCTTTGTTCAATTCATAGTTAAGAGAAGGGATTTACTGAAGCTATAATTTTTACTTCCCACACATTTTAATGCATTCTTCAAACTGCTGCAACAAAGCTTGCTTTTCTTTTTTAAATCCAGAGTCCTAAACTTGAACCCTTTTAACCATTACACAACCTCCATCAATAAATATGTTGTCCCACGTAATGATCCATTAAATTAGCTTTGGATGTAAAGCCCAGATAGATTTTGGCACAGACATTAGCCAGACACAGAATCTGCATAACATGCAGCTGGATCGGGTTCCTCACATTACCTCCAGTGGAGTTAAGATAACTTTCTTTTTCTCCTGTTAAAGCATTAAGGAATTTGGCTTTGTTTACCATTTGTATGGATGTGCCCATCGTTGGGGCATGTGCCGGCTTGGGCCGCAAAGACTTATGGGTAAGAGCAAGCATGGGACACTTTAGGTCTCTTGCCCACTGCAGTCCAGGCTGGAGGGAGGCTGCATAGGGGAGGTGAGGAGTTCACTGTACACCTGTGTTGACATGAGGCTGTCTGCATGCATAACCCTCATAAGGAAGAGCCTCTCACACAGGCAGCCTGGGGGGAAATTGAAAGAAGTTCTACTAGACATGAAGTGACAGCACATATGGTCATAGAGATATTTTGAAGAACTGATCTGTGGGGCTGCTGTTTATGCATTACCTTTGTACTTTATTTCTCTGAAATTCATACAGGAGCATCTACCATTGAGGACAGCAGGCAGGGATACTCAAGGGCCTCTTGTTGTCTGCTTGTTGCTTTAGGAGCTTCATCTTGGATCTTAACATTTCAAAGGCTTCTGTCATATTACTACTTATCAGTCACTTTATCCTGAAGTTCACAACTAAAATCACACAAATCTTTCATGAACCTTCTTCAGCAGTCTCTTTGGAAAGAAATGATGGGAAACATGAGCTGTTGAAAAAGCTATTGCCATATTTTATTTGTTTAATTCTGTACCGTTTTCCCCATTGATGGTAGCGCTACTTGATGGCAAACACTGAAGAGCATTTAAAAGGATTGAATTTCTCTTCAGTTCCTCACAGCTCCTTTGGCCGCAATCTCCTCCATGCTCTGACTCTCGCTTTTTCCTTGTTCTTCTGTCCTGTGTGGCCACACAGTTTCACAGTCTAATTACAAGTCAATTAACGGCTTTCTCCAGCCTTCTGCCGCTCTGGCCCAGGAGGCTTAGAAGCCCACGGGAGTGAAAGCGATATCATTTCATGTGGAGATCAGGCAAGAGCCTCTTTCAAAGAAGGGATTGAGGAGGAATACTGAAAAAAGAGAAAGCCACCCATCACACCTCAGAAAAGGGACAGGGACCAAAGGATTATGGGAATGTTCATGACCAGATAAAGAGAGGAGACCTATGAATGGATGTGTCCGAAAGCTCATCTCTTAGGTAAACAGTTTGGATCTCATTCCCGGACTCACGGGCAGGGGAAGGAACAGTTTTCTCTCCTGTCACATTTCCGTGGCACTGAAAGGAAAGTCTTGTTTTGGCCTTTTCTTAGCTGGAATTCTGCACTCCTCTGTGGAACAAACAGATGGCGAACAGGAATAAATATCTGTTTCTCACAGTCTTTTCCCACACACTAAGCCAATATACACACAAGTTCACACCATCCTCAGCCATCCATTGTTTTTTAAGTCTTCATTGGATAAAATCGTACATTTGTTGAGTTTAACAGTTTTATGGATTTTGCAGTTGCCCTCCACTGTGTTGTAGCTGCTAGCACAGCCACTTGATTTATAACTGTGGCCATTGTTTTTTAATCTCTGTTAGTGTACTGTATGAACTAAAGTTTGGGGGATTTTAATCAATGCTGTTTTAGTGTGTTGTCAAAACAATAATGTGAAATCTTCAATATGAAAATGTTTTAGAGGTAAATATAGATATTTATTATGCTGTTTATTATAGATATTTATAAACATAGTTGTAATGGTGCCTATGCTGTACATAAAAATGATTCAGTGTTAGTCTACATGTATTCATCTAGTAACATTTTTACTGTGTGCTGTTTGAAGGCATTTTATTAATTTTGCTAGGACTCATTATTAGTAAAACTAGTAATGTGCTAGGAAACAATGAATGTTAAATTGAAATTATTGCTTTCACTCCTGCTGCGTCAGGAAGTCCTCACCCAAACTTAAGGCCTGTGTCATTGACATACCTTTAACATTATTCTCTTTTATATCGTCGATGGGTACAGGGGTTTATGCATGTGTGTGCTAAGGCTACTGATCATGTTTCCAGGCTTAGGTTTCCAGGGTATTTGTAAAAGTTTGTGTGTTTTTATGTGTGTTGGATTTCAGACCTCAGACATGTCAGATTTCCACAAGGACTGTCTTATGTCTTTCATCCCACATCTTAAAAATGAAAAGGATTCCCCACACCACAAAAACACCTGAAACGGCTGCACAAGCTTCAGATGACAGTATTCATTTACAGCCGCAAACTTGTTGCCCAGTGTCCACTTGAAAAGCCCAGTTAACCTGTTATCATATGACACCTTAAGTTGTTTGTTCTCACACTATTAGGACACAAATGGACTTGCATGTGTGCCTTGAAATGGCATCCATGCATGTAGTTTATCCAGTAGAGGTCTTCATGGGTCCACCTGGATCCGAAAACCTGAGGTCCGACCCGAGACCCGAGTGATTAGAATTAGAGGAATTAGAATGCTCTTCCCCAATACCACCTGGAGCTGACTAACAAATAGGCTTCTGGGAAACTAAATTTTTATTGCTGTTGTGAAACAGCCCAAATGTTCAGTTTATAGTAATAAAAGAAATTATAATGGGATCATTTTTATAAAAAATCCTAAATCCTGAAGGTTTGTGTAACTTTTGGTTACCCTAACTTGCTCTGTTTCACACAGTTTTAAGTTCCTCCACAACTCCCTGAAGGGGACAGGCTTTGAAGCAGCATGCGGAGGTGAGGAGGTGCAATAGAACACCACCTCTTCATCATCTGCTCCTCAACCGCACATACCTTTCAGTGTTGAACTGTCAGTGGCCACCATCTGCTGTTTGGGTGACAGGGATCATACCCACAATAGCACTTGACACGACTGATACTTCATCTGCAAGAAAACTCTAAAATATTTCCATGCATATGAGTCCACTTGAAAGTGCGCCTTTGCAGGTTCGGGGTTTTTCCAAAGTCACGCTTGAACCTGAGAAGTCCACATGTTTCAGCACGAGGGAGATGAAACGCTGATTATGTGCTTTGTTGAAGCATTGCTGCTTTTGTGTTTTGCTTACATGTGCGTTTTTGTGTTTTGTTTAAACAGAAAAAGTGCGAGAAATTCAGGAGAAACTTGAAGCTTTCATTGAAGCCCTTCACAAAGAGAAATAAACCAGTAGGTGGATGTATTTTCACTACATGGGTACAGACAAATTGTAGAGAGAACAAACACAAAACAATGGAAATATGTCTTCATGTTACTAATTAAATATTCAAAAGTTTAGAATTTGCAAGGTTTCTTTTTTTGTGGAAAACGTGACATATCAGGGAAAGTTTTAATTTTTCAGACTTGGAAAAACACTTCTGTTCTGAAAATGTGTCAGAAAATATTTAATCAGCTAGAAAATGCTCTTACTGAATGCAGTCCCTCTAAAGTTACTTCAGAAATCTGTATCCAGTGATCAAGGGCTACAAATGACATGAAGATTAAGCGATTAAACCCATATTTTAGCATTAAATGCTTTTTTTTCCATAATTTGACAGACGTTTAACAAATTTATCCTATTTCAGGATCGTCTTATATCTGGACACAGTCGTGGCCCACAGAAGAAAATGCACTGAACAAAAACGACAATTTTTTTTCCTTGGAAAATGACTGTCTTTGTGATTTCCCCTCTCATCTGGTTTTAACATGCCCTGCTTCAGCTTTCAATCCCACACACACTCTTCTCCCTCTTAAAGCAAGTGAAGCTGAAGTCCTTAAGCTTGGCTGCAAATTTAATTACTGTTGGAGCAAAAGCACTTAGTCAAGTATAGAATGGTACCCGTCAAAACAACATGCTTTATTCTTTTCCCCCACTGCTTATCCCCAGTCACCAATGTGTTCGCCAGACATGTTCTCCTAGCGTGGAGAGGGAAAAGATGAGAGCGTACATCTCCACTCATCCCTCGTTCCTAATGAAAATGAGTTTCTCTGGTTCCCCTTGACTTTCTTTATTAACTAAAGTTATAATAATATAGACACCACACGGTAAAATGCATCTGTTATTGATTTTCCTCGCTGTGAGAAATTCCAAACTGTGTTTTATCACCAGTTGCCACATTTTGAAGATTCATCTTTTGAAGATGTGACATCACAGCTCTTGGTCCCTCTTTAAGACGCGTTCAAGACGCATCTCGTTGAAATGCAGCCATTTAACAGTTAAATAATCTCTATTAATTTTGTAGAGTCAACTTTAGTATATGCAGTTCTCATCTGTGCGTCATATTAAGTCTCGACAATCTACCACTACCGTCTTTGCTGATAGTCACACTGAGCTTTGATTGATAGATTGAGGAAGATATGGCAATGAGGTCTCAGTTTGAGGATTCGAAACATGCCCTTTATAAATGGGGCAGTTATTGTACAGCACAAGATACGATTGTCCCCCGTCCCCACACACAGGTGGATTATATTGCTTATCCTGTCCCTTACCTTGGTCTACAGACTCATTTCCTTGCACTTATTTTAACACAGATTCTCTTTGAAATGTTTAAGGGGTTAAAATGCATCTTTCATTGTCTTTCATTCATTACTTGCACATTTTATATCGCCCTCCCTGGATTTTTGAGATCTGCTTGGATTTTTATACAAATATAAAATCCACTTCAGTGTCCTCAAAGTTTTGAGTGTCAGGGACATCAACCTTTTGTTCCCAGCAGCTCATTAATGTAAATGGGTAAATATACCTGTACTTATAAAGTACCTCTACAGTAAGTAAATCACAGATCTGTTAACACAATGAGGAAGTATACGTGTGCTGCTTGTAAAAGAATATCTGTATGTCAGTTTAAGAATGTTTTCCCTTTTTCTGTTGTAGATTGTAATGTTTGCATGTGCCCCATCAGATGTGGTTTATTTATTATAATTGGTGTTAAAATGAAATAATAAAAGTGACTTTAAAAGTAAACAAACAAAAACGATCTCCATTATAAATGACGAAAGGTGGACAATATCCAACATGTGTTTTGATTGAACATTTGTTATTTTCTGGAATGTTAGTTTGCTGTTGTTTTGGTAACTGTCCTAAATTATTTTGTCAGGTTTACAATGTTTATGCTGTTTATGCTTTCGGTTCATTTAAACATTTAAATGTTGGGTTACATTTTAAAATAAGAAACAATCATACTTGATATTTCGTAAACATCCACTATTGAAAGATCTACAGTTTCGCTGTGTTCTGGCCTCAATCAGATTTCTGCTTGTCCAGTGTTTCAGTGCTTAGACACACAGGATAAACAGAGCAAATTCCAAATTTATCAGTCATCCCATAAATGCTTTAAAGGAATAATTCACCCAAGATTGAAAATTCAGACAATATTTATTTACCATACCAATAATTAATAGTGACCTATCTAGTGGGGCAATTTTGGCCTAATGGTTAGAGAGTCTGACTTGTAACCTAAAGGTCACAGGTTCGATTCCCATTGCCAGCAGGAAATGACTGAGGAACTGTGTGGTGTGAGTAGCCTGCTCTGAGGTTTACTCTTTGCTCTGTAGCCCCTGTGCTTATCAGTGCACAGTTGCAAAGCTGCAGCTCTGTGTGGAAGCATGAGGCCCTTAAGCTTTCAGCCCCAGCCTGCACTGAAGAATACATTGGGCAAGAGGTCTTTAACTTCAGGGAATCCTCTCCCATTTCACAAGGGCTTGACTGTTTACTGGCATTGTTACCTCGCCGGAGGGGCATGTGGGGAATTGCTAGGTGTCTGTTTTTCAAAAAGCACTCTATTTCTTTTCCAGCACCTGAGGGCCACATATATACATAGACTCCGGAGTGGACCGGTCTCAGAGAATGATTATATTCCCCAGCACCTTAGGGCCACATACATACATAGATTCTGGAGTGGACCGGTCTCAGAGAATAATTATATTCCCCATTTGTTTAAAAGAAGGGGCTGCAGAAGGTGTGGCCGAAGAAATGCTTGGAAGAAAAAAAGCTAAACTTTTACCTAATGACTGTGTAGCGTTTCAAAAAGGGCAAAGCAGAAGTCAACCTCTGTGCTATCAGATAACTGGCTTCTGAAGATGGGGGAGGACACACTATATGGCCATTAGCATATCTAAAGGCCATCATATTGACTAATAGCCGGGGCAACAACGCCACAGTGGCTCAGTTTGTGTTTTCTCTATTATGTAACCAACACAAAAGAGCCCAAGACTGGTAAAGACCTGTCAAATGTGCCACCACTGCCGACGTTCACAAAGCCTTATTTTTTGCCTCAAAAGACACTGACTTGTTCTGTCTATGCCCCTTCTGTCATCGGCCCCTGGTCTGCCTTTTTTGGGGGGACTGGGGAGGGCACACACACAGAGTCACTTTGTGAATAAAGCTTGAAATAAATTCAGTCGTTCAACTCTTGGGCTGTTTTGGCCATGTAACCGTTTGTTCACAGGCTTGTCTTTTGAAATGGGCCAGCCCCTCTGGGCTTTGTGCTGTCTCGGTCCTATACAGATCACTGCTTATAAAGGTTATAAGAGTTTTAATTTTTAACCAGACAGATATAGGCCGAAAGAAAAATGGTAAATGTAATGAAACTGTGTTTTATTGTGCAAGCTATGCTTCTCTAACTGCTTTGTCTTATACTTTGTATAATAAGACAATAATATGTTTTATTGAGTAAAACAAAAAAGAAATAGGTTGAAAATCATTTTTATCTAATAAAAATTCAGTTTAATTAAATGCAATAAGCCATGAATAGCTGTGGTGTTAAATGTTTTATTTGACATGCAATTCATTATTACATTTATTAAACAACTCAAACAAATTACATAAAACAAATTAAATAAATAAATGTAAGATTTGCTAAATAAATTATCTTGTAAATTATGCTAAATATTATATTATTATTATTATAAATATTATGCTAAATGTAGAGTATTTATGGTTGCCAAGCAACTTGATACCTTATACAATGTGTGCTCACATATTCATATTAAAACAGTTTTAAGTACAGCTGATTCTAGTCTAAACTGTGTAATAACCACTATTCCTTAATGAGCTGTTTCTTGATATGTTATTTTTACTTTTATATTATGTAGAATACTTTTATATTTTGCAGAATACAACAAACCAGGCATTACCTGCTACTTTTAATATTATAACAATATTCTTGTTTGACAATTCCAGTGTTATTATAGTAAACATGATACACCACTTTAGCTTCTTATCTCAAATTCACAGGTTTATGTGTCTCCGAATGAAATCTCACTGCCCCTCTTGATTGCTGAGTCGACACCTTTTCATCACCAAGTGTTATCTTGGCTAAGAAAGCAACAAGCTTCATTTAGCTCTTTACTGTCCTCTGGGATCTTTGCTTTATGTGGAGGGAGAAATCACGGTACAATTGGCCATTGTGTGCATTATGTTTGAGGCATCTTCCCATTGCTGCTGTGGGGTCTGTTCCCCAGCTGAATAAGGCCCATGGGGATTTTGGGTAAGGCACAAAGGTCAGTTATTTTCTTCTCCATCCCCCTTTGGCCACAACTAAGGGCAAGCCATAAATTACTATAACTATTTAGCATAGATATTAGCCACCAGTTGACACAATTATCCATACCTATGGGAGAAGTTGAATAGGTCCATGATTCATTTGTGTTGTTTGGTTGGGACTTTATTTCCTCTTCTTTTCATCACCATTTATCAGAGTGGGAAAAGTGGGAAAAATCAATAAGATGACCTCACTGTCTCCTGGCTGTTTGTTGGGGAAAATGAGACTCTATTCTATCTATTTAATAGATTCACAATGGCAAATCAATATTTCAGCTTTGTAATCCCCACAGTGGCTCTTTTCCACTCACAAGACAAAACAAGGCGGTTTCTTTCACCCGCTCATAAAGGGACACAAATGCGTACTGTTAGAGATTTAATTTAACACGCTGACCATTTTGACTGTCTGCGAGCAAACACGTATCATCCTGTGAAAGGGCTCCAAGACAGCAGAGGCCAGTGAAGGCAGTGAATGAGGTCTGCATCACAACAGTCTTACACTTTCATGTGGAGATAAGGGCTGCTGTCATGGAAAGCTGATCAACAACAGAGTGCTTCTTCTGCCAAGCCAAGCAACTTGGTCCGGGTGAATTTGCATGGGCTTAGAAGGATTATTGGGGTATTCATGGCAACCTCAGGCCAGCAGGTGAGGTCCTGGCTCAGCTCCCTCATCCTTTAGGTAAACAGTGCTGTTTGGTATTGAGAAGGGAAGGGGGGAGATTGGTTGCTAGGATGAAAGTGTATCCACAGGCAGGCTGATCCTTCCAAGCAGCGTGGCTCTTGTAGAGGCTTGCCACCACAGCGTAGGAGATTCTAAGGACCATATTTACTGTGTAAGTGGAATAGTGTGTCTGCACCAAACGGAGTCTGGTGACATTACTTTATTGGCAAGAATGGTGTCTTAGAAGATGCTAAAGCCCTTCGCAAACAAGCGTAGAGCCTTTGCATTGAAGCGGAGATTCTGAATGCTGGTTGCATTTCCTTTGTAGCTTAGCAGCGCTAACAACACACCAAATGAGGCTGGTTTAAAGTTATAATTTATTCACCATTACATAATGTAACATATTTAGAATGAGCAGGTTTTGTTGCATTGAATCATTATATGAAAGGTAACATAAAATGACATGATTTTAACAAGTAATTATAGTTTTTTAGATGAGATATAGGCCTATATATGGGTGTGTGTATTGTAAATTATATATACAAGCATGTATTATAGAATTTCTGTTTGGAAATTGGTTGCCTAAGCACAAAAACAAGTAAATTGTATTTTATGCATGTCAATTATTTGGTGCTTTTTTAAGCAAATATAATTAGCTGACATTCTTCAATGTGACTTGCTATACTTTAAACCTCCACGTATTTTTAAGTATATTTTATAAACAGAATTTTGCTAGTTTATTTATGGTTAGTATGCAGCTTTTATTATAAATTGAGGGACTTTGAGGGCAAATTTTGTAGTATTTATTACATTTAAAAAAAAAATTCATCCTACCTGGTCTTTAAAAGGTGAAGGCGGAAGTGGTGAAAAAATGGTGACCAATGACAAAAAATCATACACATTTTAACTTGATTGTTTATTAAAAATGTCAAGTGATTCAAATTGACTTGTTTTGTGTACTATACAGCTATTTTTTAGCTAAAACATCAACACAAAATTTGCCTAAATATTTTCACAGGAAGTCCTAGCCCAGAGTATGTATGACAGGTGAGCCTACACAACTCTTACATTACTATTCATTTAATATATATTTTACATTTGTCCTCATACATTTGGACAAGTGTAACTGTACGTTATACATTTGTCCTCAAAATGGTGTGGCAGGTACAGGGCACGAGGCCCTGTACCTGCCACAAGCCTCAGAGTATGAAGCCCATAAACACCACTGCTGTTACAATGGATACTCTGGGCACCATGTTTATTTACCTGTTTGTTAGGGAGGGAACAACCCCACTGTTAGACCAAACACTACCGGCTGCTCCACTCATGAGGCTCTCTATGCTGTCAACACGCCCACAGGCCTGCTCAAATATTGGCTTAAGACATTTGGGGTAGGCTGATACACACCCTACAGACAGTTGGCCATTGTCTTCATTGTCCAGAATGACTGTTGTGCCCTCACCAGACCAGGACCTGCCCTTTGCAGCCAGGGGACAAGAATGCCTGTGTGTAAATGTTTGTGTGGGTGGATTGTGTGTGTGAGTGTGTGTACTGAGGGTGTTGATTGCGAGGTTGTGTACCCATTACTATGATCCTAAGCTCAGGAATGTTTGCTTAGACAACAGTGAGGAACTGTAGTTTTTCTAGTCAAACCCCTCTCCATCCTCAACTCAAACAACACTTGCAGAGCAAATGGCTCTTCTTTATCCAAGAGCCGTTGCATCTCTTTAGGAAGGGGAAGGTAAATAATTACAAGGCTTTATTAGGTGGATAATGTGCTCTCAGGGTGCCTGGACTCACCCTGAGCAAACAGGACAATCCAATAGATCTGTTACACAGCATGTTCCGGTACATAACGCTCTTTTATAGGCTCAAGCAGGAAGTTTGTAATCTACAAGTGGCAAACCCTGGTCATCTTTCAGAGTGGATACAGTATGTTCAAAATGAAACACTAACTTAGTACTTACTGGATACTGGCCAGGATAGTTCACCCAAATAATGAAAATTCATCCATCATTTACTTACCCTCATGTCATTCCAAACCTGCATTTCTTTTAATTTGCTTCTGAGGAAGACATTTTAAAATACAATGGTAACCAAATAACACTGGCACCCATTGGTTTACATTGTATGGACCGAAAACCACTGAGACATGTCTTAGAATATCTTCTTTTGTGTTCCACAAATAAAGTGAAGTCATGTAGGTTTGGAATGACATCAGGGTGAGTAAATGATGGGTGAATTATCCCTTTAAAAATTAATACAGTTAGGGAAACAGTAGGAATTATTCTACAGTAAACAGTAGTATGCTGAATTATTGTCTGTCCATTTGTCATTTTAATATTTTAATTAAGGAATGATTTCAGCCAATAGTTATGGAAAGGTTGTACTATAGGTAATGTATTTCTATAAATGGTATGAAAAACGTCTAGTTTCATTTAGTTTCATTTAAAAGTTTCATTTAGCAGGGGTGTTCTTTGTCATGGGTCAAGCTGACCTATGCACACACTCAGTTTCCATGGCCCTAAGATAGAAATTTATAGTAGCCAAGCCCCAGCCCTTATCCACTGCTTCCCAAAGCCTCAGGCATGCTGGTTAATGACCTGAGATGGAAAAGGTCAGTGCTTATTGCACACTTAGCATGTTATGACAAAGCGCAGCAGTGTGACCGTATTTACTGTGCTGTCTTATGGTTGCTTCCACACAGCTGTGTATTCTGCTTCTTACTCGCTCATTATTTCCAGACGGACACATTCCTGTCATTCACACACAAAGATGTGACCCTCCACCTCCTCACACTCAATATGTCTGTATCCTCTTGCAGCTGCAGCCGCTCTTTTATTAATTAAATTACCCAGCATGCCGTGATGGTTCTCTGTTGAGGTAATGGTGGAAACAGATTGCGCAAACAAATTGAGCAATTAAGAAGAGATAAATAATTTGGTAGTGAACATTGAAGAAGGTTATAGAGATCATTTTGGTCATGTTATTACATTGTTTTGGCTGTAAACTGGATAAAATCACTGACTGCAGAGATTATTGGACTTTTTGACACCTTCCAATGTGAAACAATGTGTTTCATGTTTATTATAACACCTTGAGTTCTCTCATACAGTATATATAAACCACAGGTCTCATTCATCACTTTAACTGCATGTTCCATCAAGTTAACCTTATATCTGTTGTTTTTAAATTTTACAAGCTTAATATTATGAAATCTTTTGCTTGAAGTGTTTTCCCAAACGTTTCCATTAAGTAGGAAATCATTAAAAACTTTATTTTGTAAGTTTTAGAGTAAGTTTTGTAAGTTTTTTTGCATTGACATTCATGTTTGCTTATAAGAACATTATTCAATCTTTTTATTCTATCAAGTTAAATACATTTACAAAAAACATTTAAAACCCAAAACATTTTACTAACAACTTAAGAATAACATTTTTGATATATGATAAAATGTGAAAAAATTCTAACATTAATGCTTTTCAACTTTGAGAAAACTTTTTTATTAGCAAATGTTCTCAGAACGTTCCCTTTTAGTTGGGTTAATAGTTTATCTAATGCAATGACATGCCAAATACTGGTATGTAAAGTGATTGAAATGCTTCAATGGAAAGTAGCTCACTAGTTATTTCATCCCCCTGCAGGTTGTTTTCTTTACAGTACATATCAATCTCCAGGAAGCATATACAGATCCACCCACAGGCTTTCCCCTGACACATTTACCCATGACAGCTCTCTTTCCTCCAGTTATCACAAATGCTCCAAGTTCATCACATACTAACTCCCCCCACAGGCACAGAAAATCTTCCACTCCCCCAGGACCAATTAAGAGCCTACCTGCCTGAGGCCTTGGCACTCCCTCCACACCTCCAGACCTGACCTGTCACCCCTGACACACGACCCCAGTGCTGAATGAGAACACCCAGGAGTGTCAGAGCAAGACCCCCCCACCCCCCCACAGCCCCTGCCTCTGCATTCCTGACAGGAAATGACCAGACAGACCACGAGCTCATGGCGGTAAGGAGCAAGGGATCGGATTCAGTCATCAGGTCAATGCAGAGAAAACTGAGAAAACTTAGCCAACTATACTTTTTTCTGTAAAACACAAAAGTTAAATTAGCATGGAGGTTTTGAACAACATGAGCGTGAGTAAATGACAAAAGTGACATAATTTCTATCCTTTAATATTATAATTTTTGGATAGTATCACCCCACATCACACATTGTGTTTATAAAATCATGGTTTGCATGATTTCATTTTTGTTTCATTTGTAAAATATGTGCAAACCTTTAGGCAGAAAAGGACATGGAAACAATTTACTATGTATTTTATTACTATATATCTTATTACAGTGCAGAATAATCTTAAAATGTTTTTTAAAAAGTGGAAACAAACCTTGGAAGGACTGCAGTATTTCAGTATGATACAATCCTCACCTGATATACTAATTTTATCAAAAACAAAATACTCAAGCCACAGGTGTTCAGGTGTCCTGAACCTGTGGCACAATTAAAAGATCACTCTGAATATAGATTCAGAATCATTCCTTACATAATACATCACAAATCCAACTTTAAAAAGAGAAGAAAATGAGGCTGTTCATCTTACAATCCATCTTACAATTCGTCCATCTCCATGCCAACACTCTCCTTGCAGCCCCTGCATTCACCATGGTGAGCGCACAAGTCCGTAGCCTTGTGCCCTCTTTTATTCTTCCCGTATGCTAATCTGCTGGATTAGGGCATGTGCAGCATTGTATTTGCATTTGTCCAAACATGACAGTGGTCCCAAAGGGTCATGCTGGACACTGACTTCGGCACCTAGGCTGCTGTGGGCAGAGAAGGGTCTTAGGAGGGCACTGGGGTCCACTCTCCTAATCAGCTCAACAGCTAGACTGAGCCCTCAGCGCTTTGTCCGGTGGTCCGACAAATGCCACTCGCTGAATGGACCAAAACTCAAAGGTCGGATTGGCCGCAGTGGGCGGCAGCTTTGAAATGCAATTCACACCGCACTATAACACTGCAGTCTTCATCCGTTGCTATCTTTTCACAGGGAGTAAAAAGACAGCGTGTTATCTGTATAGCTTTAGCTTACTAACTCTGTTTGCTAGTTAAATCCATCAACATGGGATTAAATACTAACTAACACTAAAACAAACTTTTCTAGTCAAATCTAGAGGGCTGTGTGTGAAACTGGCCAGTATTAAAGTTCTTGTTTTGTAGGTGGGTATGGATCATTTTGATTTACTGTAACCTTTCATGTAAAACTATCAGTTAACTGTATTAACTATTGGGTGAAGCAGTTTCATGTCCATTAGAAGGACATTGACTGTTGACACAGTGCTCAATTAAGGCCAGTAAATGTCTGGGATGAGTGTGTTAACTAGTGCTGCTAATGCTGTTAATCCCTTACAGGGAACATTTTGTTTATACTGTCTGTTTGGCACTGTCTGAAATTTGTGCTCTGCATGAACTTAGACATGTTCATCATGTTTTGGTAAAAAAAAAAATAAAGTGACACCCAGGAGTGGCTGTTTTGAACTATTCTTAAAATGACAGAATATACATTTTCTTTTGTGCATTGTTTTTATAAGCAGTCAGATATTGTCTGTTTCAAAAGGATCATTTAAAAACTTAGAGAACAGAATAGTGGTCTCTATCTTTAAATAGTGTAATATAATAATATAATATAATATAATATAATATAATATAATATAATATAATATAATATAATATAATATAATATAATATTATATATAATATAATATAATATAATATAACCTGTAAAAATAATTGCTTTAATGTACAGAAAACCATCCTTTAGCTATTCATAACACTGTTGTCTTTAGCAAAAGCTGAGAAACGAATGGCTAGGAAATTTTGCCAATACAGTTTTTCAGGTCACAATCCAAAATGAGCAATTAAATCAAATTGGAGCCTTTGGGAAGCACTGTGTCCCTGTGGACTATATGGCCCTGTGACTATATGTTTGATGCTGAAGTGACCTACTTGTGCAGTCTGATGAATGTCCACTGGCAATAAAACTGGTGGCTAGACATTAATCTGGGACAGATCAGAATCCAAGTATGTCTCCAGTCCGTGTTAATTGGCCAGTTGTTTTATTGTTAGCTGGGAGGATGAGAGAAAACCCAGGTAGTTAAAGACACACAGATATATGAGCCCACCTCTCCACTGGAAAAAAAAGGAAACAAGGAAAAAAACTCAAGAGAATCAAACCCTTCTACACCTTTTAGGGTACAACCCAGTTAACAATTTAAATGGTGTAAAATGTAAAGGTTGTAAAAGTGTTTCCCTGACATTTACATTAAGTAATAAAAACATTTAAATATTATTTTGAATGTTCTAGGAATGAAAAATGCTTTTAGTGGTCCTTAGGAAATATCTTTACGCCAGTCTATGACATCAGAGTCAGTGTCAGATATACTTCCTTAATAATTAAGAAAGATTATTGTCTTACACTAAATGACTTTATATGAGTTTCTTTAGCATGACTGGTAAAACACATTACTAGTGATGGCAAAACATAGGTTCAGTTCTCAGGGAGTGCATGAACTGACAAAAAGTATGTCCTAATTTGCACACTATCATTGCGATTGTATATTTTATTTGTCTCAGTTTCCAGTCTGATCACGAAGGAAGGGGAGTGATTCAGTCTGCTGAGCAGCTGATAGATGGATGGGTGCAGAAAGACAGCTTGGCTTAGTTCTGATAAGGCCTATCTCCAGCAGGACTTCCTCAGACATTTGGAAACAGTCAAACACTGTCAACCCATAAGGATGTATGCTGGATTGATGAGGGGCTAAAGGCACTTGGCTGCTTTCTACACTCTTATCAAGTGACCATTTTGTCTGAAGCATTAAAACCTTCTCTAGAGAGGCTCAGTTTTCTCATGTCACTAAACTTATCAGCCCTGTGCTGAGAACAGCTGTCTCAGATAAACAGGAAGGATGTCACACGTTTGGAAAAGACACGTGTTTGACGGATAGTGCTAAAGGAGGTATTTGATAACAGGGTCCAAAATCCTCTTTTTATGGCATCATACACATTTTAGTCTTTCATAGGAAATCTAGCTCCCTTTTATATAAAATTAAGGGTTAGAGATTCACCTTTAAATATATTGAATATTTTCGTGTGAGTGATCAATTCTCTTTTGGGTTTACATCAATACTTGATAATAGACTAATAAGGAAATTAATTTGTGACATTTTGTATTTGGCACCTTTACTACTAACGCATATCAGATAACTTTGCACCTGTGGTTTGTTAGATAAACACCCAAAAAAGTGGCAGGATATACAGTGAGGTTTTTTAAATCTGAGACCACTAGTAAAAATGCTTAAATTTTCCTTTTTCTTTACTGTAATACAAATTTATTTGAAAATGTGATTATTGAAAAATGTACCTGAATTTCAGAATCTCTTAGTATTTAGTGTTTCCCCCTTTTACCATTAAAACAGAATACACTAGAGCTGCCACATCATGAAAGTTTGATTGCTTTACATTTTTCAATTTTCTGCAACTTTCTGTTTATTTTCAGTTTAATTTTAAACCCCAAATTTTTCATGTATTCTCAGACATTTGGACTTGGATCTATTTGGATCTTTATATGGACTGTTTGTCTACTTTCACACAAAGTTTCATACAACTGTTATTTTCTCATAGTTTTTAACACTGTGTGGTATGTCTCAGCATTGAAATGAGCAGGGATTCCGCAGACCAGCTGACCTGTCCTTCTGTGGGTGGTCAGAACTCAGACGTCTGTATGCTGATCTCTTTCTCTCCTCCGCAGCCAAACCAGTGCTGACCCACTGAGCTCCAGGCCGGGACTGACCTAGTGTCCACAACCCACTGAGAACTCAGTCTCAGGGTCTATCTCTGGGATTGGCCCCCTGTGGACTGTGGCTCTAGGTCACTAGGTGGGTATTGTGCATGTTGCTGACCAGTGACAAAAAGCTCTTTTGGGGCCAGTGGTCAAGATGAGAAGCTGGTGAAGTGAAAGGAGACAGAACGCGCTCCCCACTGTTCCAGCCTAATTTGGCAGGATGCTGGCCGGCCGATTGCCTTCTGAAGCAAAGCTGGAAAAGCAACTCTGCACAATGCTGTTTGTGTAAAGTCTTTCTGCAGTCAATTCAGGTCTCTCCAACCACTATCTGCTCAAGAAAAGCACACACATTCTATAGAAATTTGCTTCCAGTTTTTCAAAACACCCTTTGTTGCTATTATGTTTGTCTAAAGATATAGATAAAAATACATATGAATTTTTCAATTGTGCTCGGTGTGAAAAGATGGATTTCAGCCTCATACAGTCACTATAGGGGTTAAATATACAATGGAAGAATTTTCTGAAGACTAGTATGCAGTTTAATAGCTCAAGGACAAACAAGAAACTCTTAAATAACTAACACAAAGCATAAAAGCAGCTATTGGTTGTCCAGGTAACCTCACAGAAATTTAAGAATCAAGCTTATGTGATTTCTTGTTACTTGTTTACTAAACTGGGTTATTTTTGTACATTCAGTTATTATTATGTGTTGTGAACTATATGTAAACATTTGTCATGTGAAATTTAGTACTGTTGAGGGCAGTACTAAATTAAAAAACAAACCTTACTCCTCTCATTTTTCTTAAATTATTAACATTTTCCAGATTCTTCAATGTGTATGTAAACTTATGACCACAACAAAAAACTGTGTTCCTCCTCCTCCATATGAGCAGTTGGAGATGAAAATGTGCACACTTATCTAACCCAGGCCTGTGTCCAGAGGGCCAGAGTGAAAGGGTAAAGACACGAATGCACTAACAACATGCAGATGGTGAAGCTGTGTGATCAGTACAACCTACTGGCCCTGTCGAGATGGCTGAGAAGATCTGCGATTCCATGCTGGCATTTATGTTCACAGAGCCATCCTCTCACATAAGCTGTTCATATGTACAGCCCTTTTATTCAGAACAGCACATTTATAATATGGCCACATTACTGATTTAAGAAGCTTTGTTGGCATGGTAACAAGAAGCTTTGCATTGCCAAAGCTTTAGTTACCACATTACAAATTATACACATACATACACATTTATGCAAAATAAATAAATAAATGAAATAAAACACTAAGAGGAAAAACAGCTGTTTATATTTTGTTAAACAACATTTGCGGAAGTCATTTCCCGCTTTGTCGTCCTGTCCTGTTCTTTATATTTTTTCCCTGCACTTCTGGACTTAGCTTCTCTTCTTGTGAAAACTTCTTGCACACTTAAATGATCAAGGTTGTTTTTGCACTGAAAATTACTGACGCATCATAGCCAATAAATTGTATGTATTGACAGACCGATTTCAGGTCTTTTGTAATGATATGACATCACTGTGGAAGGTGATGTGATTTATTAGGCAGTGAGTCATATTAGAATAAACTCTGTTCTGGTTTATTGCAGCATCTCATGAGAGCGAGGGTGGAAGCTGGGTGCAGCCAGACTGCTGCTTCTAGAGCCCCAGATTTATTGAATGGCCGAGAGGAAGTAATGATTGAAAGTGAGGCAAGCAAGCTGCCTGGCCTGGCTCTGGGCCCCTGGCTCCTGCATTCTAGCAGGTGGCCAAAAACCAGCATGCTGCTTGTCAGGTACCTCAAGAAATTGCGGGAATGTGGAAGTGTAATATGTGGGAATGTGTGTGTGGGAGACAGTTATTTATAGTAGTTCACTAGTGTGTAATGCTCCATTATAATTTACAGCAGCTGCATGCTTGAGTATGCTGCTGTGCTGCAGACCCCTTGGAACCTGAAGCCGCTGTGTATGCAGAGTTTCTTAGAGTTTAGGGTCTGGCTGCCCTAATCTGAATTACAGCTAGTGGAACATTTTAAATGCTACAAAATTTAAGAAAATCATTTTTATATATGGTTTAACTTTTAAAATGTTCTAGTTTTGATAACTTTGAGAGAACTTTGATAGAGCTTTTAGAGAACTACCCAACAGTCAGAGAAATGTGTTCATGTGTTTCATGTGCAATCGTTCATGTAATTAATAATAACCCCTAAATGGGACTAATTCTAACTGTGATTAATTGCGAACAGCATTAGCTAGTTGCGAAAAGCATAAAAACTTCGGCACTGTCAAAGGTATGGCTGTGCGAGACTAGTCACACACTAGACTAACTATTTATGCTGGCATGTAGAGATGATGAGAGCATGTATGTGAGAGGGTCATTTAACTCTCTTTACTTGAGCAAACTGCTGCCTCTTCCTGCCTGACAGCCCTTTTTCCTCCTCTTGTTGACAGGGCTGCCTTTGTTAGATGTAGCTAGTCTGACAAGTCACTGCTGGTCATGATGTCACTAATAAGAGCTAATTCACCATTCTAAGAGCTCTGCTAGACTCTGCTAGACTAGCCATATTCCCAGGCTACTTCCAGCCCACTTGAGATGGAGAGACACTGAGAGATAGTGAGAGGAGAAGCTGGACCAAAAGAGAACAAAAGTCAGACAGGGACTGTATTCAGAACCCATGCAGGTAGTCCAGCTAAAGGGTCCAATTTGTTATAAATGACACAGGCTCAATGAGCAAGGACAGGATGTCATTTGTTGGAGGCTGTTGTTCCTTTCTCTCTCTGCTGTCACCAGAGGCGAGGCCCCCGTCTGCCTTTTGTTAACACAGTGATGGTTATAGGAGGGGGGTTTGGATATGTCGAATGCAATTTTCTGTTGGTCCAGAAAAGCTAGAAAACATTTACAACCAAATCTAGTTAGCAGGCATCCACTTGCCAAGGGTAACAAAAGGCATCCATTTTAACATGTAAATTATTCATGGTTAATGCCTTAATAGACATCTAGATGTTTCCTGTGTCCAGCTCGTCACGTCTTCCCAAGCTTGTTTTCTCAGGGTTTCTCAATCAGAATAGCTGAGGCATTTTTTATCCATTTAACGAAAAAAATCACTGTTATTAAAAACACACACAACAAACAACTTCTAAGGTAAGGAAAGGAGACGGTTTTGAACACTGATGTGATCTGTGTACTTGCGCAGTAACTGAATTTTGTTCATTTTAACCAAAAAGTTAAGTTTAACCAAAAAGTTAAAGCTTGCTTTAGATTGCAGCCTTAAAATATTTATTCTGTGGCTAACTGTTATTTATTCTGTGGCTAACTGTCCCAGTGTTTTTAAACACTTTTTATTTAGTAGAGTGGAATGAAATAGATAGAGTTTGTTTCAAATTGTTTTACTAACCATATAGGTTGTGCCACCATGAGAAACAGATTACTTGTTTAATATTTGTAATAACAATAATGGTAATACAACGTATTAAAAACTGGACAATTTGAAAATTCCTAGAACATTCACAATAACATTTGTAATATTTGTTGTTACTTATTGGAAATGTTAAGGAAACGTTCCTACATATAAACATTTTTTAGCTGGGGACAGACCTTGTAGCATTTGGACAACAGTCTTAGTTCATCTTCAGTTATGCTTAATTTAATTTAAGCATAACTGACTTCTGAGTTATATTTTAGACCTTCCCCTTTTTAGGCCATGAAACATAAAGCATTTCACTCCAAGTAGGCTCCTCCCATTAAAGAAACAAACAATTCCAAGTTCATATTTCAAAGTGCATGTGGTGAAAGAAGCAACATTAGCAAATATTTAGTCATGTCTGATACGTGGCCGGAAGAATGACTTTGTCATCTAAAATGAGTCTGAGCTAAAGCAAGAGTAGAAATCAGAGTCACCATGACAACGAAGATGAAAACATGGGAAGTGAACACAATAACATACTTCCCCAAGCATAGGTGCCATATAAGGAAGCGTTCAAGTATGGAGACGTTCACAAAACCTTTAATGTCTGTGACACGAGCTTTGACTTCTACAAAAACTCAAAGAGCACATGGATTAAAAGCATTGAATATATATAATTTAAAGTCTTTAACTTTTAACTAATTTAAAGTTTTCCCTATGGGATATATCACTTATTTTTTCACACATGCATATGCTCACATCCACCAACATAAAAAAGTTTTATTTAGGTTTTCTATTGAATTTAATTATCACAAATACTTCATAGTTTATTCAATTATTTTAGCTTTTATATTGACTGATCAAAAGTTTATAGTCACTTGCTTATTCTGTATTAATATTTCCCCTAGCATTTTAGAATAAAAATGAATTAATCAAAACTATGAAATAACACAAATAGAACTGTGTAAATGATGATTAATGTGAATTATGTTCTCATAGCTCAAAATAAATCAAAATATATTATATTTGAACATCTTGGGAACATAATGGGATGCTTTTAAACCATACAGAAGAAGTTGCCATCTATGCTGGGTTCTTACTGGTTGCCTTTCTTCTAAAATTTTGACTGGTAGTGTATGTTGTTTCAATATGATGGTTGCCATAACATTCATAGCATTGCTCTGGGTTACCACACATTTATAAAAGTGGATCTGTTTGTAAACAAAATGGCTCTCAGAGTTTTCAGTCCTTGTTCAGCCTTTCTAAAGGAGCTTTGGCATTAAAATAATCACTTGACAAACATCAGCAAATTATTTCTGCCATTTGTCTAAACATCTAATTAGTTTAAAGCACAGAGTGTGGAAACGAGAGGCCCAACAATTTCCAAAATAACATGAAAAATGGGCTGAAGAATTCTCCTTATCAAAGATCTGAGATGTTTTTTTGTCTCTAGCATCTTAGATGGTAACTGTGGAGACTTCTGCTATTTCTCATCACATGGCTCTGTCCCCTCCCGCCCACCATTCATCCTTTCCCTTCTTACCCGCATAAAACAAAAGCAGGCAGCTGAAAGTGCTCTGAGGTAGGTAAATGTATTCAGTGACATCGGCCGGATTATTCTATTCTGTGTCGGCCCTGTAACATTTGTTTCCAGTCTTGTCTGAGGGCCGGGACACCCTGTTGGACCCTTTGTCCCACGTGCTCTCCACACAGGGCTGCAGTTAATGGTGGCCTTGTCCGGGACCACTGGAGCAGAAACTTTAGCCAAGCAGAGCAGGGAGGTTCAGCTGTGAGGGGGGTTTTACGTGAGGGTGGAAAAAAGTCTGCCAGGCCACCTTAGAGGTTGCCATGGGAAGACAGCAAGACGACTCTCGAGAAACCTTCAGAAGGGTACCCTTCTGAAATGCTGGGCAGACCCCCCCTTTCATTTCCTCTTTTCCTAAATGTTTTGCTGGTCACCACACCAGCAAAGAGAGTAAAACTCTTCTGCATTATTAGTGACAGGTACCCATAGTGTCCAGTGGCTTGTCAGGCTCAGAACCAGGTGCTTCTGGAGAGGAGGAACATGAAGGTTGAAAAGATCAGGAATTCTCTGCACCATCTTGAATCTTCACAAAAGTGGTGCTCCTTTTTTTTCAGCACTCGTGGGCTTGGGCAGCTCGGCCACTCTGATCTCTCTCATGTCCAGTGTTGAGTTCCTTCACTTTGACTGAATAATCTTCTCCTTAAAACCCACATGTAAACTGGCTTATTACAAAAATCAAAAAATCATTCTGTGAATTTCAGCTATTTTCATAAATGTATTTCTTGAATAACATGATCAACTTAAGAACTTTTGGAACAAAAAGAGGAACCAAACTTACCATTACTACTAATAACATGAGGAGAACAACAATTATTGTTTTATTGAATAACAAAATTTTTTAAACAACATAAATTATTGTAGTAGCAGTTTTAAGAAATGCTGTTAAATGAAATTATACCCTGATGTAGTTTCACTTTTATGTCATCATGAATTATGAATGTTCTGAATGTTTAGTAAAATTGACAAAACAAAGTCAAAATGAAAATCTTCAAAATTCCTTGGAAACACTGCATTATTTCCACGATCTTGTGTTTTGCTTGTTGCCACATCTGGTCTATCTGCCATGTGACAACCCGAGACTGAAACAAAGCGAAAATGATCATAAACAAACAACTGCAAGCAAACGGCACCAAAAAACTCACATCGACATTGGTTCTCATACCAAAAGATCTAATTATAGTTTTATTTACCACATTTCTGTTTTACTCATGCAGTGTGATGGGAAGAAGTGGTATGGAAGTAAACACCTTCTTCCTGTAAAAAACATTTTATTTTTTAAGCAAACAGAAGAAATGTTCGTACTACAAATATACCTAAAAGACCCAAAATAAACAAAATAAACAAAACATGTTTGTATATATCCAGTGTAGTTCAATGGGATATATAAAAATAAACAAAACTTTGTATTTATATAGATTTCATGTCTGTTGTCTATTGTGATATCCATACATGATTCCTGTCATTTAGGTTATAACTCTTATTAACTTATTATGGGAGCTAAATAAGCTCAATTTAAGCATTTGGGTTTTAATCTTTTGTTATGGATCATACATGCTCCTGTGATGGTATTCTGGGCCAACATGTGACAGAATCTGTAATGAAATTATAATGAGAGAGGCTGGCAGACTGAAAATCCCTCGTAAAAACTCATTCAGCTCAAAGAGGTTTTGCTTACAATTATTCTCTCGTGAAAAATCTGCCAAAGAAACACTCTTCATATCACGCTGTGTTACCCAGGATCAAATTCCTATAAGACTTTAGCGAGGCAGGAATAACGGTCTAGTGCGCTGTCAAAAAAGAGCAGAAGAGCCCTAGTTAACATCACAGTTTTCCTTTTTATTTTGCAGGACCTGCAACTGTGAGGGGGTTGTCATAGAATCAAAAATTACCCCCTTTCTCTTTTTTGTCTATCTGTGTGTTTGTCTCTCTCAAACACACACACAACTTTGGTATGGGGCACCTTTATTGGATAGGTATTGAGGGATTAGAGACTGTCAGTGGTTTACAGAATAGCACACACAGCATGGCCACTGTGATTATAACACATAGATACTCCAGGGATACGGAGTGAGTTAAAAGGAAAGGGAGAGGATGGTGGGGTTTGCCGAGGAACCAACTGCATTTTTTTCAACCTAAAGCAAAGGGAGAGTCACTAATACGAATTTTGAAATGCATGCTGAGGACAGCATTTCAACCCAGATAACAATTTTGGGTTGTAAGAACGTTTCCCCAGTGCTTCCATTAAGTAACAAAAATGTTAAAAATGTTGTTTTGAAAGTTCTGTGAACGTTCAAAACATTTTTTAGACATTGTATTAAAGTTATTGCTTGGTTATTTTATATGATGGTTATCCATTTTATCCATGGTTATTTTATGGATATTTTATATTTTGTATTTTGAATTTTACATATTTTTGTACTCTAAGTACTTTAACATTTCGTGTGTTTTTACATTTTAGTATTTATCTCACAGTCTAACGGAGCATTCAGATTCACATTTCACTACTTCTTGTTTTCTATATAACTTGTATGTGACATAAATCTTGACTCTCTTGACTCTCTCTCTTGATTCTGGTTGTAGAACATCATTCAAAAATGTTTTTAATTCTGTAACATTTTTTGTAACCTTCCAATAACTACTTTTAAAAATGACATTTTTGAGACACATATATATATATATATAAAATTCAAATATTTCTGCAACTTTTACTACTGTTTTTTTATAACTTTGTGAGAACGTTCCCTGTTAGCTGGGACGGTTTAAAGTGGAAATAATGACGAATGAAGAATGAAACAATACTGAATGGAAATAGATGTTGGAATGCTGCTTGAGTTAATCTCTCGGACTATAGAGTGATTGGCTTGGGAAATTGTTTGTAGGGCATGGTATAACCTTCATTCCATATTATCTCTGTTTGATTTGGCTTAAGAACTGCAAGGATGAGAAGATTTGAAAGTTAAAAACATCCTGCACGTATGCTTTATGGTCAGAGGAAAGAGTGAAACAGAACATCAATCTATTTAATTACGTCTCCTCAGGCTGGCACTGTGTCAGTGTACACAGAGCCAGGTAGTGGTTTATAAAACAGCATTTCATCTGAGACAGGAAGAAGGTCAGAGGTGCATTATGTACATTCATGTCAAAAAGTCAGAAGTTTGTGACCTGTGATGAAGACTCATCGAAAAACCTGTAAAAGAAAAGGCAATTTATTTACATTTGGTAAAAATGCAACTTACAGCATACCCAATGTATACATTTATCATCGTATGCATTGAACAATTGACCTTGGGATCACCAGGACCATGCTCTGTCAGTTAGACTGCGGCACTAGACCATCATTCCCAGTACATCTGTACGGCAAATCTGTTCATTTGTATAAATAGCAACAGCAAACGCTGGTTGTTTTTTGTTTGTTGTTATGGTTGCTTTTGTGGCTAGGTCTGTAAGGAGCTCCCACCTGATTTCACTTGTGAGAGTCACTTTAAGCTGTCAAGAGCTACTGCTTTGTCTTTTTTATTTTAATTTTGTTTTGTAATTTTGTTTCTGTAATAATTTTTATTATTATTAATTTTAACAACAATAACAAATAAATTATTTTTATTACAATAAAAACAAAAAAAAATATCTTCTTCTTCTTACTTCCTCCCTGTACTTTTTTTTACTTTTAAAATACTGTTTAACTGCAGCCGGTTAAAAGTTATGCCTCTTCAGGCAACTCAACATAATGGGTTGTGCTAAAATTGCAGCTGAAATCAGGCTGTGAGGACAGATGAGCATTAGCAGCAGTATAAGTTCTCCAGCCCTGAGGGCAGGTATTTTTTTAACAAAGTGGGGGAATTCATATTTCTGCTGTTTATTACAATGTCAAATGACTCTTTTAAATGCACTGAATGGGCAACAGAGACCAATGTCCCTAAGTACCTTGTATTTTAAATTTGTCCTCCTCACATTGTAGTTTCACATTAATGAACTAGTAGTTTCACTCAAAATATTATGAAAATTATATTAAATATACTAAAATTGTGGGGTCCACATGTTTAAAACCACTATCAAAAATATTTTGCATTTGCGTGAAACCGAAAGTTATCTCAGCATGATTGCAGAATTTTCCTTAGTGAATGACCTAGAAATGCAGAATAATAAATATTTCTTATTTTGCGGTATACTTTGTTTAACATTATTTAAAATATTGCAGGATTCTGACATCAGTTTCTTGTCTCCTTACATACGACACATACACATTTCAACCACAAGAGGATGGTGTTGGCTCTTAAAGTTTATTTTTTTCCAGGCCCATGACACTGGTGTCACCAAATGCTACTGGGATTTAGACAGAGGAGGTGGGTCATTTTAATTGGTTACTTATTTTGTGAATCTCAGCTTACAAAACTTTCTATTAAAATAGTGTTGTCAGTGAATCTGAAAGTTTCAGTGAAGTTAGACATCTTGCCTGTGTTATAGCTCTGTTAAGTTTGAAGCTGTGCTTCCTATAAACACTGATAACTAAAACAAATGCTACAGTTTTCCTTGTATCATCGTACACAAAGGGAAACAACAGCCTGCCAAAACTCTCCACGGATTTGGTCAGCAGCTCTTATGCAACCTTTACCCTGAATGATTCTAAAGTTATCCTGTAATCCATATCCATGTAAATGACTTTAAACTCCATCACAAGCAGCAATGTGACTGTCACCACATTTACATTATATTTATTTCATCTATACAAAGCAACTTACAGTGCATTCAAGTTATACATTTTAGTCAATATATTTTAATCAATATGTGTGTTCCCAATCAAACCCACAACCTTTCCGCTCCTAACTAATTGAGCTACAGGAACTGTCATACTTTTTTTTGCTGTAGTCATACAATATTTGCCATCTGGATTACTATGCTGGCAGTCTCTTGGACAGCAGAGCAAACCTGTAAATGTCAAAGGCACACCCAGCCGAGACCCTAATGAGATGAGAGCTACAGGTCCCAATGCTGCTGTTGATTCAGATGTGCTGGGTAAACAGGACTCCAGGAGTTCCATTGGAAAGGGCCACAAACCCAGTGGATTAGGGTAATGCTGACCCGTGAGGGGGGGGAGATCCAGGGTTGCCTTTGACAGAACATGATGGATTAGAGTGCAGGTTTGGGGCGGGTGCAGATGGGGTGGCAGGGGCGGGAAGCTTGGCCAGGCCAGGATCAGAGCGTTGTCAACAAGGGATAATCCTGTTTGTCACATCACTCCAGGGCACAGATCTGGGCCACGTTGTAAGGATCAGAGCGTTGATGTACTGGTGTGCCGTAAGACACTAGATTCACCTGAGCCTGAGACAGTTTTGCAGACCTTTTAAACATTGATCAGCAAGATCGGTGACACACTTAATGGAAACGTTAGCAAATTTATGAAATAAACTTGGAGATTAGTGAACCCAAAAGAATTCTTTGTTATGTTTAATTTAAGAATTAGCTTTGCCTTCGATGTTATTAAAGGTTATTAGGAGCTGTAAAAATAGACAAACGTTAATATACAGTAAGACCATATAAAGCTATAAAATTATAAATGTATGTGGAGAACATTGCACAGATAACTTGATCTTGAGAGGTTTAACCAGACATATATTTCTAGAAGAAACAGCTACTAAGATCTTATTTGTAATCTGTTTTATATTTCAATCTCTCCAACAAAAATGAAGTCTACTTAATGCAACCATCAAAGCCAGGAAAAATGTGTCAGAAATCAATAACCCACACCTATTTGAAAGTACATTTTTTACTTTTCAAAGGTATACTTTTATTACTTGTTGTGTTGTGGTGGAACTCATGATCTTTTATTGCTAAGACAAAGCTCTAACAGTTAGACTATATGAACGTATTTATGAAACGAATCTGCTGAGGGAATTATTATGAAGGGTTGAGATGAAATATGCTTTAGCGAGGAGGAGGTGACATCGTTAGCCTGATCCGCTCGCTGCTCCCGCCTGTGACATGCGGCACGGAGGTTTCGGATTTGGCGGCGGTACCGGCCATATTTTACCTCCTCCCATTTGTTCACAAGACTCGTGTGTCGAGCGTGGGCGCCCCGTCGCATCTCGCACCCCGTCTGGCCTGACAGCGACTATCGCGGCTCGTTTTTGGGAAGCGCCTACACAGCACCACTGTCTGCCGCGCCAAGACGAACTGCCTCCGTGTCCAGACGGAGCCTCGGGCAAATAAGATTATATATATATATATATATATATATATATATATATATATATATATATAATCATCGGACTCGTACTTACTACAGTTTATGTAACTATACAAAAGCGGAAGTTTGGGAATCCTTAGTGAAATGTAACGATGCATTTTGGCCAAAGCATCTTCTGTGTGCAGGCAACATACCCCGCAGCGGTCATGTAATGTAATTTGGGTCTGCATTTAAAAACCTGTTTAGAAGCGACATGTCAATTGCAGATTGATAATAATAATAATAATAATAGTAATAAAGCCCCGTTATTTTTCTCCATCATACGCGCCTATGACGTACATGACCTTGATCACACAAACAGGTCACGTGGTGTGATGAAACTGATGCTGATTGAAATAACATTTTTGACTGCTTTGTCTTGCTTAAGTTAATTTTATTTTGTTAAGCATAATTTTTATTTGTCCCACCATTTCAATACTATGTTCACACGTTTTACAGTTAAAGCTTGACTGCAACAGACACAAAAAGACACAAAAACTATTGTGTTCAGGGTCTTGATTTGACACTTTTGATCCTAGGCATAATGCCAGGATTTTACTGAGGCTTAATATAAACTGAAACCGAGGATTTTAACATAAATAAACTGAGGATTTTAGCATAAATATTGAAATGGTTAATGATGATTTACTTTTTGTCAAGTTTTTATCAAAATGTACAAATTGATAAAATGTGTAAATCAGTTGATTATCAGTTGATAAAAATGTACACATTTTTATTTTATTTTTATATTTTATATTTATATAATAAGTCATATTGCTATGATAGATTTTATATTTTAAGATTGAAAGGGGCAAAAGGACCAAACAACAGGCATTTGTTAAAGACAAGGTCAAATGTTGTAATGTCATTTTAAAGGAAGTTTAAATGTCAGCTTCATGTAAGCTTCAGATAAAGTTGAATTCCATAAATTTGAATAAAAATCAATCCTGATATATAAAAGTGCCTAATATATACTAATATGAAATATGAAACCCACAATTCAGTTTCTCTGCGCAGCACCTAAACACACAGAAGGCAGTCGCACTAAAGCAGTTTAACTCTGTATGTCAGCTTTCAATACATTAACACTTCACAACATATGGGGATGTTTTCTGTGTTGCTTTCATTACACTGAATTTATAAAAAACAGATTCTGCTCCATCTACTGCATCTAGCTAATGAGATGATAGTTAGCACATGCGTCATGTTTTGACATTTAGCTTCCTTTCCATTGGTGTCTTTGGCTGAAAAAGGCTTTAAGGCTTATTTACAATAGCAACTTTAACATCTGTCCTAAAGTTTTGTTATGCTCAGGGCATTGTACTACCTTTGGGATTTTACACCAAAAACAATGATGGGAATTTTTGCATTGAACATTTGTGTGTCCCACTGGATATGCAGGTGTGTGTAGGCGTTAGACCCCCAGGATTTGTGGGATGTGGTCCCACAGAAAAGGGGAGGAGATCCTGAAAGTGTGGGCACAATGACCCCTTCCAACCTCTCTCCGTGGGTGTGGGTGGGAGGCAGTTATGTGTCATTTAGCCCCCACTGAGAGACCCCAAACCACCCCCACATTCTGGGGATGCCTTCCTGCCCAGGAGCCTTCCTCTCTCCATCTGTCCATTTTAGGAGCATACTCGAGAAAGGTCTGCATAAAACGATAAAACAAGAAAATGAAACAAGTGGTTTTCTTTAATAATTAACTATTCAATAGAAATGCTGCATCATTGTGAGCCATCATATCTTATACTTTGTAAGGGGGATACAATGAATAAATTGTGCCCGCTGAAAATATTAATTATTGGCTTATTAATTATGAATAGTTAATTATGGATGCTTTCGAATTATGAATTTAGGATGAACTGTTTTGATTGTTTGATGAATTGCTGATTTTAAGCAAAAATCTGATATTTGCTTGTGCCAAAAGCGTCATGTAAATTGTGTGGCAGGTACATAGTGCTCACTTTTATGAATAAGGCTTATACGAACTCATCTATTATCTGTTTGCATTTAAAAAGTTTAAAAATGACTTACTGTAAACACATATGCCACAGTGCAGATATATCGCCTGTTAACTGGAACATGGGTGTTGAGTGAGTAAGGGTGTTGGCACTAAATACCACATGCAAAAGTGCCACAACTGTTTAGTAAACTGGCTCCTGAAAGTGTCACTTATTGGAAATGACCCAGTACTACCAACTACCCAACATAACACACACACTCCTACATAATGCAGAGGGCTTCTCTGTAAAGCTGTTAAACTGGTCCTACACCCTTAGAGTTGGAGGGATGGAGGGAGCTAACTGATCATTTCAACACCCTGAGCCGTGTCAGTTGACTCATATCTTAGACGTGGGAAACATCTGACGATATGCAGCCCTGATTAACAAGCCTCTCCTGGATCTGTCCTGTAATCTCAAGGTTCGAGAGGTGGTTAAATAGATAATTGTGGTCTGGCAGAGGGGTGGGGGTAGGGGGCTACAGCTGCCATGCTGTCATTTATTTTGTTAGCGCAAACCCAAATAATGTGTCAGGGTCTGCTTCTGATCATCTTGACTAAGCCTTTTTAAGTTCACTATGGGAAGTATGAATTGCAAAAGTAGGAGTTATTGAAACAGCTGCTTGTCTAGCAGGAACGAGTGCAAGGAAGTTCAAGGGATTGCCAGTGCATTTCTCATTGTTATACCTTCTCTACTTATCAGTCATTGTAAGAAACCGAAAATGATCCTTGTCTTCTTGTGGACATGCTATCATCATTGCTTGTGGACATGCTATCATCAAAACAACGCTTTGAAGATCTAACAATGTAGAATCCTAAATGGAAAACCATTGTGTGTTGCAACTTGCATGAACTAGAAAATGACATTTCTTTCTTTCATTTTAGGGCAGGAAAGCCATATGTGCTAATGTATTTGTCCCACCCTCGCTTTGGTTTTGTTTGGAGAATTGTGTCCTCTGCTTACAGCTACCTGTAGAGTTCTTCCACACCTCATGCTGAGGAACTGTATACACTGATCTCCTCCCTAAATGCATATCCAGCCCCTCGAAAAGTGCCCTAATTTCTCTTAACTAACCTCTTCTGTTTTGTTCTGCCCATTATTTGGGTTTCGACAGCGTGTGGGCGACTCCTGACAGTTTGTATTTAATTCAGTTGCTTACAGGGGGTCTGCCTGGACATTAAAGGGCATGTGGCCACATTTAGGCAAGCCTTTACATGTCTAACCTCTCATCTGGAGGTATCTTGCAAAACAACTGTTGTGCAGAATAATTTAAGACCAGTTTTTAGTGTTTCACTGATTTTTAATGATCATATTTATATTTCTTGCACACATAGGACTTGCTCCCAATACATTTAAGAGGATACAGTTAACAACATTGGTATTTTACATCATGCTCTTTCTAATTTTCACATCAGCACACATTTCATATGGTGTCCGATGGATTTTCAAGGGTATCTCCCAGCGAACAGGGAACATTCTCATAATGGCTAACATTTAGAGGATGCTAACATTCTCTAAAGGTTCTTTTTAAAGTTTTCAAGAAAAAGTTTTGGCAGTAACATTTGAAGAACACTTTTCAACATCATACACATATATATATATATATATATATATATATATATATATATATATATATATATATATATATATATATATTATCAAAAATGTTGTTCTTACGTTGTTGAAACATTTAAAAAACACTACAAAACACTGCAAAATTAAAACAAGTTTGTTGTAACCAAGCAAAAATATTAATACAATGTCTAAAAAATGGGACGTTTTGAACATTCATATTCACATTGAACCTTTTAAATGTTTTTGTTACTTAATGGAAAAGTAGCAAAACGTTCTTACAACCTAAAATTGTTAGTTAGTCCTACATGTGTTTTTGGGACATTTTTGCTCATTTTGGAATTGGAAAGTAAAGCAGAGAAAGAAAGTGAGCAGGGTACAGGATGTGGAAAAATCCTCACATGACGAATCGACTTTGGGTCTCCCATGAAGCTACACCATATGTCAAAGCGCTGCCCATGAGGCTATGGCTCCAACATCTATTTGTGTTTAATTAATAAATCCACCTTGACATTCATAATCAAGATCTATTAAAATAGAAAAATTTCAAAATTACATAATTCAATCTGTATGGAAACTTGATAGTTTTTAAAATGTCTTAAAGCCCTGAAGCGCTACTGGAACATGAAATCTGTCAGTCTTTTATTTGCCAGCTTGGTTTCATGCTCATGACTTTCATGTGAACATTAGACTTCTCCCTGCCCACTTCTAAAACGCTTTGATAAATGATATGGACAGCTAAATACATTACAGCTTTACTGTAAAATGTCTCAACATGGCTTTATTGATTGGTCCCACAGGGGGAACGCCATTCTTTTGAAATTGGACCACTCTGCGTTCAGGTCACTTTGACCTCTAAAACTGTGTAATTTGTTTTAAATTGATCTAATTCAATAGACATAAGAAGTTTTGTTTTTAATGACCACATTAGAAGTATTTCAGGTCAATACTATACCCAGCTAAGAACATTAGGAACATTTCCCTAACGTTTCCATTCAGTATCAAATCCATTGATAAAGTTATTGTGGAAGTTCTAGAAACATTAAAAACGGTTTTTTAAATGTATTAATGTTATTGTTTGGTTTTAAGAATGTTATTTAAAAATTTTGAAAGTTTTAAAATGTTCTTCTAGCTACTTAAGAATAATGTTTTTGATATATATGATACATAAAGTTAAAACAATCAACTGAAGTTACTGCAAGGCTGTTTTTGATAACTTGGGAGAGAAATTTGAGAGAAACTTGAGAGAACTTTTAGAGAACATTAGTCAACGTTCTGAGAATGTTTCCTGTTAGCTAGGTATAACCCCCCCCCGGAAGGCTGTTTCAAAGCTTGCCTTACATGGCATTATTTTGGATGATTTGGCCATGTTCAATCTTTTCGCAAAAAGGACCATTGCGATGGAGCCCTAGTTTCTCAAGGACCATTTAGTTATGATTGTCTTATTTGTTTTATAAAACTGAGGATAAGTATTCATTTTTCTGCCTGGCTGTTTCCTCCACATAATTAATATCACTGTGAGGTTTTTCAGTGCATACGAATCCAAAAGGAGAGTCCAAAGCATTTCTGAAGCAGTGCTATAATAAATAATGTATGTGTTTCTAAAACAGAGTTTGTCATATATTTATGGCACAACCTACCAAACAATTAATCACAAAGTTTCTTCCAGTTCTATGTCTCCTTGTAAATGGAACTTATTACACTGTTCTTGCAATGGATTCCATACACATCCAAAATCACAACTGTTTTAGATAACATTTTTAAAGTTGCACCATTAGCATCACTAATGTCAAGGTAGAAAATGAAAAATGTTGTTTTATTTTTAAACCAATTTTTTATCATTATCCATCAAGAGCATTTATCCATCAAGGGCAATTAATGTAAAAACTTAAATGTATATGTAATGTAAAAAAAAAGTGTTTTTGTATTTACTGATGCTGTTATACAAATGGTGTTCACATTCAACCTTGATTAATTTACTTCAGACAGAAAGTATCTGATAATAAGTGGGTTACTCAGATAGTAGTTGTCAGGTGGTCACATGATCTCAAAATGGCAGCTGCTATGAGGCCTGTAGAACAAAACAGCCTTTTATTAGGCTACTGATTTAACTGGATTTTTCATCTCGTAAGTTTATTTAAAAATATATATTTTTTGAATTACAACTGTTAATTTCTTTAGACGTAAAGCTTTACATAAGAAAAAAGAGTTAAGATGAATTCTAAGTTATTATATTTGCCTTTACATTTTTTGCAGATAACAACATAACAACAATCTCTTTAGCTTTGCCTAATTCTGAGTTCCACAATAATGCATGAACAATCTGGTCATGTGTCACCAGTGTGCTGACATAAAAATGTTTAGGTTTCATGTTTACTCAGTTTGATTTCTTAGAAATAGAAAGATTAAAAGATCTTGTTTTAAAGATCTTGCAAAGCAGTGCCTTGCACATTAAGATGCAACAATACAAAAATAGAGACATTTAAATTTGAAAGGCCACCCCACTCTTAATCAGCACTGAATCAGTGGCCTGAAAATCTAGAGCCTTTCTAATAGATCTTAAAACGTACATGCTGTTAAATTGTGCTGTTGTGTGATCTTTTGTTATTAATAGGAGATTAGGAGATATGTGTCATGTAAACCTCACTGGCCAACCTTAAGAGGCCCACTAGCAAAGGCCTTTAGCCTCCTTGTTAGAACACCTGTCTTCCATGCTGGCTTGGCCAATGGTTCGAATCCTGGGTAAAGTAGAACTAGCTTACATAAGCATGGACTGGTCAGCCAGTCCACAGCTCTCATCTGAACCAGAGAGACTGCACAACACTCAACTCATTGAATACCTCACCCTGTTCAACACACTTCTGGAAAAACAACAGTGTCTTCTAGTTTCCTTCTGTTCAGACATTCCCACCTGCCGACTGTGTAGTACACAAATGTGAAATATCAGTTTGCGAGGGCTAGATCTCTTGTACAAGGCAGCTGTTTATGTAATAGCACCATGTAATAGGTCATGGGAAAAGGTGCTTGAGAAATGATAGACATGTGCTACATCCTGTCTGGAGCTGCAGAGCCTTGTCGTATGCATGAGTCGGGACACTGAGAGGCTCTGGGGTCAGGTTAGCATGTGCGTGTGTTGTGACAGCTGGAACGTGGCCAAATGCCCTGTGTGTGCTGGAAGATACATGACAGACATTACAGATAGTCTGAATGAAACTGCAGGTCAGAGGAAAGTTCTGAAGGAATGACACAGCATAAACCTCGGAAAGAGAAAATTTACAATGGACCCAGCTTCCATGGAATGTTTTCAGAACATTAGCTAATGTTCTCTCAAAGATATCAGTTCTTGCAGTAACAGTAGTAGGACATTTTTAACGTTATATATCAAAAATATATTTTGTTATGTATTAAAAATGTTATTCTGTTGTGAAAAGGAGGAAATGTTAAGGAAACATTCTTACAACCTATATTTGTTAGCTGGGAAAATGCAGACAAATTACAGCGTGGGCATGTACAGGGCACCTACTGAAACTTCATATTCATTTCACATGAATAGATATAGATGTTATGGACAGTATTCACTGAAATAATAAAATGTATTTTTAAATACGTATGTATTATATACAATGTGCATCAACAGTATTTATTGAAGGTTGTTGGGAGTGGTCCTTTCATAAATGAAAATTATGTCATTTACTTACAAAGCATTTTAACACATTAAACAGGCAGCATGTCTATCATTATCATATTTTCATAGGGAGTCTATAAAAGTCTGTAGTCACTGTGAGAATGATGAATACCACATTTGTGATGGTTTGATTGCATGGGAGAGTGACAGCCAAAGAGAAAGAGAGAGAGAGAGACAGAGAGAGATTTTGTTTTTGCTCTGTAATTAATACTCAAGTGAATTGCAACTGACCCTGCAATAACTGTCTACAAGCACCGGTGCATTTCACGTGGAATCTAGTCTTTTGATATAAATCCATCTTGAGACTCCACTTTAATAAGTAGAATAAAAAAGGATAATGCAACTCATTCCTAACCCTTACAAAACTAGATTACTATGAAGATCTGAACTTACCAGTCTATCCACTGTCATTTACTGAGTAATACCTCTTCTATCCCGTGAGATCAAGAATACTCAGTTCATTTGGATCCTTCAAAGGCAGTTTCACATTAAACAATTGTAACTTCTAATTAGGCCCCTTGTCTCTGAAAAGTGGATCATTGCTACATAGAATTTCATTAACCACATTATCAAGTCTAGGTGTTTTGGTAGTTAACGGTGAGTTTTTGCAGACTTTCTATAAAACTTCAACGAACCCTCTACCATCATACAACTACTGCATGTCATGAATCTTTACTCAAATAAAGCTTAATTTCTTTTTTTTGCGTGGACATAAAGTGTATTCCAGTTCAGTATTGATCATATATGAGCATTGATCCAGTCAATGTTTTATGATTTTTGGCCACACTGGTGCACTGAATGCATAAATATTTCACACACACATGGAACTTTATTATGCATTGTTTTGTCCATATAACCATGAAAATATTATTTTAAAAAAGCATTGAGACCCATTGTGATTTTCTTCCTCATATATGATTTTGTGTTGCTTAAAGCTGCAGTCTGTAACTTTTGCCTCTTTACCGCCATCTCTGTATAAAACATAAAACTGCAGGTTTCTTTACATAATTCTTATAGGTATGTTGTCAAATGAAAGTCAAATGAAGCCAAACTGGCATTTCCTGGGAAATCAGACCCAACTGCTTAAATTATAGATCATTATTATAAACTTTGGGGCAAAGTAAGGAGACCATTTTTAACACTGATCTGTCATATACGTGCTCAATAACTAATTTTTGTTCATTTTTAACAAATAAGTAACAAATTGTGGCTTTAATATAAGTAAAATTCCAAATATGTATCAATCTTTAGTATAGTGAATGGGGATTACATATGATTTAGGATTGAATTTTGAATCAAAAGTAATGGCACAGAACATAGGTGGTTCTCTCCTGAGGCGAGTCTCCTTGTGCTTTACCTGCCCTACCTCTTTGCCACCATACCAATGCATAAGCCTGAGGTCTAATCGAGTTATCATATCAACAAATCTCTCATCAGGGGCCCACGCCTGACACCAGCAGAAAGAGAGGCCTGTTGTTGCCTAATTTCCAGCAGCGGGATATTGCCAAGGAGGATCCAACCATCCCACAGTAAGGATAAGTCACCTCAGGACCCATGCTGCCTTTCCCTGTCCTTTGACCAGAACAGGCTCCATATCTGGTAAGGGGGACATTATTTACTGCATTAAACAATAGGATAAAGATACAATGCAGGCAGTTTATCACGCAAATGCCAATACATTTCAGGGCCAACCTACGGCCAATTATCTGAAAGGGTGAGGAGCTTTCCAGATTCATCTCTCTGGTCCATTGCAGACAAATAGTCCACCCACACACACTGGCAGCTGCTGGGGCCTTTCAATAGGCTAAGAAACATCTCTGCATGTTTGATTTAGCTTTGAATAAGTTGCACAATTCGAAACTGTGACTCACTACTTTCCTATCTTTTTAATCTATTAATATTCATTCAAAATAATCTAAAACACAACTGGCTCGTTACAGGTCATTAAGATTGCTCACGAAGGCGCCGACAACGTTATTTTGTATGCACGCAGCTAGCGAATAGTTTCGGCGCCATGAATGGCGTAATGGATTTTTTTTACATTTGTTTTTCATGTGAGATAATTCGAAAAAGATTTGCTTTGTAGTTTGCATGTAGTTTTGACATCTACATCCAGAATGAGAAACGGGTGCAATAGAAGCGCATCTGTTCATAATCGTATAACAAGAACAAAAGGACAATAAAAATGTGCCTGCCTGCTCTTTACTAAGCAAAGAAAGTCTTACTTCTGAAGGATTCACTTAGCTGGTCTGGCATCAGATAGACTACTGTCAGAGAAAAGAGTGACATTATGCTTTTCCTTTATTTAGTATTTGGGCAAATGGTCACCGCATCTCTAACTAATGAAAATGTGATTTTCCTAAATCAAAGACAATTTGTTACATTGAAAGCCTTCGTGACTTCCTTGCAAGTATGTGAAGTAATCCACAAAGGCCAGAAAACAGGAAATGCAAAATTCAATTTATGATGCAGGTTGGCAATAACACACTGTGCAATGGGGTTTTGACAAAGATCTTGCTGTTCCAGAGCTTGATGCCTGGCGGGTGTGTTATAGTGCAGTTCGGCCTGGTATCTGACCAGCCATTAATCACTTTGTAAGCTACCCCAGATCACATTTGTCATAAGCATCGCTTGTGTCCAGCCAGGCCAGTGACCCATGAACTGGTCAGACAGCATTGGCCAATGGGAGGAGGCGGTCAGCACCATGGCTGTAGCATGTGGGCTACCTGCTGCTCTGGATGAATGCAATTGGATACAGCTTTCAGAATGATGGAGAGCAGTGGATTTGCAACACTGACCATTCCTGTGGTCAACCTTCTGACCAAAGCTTGGCAGAAAAAGATGGTTTTGTATGAACCTATTGTTGGTTTCATGGTCCACATTGCTGTTTCATTTCTGGTGATTGGATTGAGGGAATTTCTAACCTTAAAGGCCACAAGGATCAGATCTTTTGAAATTGAACGCACATGTTGTCTTCTGGTGCACCCTGGGTAGTCAGCTCAGCAAAGTTACAAATATGAGAAGAAGCTTTGTATGAAAAGTACTAAAGGAGTTCAGAATTTTAAGTAAAAACATTAAAGTAATAGCTGTGAAATTAGGGTAATAATGAAATTCCTTTGACAAGACTCCAAACCAACCGATTGTCAACAGATTTGAACAATTTTTTTCTCACAGTAGGTTGGCTAAAGACAATCCATTTGTGCTTATTTGACCACTCCGCTAATGCTTAGTGCCCCTCACTTATGAGCTGCAGTCTTGACTGTTGTTAAAAGCTTTACATGTTGGCAGCATAATTACTAACTTACTCTGTTTCTGAATAGCCCAACAGGAACCTGGCACCATACAGTTCACCCCCTACCTTCTAGCCCTGAGGTGTGTGTGTGTTATCACTGCAGGTGTTTACCCCCAAACCCACCTGAGGAACCCCTGCCATGGCATCACAATCACCCTCTATGAGGTTAACAGAGGAAATGCAAATGCAAACACCTGAATACCTCAAGGACCAATTCATCTAAAGATTAGTATTCATGAAGTAATGTTGTTTGTTTGTTTAACAACCAGCACTACCCTTGTGTATAGTTTAGTTTCCTTTCCTAGTTTCCTTTCCTTTAAAGTATGTTCTACAATAACTGAGAATCATTTTGGCACAAAACAGCAAAACTCACAGTAAAAATATGTTATTTTATGAAAACAATATTATAATATTGTATATTTTATTATATTATTATATATACATATATTTAAATACACCAGTCAGAATATCTACGTTCTGCAGCTGTAAAACTGAGATGTTTGGTTTAAGCTAATATTGGAGAGCTGAACTGTGGCCTGAGTTGACCTGCCTCTAGCATCTGCCTCTTTGCTGATGATGGCATCTGCTGTCTTTGTTTGTTGAGCAGCGTTTGATAGCAGAATCAAGCAGTGAGACAATCTGGGGACAAAGACTGATGGAATCACTGTGATGTGTGTTGACCGGCACAAACTAGCACTGCCTTATCTCTGGACCCCAGTGGCCAACTGATTTGCTGTTGAAAATAACTCATAATAAGTCACTGAACAGCAGGCCACTGTGTTAAACACATAAGGCCAACCCATAGTTTGAAAATAGTTTTTTGTTTTAGGTACTCCCTGGTAAATTTTAAACTTGGTTGCTTTGTTGATCTGCATTCTAAGATTACGTAGCTACCTAGTTGCATAAAGCACACAGGAAGCTGTCAGCACATCCTATCACTGATAGTCAATTTTTGAGAACGGACTTGGTTTTGAGCTCCTATGAAAAATGCCAGAGTAAGGTAACAGAGGGAAGGACAGATCTTCTACGTTTTTGAGTGTAGCTGTAGGGTTGTAGATATAGGGCATGACTTCCTGTGGGGTTGCTTCTAAAAGAGAGAAGCCCAGAGGATGTCTATGCTGCATGCCCCTAATCTGTCCGTCAGAAGAGAGGAGTTTTAGAACTACTGGGGCAAACGACAGGTGCTTTATTAGGTCCAAGAATATGGTCTGAATTTCTCAGAGGTTGGCTACTTTTGTTGCTTGCTAAGCCTATTGGAGCATTAGCTTCTTCTACATTAACTTCTTGCTACATTGACTGTCATGTAGAAGTCAGCAGGGGTGTAGTTTTCAGCATGGGTAGTTATATTGTCCCTTTTTGTGTAAAAGAATATGTGGATTTAGACCCAGGAAATCCAAATCATGTCAACTAAACATTTTTAACAAAAGTAACAGCATTACGCTACATGGATTTAGTGTATAGACTTGTTAACAACCCTGAGAAAACTGCGGATAAAGCTTTTCCATCCCACTCATTAGGGTGTACAGATAGTAAGCCTGAACATCTTACACAAATATTGTAATGTTATCCATACTGTACATCACAAATGGTAAATTTTAATATAAAACTAACCATGCAAAAGAACAACTGTTAAACATAAGGATGACTGACAGTCATGGCAAAGTTGTTGGCAAATACATGTTAAAGTAGAGCTAAATCTGATTAATTAATGCATCTGGTCAACCTGGTTATATATTAAGGAAAGTTGAACAATTATCATCATAAGCTTTCTTTTAGCTACCTCATGCACTGATAGTTATTTTGCACCTTCATGTTTCTACAGTAATATTTTTTGGAAACGCTGTGTCCCTCCGTGTAGACTCTCCATCACATCTGTTCAACACTTATTCCCACTGTCTGGTGACTTAAGCTGGAGCTGAAATTCTTAGGGCTCATTCGAACCAAATCTGTGTTGGCAGAGAGAATTTTTTGCATGCTTTTTTTCATGTTTCTCATGTTGAAATCTCCACACAGGACCAGAGCTTATCTTCCAGTGATCCTGACTTACCATGCTTATTCTTAGAAACTTGTCATTGTCGACAGGAGATAATTTGGGTGATCTTTTAGGCCTGGCGTCTGTCCCTTTTGTCTTTATAACCAAGGGAATTGCAACTTTGTTCTTTCCTCGTCCCTTTTCACGGATCACCACAGATACCCTTTCTTTTAATGGATTGACCCCTCACCCAAGAGTCTACTGTAAAGGGAAGGGAGGGGATAGAAAACAAAACACTGACAGATAACAAGGCAATTTCATTAGACTATGAACAATGCTGGTGTCCAGACTTTGTACATGTTGATGTGACCCTTGGTGCACCAAAAGTAGGTAGTTTTTTTTAAAATGCTGATGTAGGTGGAATATTTGTACAGCTTCATGCTAAGTTTGGGCTCCTCCATTACTGTAAATAGCCACCTTTTCCAAATATATAAATTATATGCCATATATTTCAAATCTAATTAGATTCCTAACCTCTAGAGTGCATTTAAATTAGTTTCACTTTCCAGTCACCACTGTTTTCATAACATCTCTTAGCATATTAGTTATAATGTCTGTGCAGGGTTGGGTGCTAAAGTTGTCTCACGTGTTGTCTGGCCATCTGTCTACTCAGATGTTACAGACTCTGCAGAAACAAAATTAGAAATGGCTAAACAATTACCCCCCAAACAGCTTGTTAATGATTTTATTGCTCAAGGAATGACACCCTGAGTAATAAAACTACAGGATACCCACAAAAACCTTACATGGCTGTAAATATGTATTAACAAGAAAATGGGCCTTGTTTAGGATCATTTAAAGGAGACAAAAGCCAGAATTATGACAAAAGACAGAGATGCAGTAAGAAAAGAGGAGTTTCTACAGATGTAAAGAGGTGGGTATTTAGGGAAAGCGAATGCTTCGGTTTCGGCTGATAGACTGTAAAGTGTATAAATCTAGAGCCGTATGTTACCAATTCCGACAATAGCTAGAACCAGCTATTGTCTGAATGCTAATTTAGCCCAGAATAGTCATGTTTCTATATGAGTTTATTGTGGTATTGGTAGCATGTCATTAAGAGACAACTTTCCAATCAGACAATTGAGGAAAAGCCTTTGTTACATTACCCCTCTTCTTGGCATTTTGGGTTCAAAGTGGTGCCCCTTTACTCAAGAAACCTTCAGAGGCAAGCAATAGGACACACCATACACTCACTGACACTCCATGGGCTGGAGTGCCTCTCCACTAGTTTACTCATTTCAGGACGGTACTTTTAACTCATCTTCAAACAAGTGGGCAGCTATATTGAAAGAGAGTACATTTAGTTCAACTAAAATGAGCAAATATACTCTGCGAAAAAGAATGCTAGACAAATCATTTCTGGCATATTGAGATGAGTTGTATGTTTCATACTTCCTTTTGTAAATGTCTCTGTGAATAGTGGCCATTTCTATTTTATTGTTTTCATTTTTTGAGTGCTGTACCTACAGTTTCTGAACTGTTTTGATTGGTTAAAGTGACAACTGGTCATAGTGATATTGAATTTATTGATATTATTTTTCTTTCCCTGCTTTTCACAATCCAACAAAAGTTATGTTTTTAATAGTAGAAGACAAAAACCATAATTACCCTTCATTTTTGTCCAAAAATGAAACATATGTCTAACGGTTTGTATCAATGTTGGTAACATTAGGTATGCAGAGGAGAAGGTTGTAGGAATATATGTGAATAACTTCCCTCAGGAATGATACTGTATATACCCAAAGATTTTATCTCATTCAAGTGCAAAACAGTGGCTGGAATTACATGTCACCTCACAACGAACCACACTTCAGGCAATAGCACTGTTTTTAAAGACAGAGTCTCCATTTTAAGAAGGGCTCCAGTGTCAGAAAGCAAAATAAAGAACAAAGCTCCAATAATACTGAGACCTAACAGCAGACTATTAAATTGTTTGTCTCGTCACCCTGGCAGTGTTGTTAACCCTTTGTGTGCAAACTATAAATTTAGCTACCTGTTACTAAAAGCTACACAGTCCACGTTTCCACAGCAAAAGAAATAATGCTTTTGAAATTAGGTTTTATTGTTTTTCAGTATAAAGCTCAAAAAGGCTGTTCAGACTAGTGGAAGACCCATGAACATTATTCTTAAGTTGTTAGTGAAAAGTTTCAGAATTTGAAACAAAGTTTGAATAACGTTCTTATCCCCAAGCAATAATGTTAATACAATATCTAAAAACTGGACATTTTGAACCAATGCATTTTGATTGTTCCTAAAACATTCAAAGTAACATTTTTCTTAGCACATTTCCTTAGTATGAAATGCTATTGATGGATACACAGGACATTAAAATGCTAATATCAAAGAATGAGATGGGGAGGTCAGAGACCAGAAACTTTAAGACATCTCTCAATTCTAGGGTATTAGTCGGCCCTAAGTCTCTGTGTTTTGGATTAGTTTAGTGAACTCAGCTGAGTGGATGGATTGCACACACACACAAAAACCTGTTAGACCAAATGGTCAGGATTTTACTGTCCTCGGCTCAGGTTTTACTGTTTGCTGTACTGCTAATTACAAACTTTTATCACATTGTGTCAGCTAGAGATAAAAGCTGGCTTCAGCCCTCTTGAGAGAGGCCAGTCCTTCAAATCTTGTGGCCCAACAGGCAGACCTTGTGAGACAGATGTGGGCAGGCGGCCAAGCTGCCCTGTATGTTTGCTGTCCAGATCCCCTTGGTCAACAAACCTTTCCATTTCTCTCCATCGTACCAACAATGATGCAGCAACATGCCTTTGATGCTGATGAAGACTGCATAGCCTGTCCCACAAGATGTGACTTGAGAGTTGTGTTTGCTAATTTGTTGTATGTGTACACTGCTTTGGGTTCTTACATGACGTACTCTTTATTGTAAAACTGTAGCAATGTTGTTTGGACCTGCTGATTAGCATCTGCAAAGAACAAGTAAATTACTTTTTTTGGAACAAAAAACATTTTAATTATGATAATATTTAGCTGAAAACCCAGCTAACAGAAAACGTTCTCAAAATGTTGGCTAATGTTCTCTAAAAGCTCTCTGGTATCAAAAATGCCCATGTTGTTAGTGGAACGTTTAAATAATGTTACAGAATTGAAAAATGTTGAATAACGTTCTTATAACCAAGCAATAATGTTTATACAACATCTAAAATGTGGATGTTTTGAATGTTCCTAGAACATTTAAAATAACATTTTTGTTATTTAATGAAAACATTAGGGAAACGTTCTTACAAACTAAAATTGTTAGCTGGGTTCTCACAATGCAAGTCTCAGAATTTCACTGTGTATATGGAATTGGATGCACTGACCAAAAAGAATTGCTGGGTGAGAAACCCCAGCCCCCTTCTTGCCAAGAAATAAGAAAGCCACATGTCTTTAAAATAGTGAGTTACTCTCACCAGGAGACCATGGGTGTGAGCGTTTGCTAACTGAAGCTATCTCATCACAGACTCGTGGCCTCAAGGTGTAAACCATTAACACTCTCTAAAATGGATGCTGTCAGTAGAATTTAAATTTATTGCATGCTTGCATAGGCTTGGGGCTCATTAGTTCTGATTTGCTCAGCATTTACAAAGCCAGGTGACGTTTTTTATGCTTTTTGAGGTCACACGAGAGACGTAATACATTTTGGCCAGTAAATTACAGAAATTTTTCAGCTGCCTACCATTTTAAAATGAGTCTGCGAAGCAGGACGTGGTTGCTTTATAGCATGTTGTCTAGAATCACAGCTGACAGGCAAAGACAGTTTGGGCCTTGAGTGGAATGTCCTGCAGTTTTTGTGGTCAGGGTGTGTCCTAACAGCCTCAGGGTCCAACCTAACAGGGAACATTTTCAGAATGTTGGCTAATGCTCTTTAAACTTTCTTTTATTATCAAAATGTTATCAAAATGTTCTTGCATTAACATTAGTAAAACAATGTTCCTGGTATACGTTATAAATAAAAAAATGTTATTCTTAAGTAGTTAGTGGAAATTTTTAAAAATACTGCAAAAGAACTGGACGTTTTGAACTTTCTTAAACTTTAAAAACGTTTTTGTTACTCAATGGAAACATTACGGAAATGTTCTTACAACCTAAAATTCTTAGCTGGGGTTGCGCTTCTCTCTGCAGTACATACTGATGGAGCTCCAGGAGGTGAGCTCTGCTGACTGGCAGTTAATGACAGATCAGTCAAGCCATTGTCATGCAGCTTGCGACTGGTTGAGCTGGTGGGAGATCTCTCTACCCTGCCTTAAGCAACAGCACACTTATTTTGTAATGATTGTATGTCTTTTGCTTTGTCATCTGAAATGTGAAAATGCAACCGCTCACATCCTGTATGGAGTAGTATAAGTAGGATGGTTTGGTTAAAGTTTAATGTATAGTTGTTTTAAGGGAGTTGTTATTTCTAAAGGCATTTTGTTACACAAAAGATCCATTACACTATAGTCACATTTGTTTGTTTTATTGTTTGTTTGTTAAAATATACATTCATACATTTAATTATTCATTAATTCAGACATTCATTCATTTGTTTGTTGGTTGATCTGTTAATTTATTAATACAATGACTGACTGATTCATTGATTAACTTATTATTAAAAATATATTACAGTATTATCATATAAAAAAGAAATTGCCTTTTGCTTATGACAAAGCAGATCTATACATTTCTCAGACTTCTATTGCTGTGGACAAATTTTATTGTTGTTTCTGAATGTTGTCTCACAATGCAGCTCACACATCATTGTAAATTCTTCTCATGGGTCCAGCTTACATCCCTTGAGTATCGTTTAAATGTCTGACTACAACAATGAACAACTGTATGACTATGGCTGTCAACCCCCATAACACATCAAAATAAAACCTTTAACAACCCAGTCTGTCTGCAACTCCAGACCAGCTACTCTCTGCAGGTTAAAGTTCAGCTTCCTTACACTTGGTCTCCAATGCTCTGACTGTTTTGTGGCCATATCTTTTTAAAACATGGGTGACATCACTGGTGCCAGTATAGTCTTATTCATTTATTACATGTCTAACCTGGTTGGCTAGGTGACTCATTAGGTCTTTAATTGAGTGTGTGGGCTTCCGAGGTCATGTAAGTAAGGGGTGATTTACCCTCACCCATCTGACACCACCTGCATGAACTCATTTATGCCGCGGCTAACAGTCCAACCTTCCACAGATTAAGAAATGACCTCACGCCCAAAGGCGGCTCATGTTTATGGTTTGGGAGGAGAGATAGCAGTTAGCCTCCCTGTCTGGGCACATTGGCTTTCAAATTTATAAAGAAAAGCAAAATTTTAAATAAAAATCAACTTGCCTTTAATTGTTTGTTAACAATTTTGGTTTAACATTTGCATTGACATACATATTTGATGGATATAATTTTTTTCTGCCATTTTTTCCAAGATGTTCTGGAAATCCTGTCAACGTAGAAATAGTTTGGAAATTGGAAAAATATTTAAGAAAATGCTGTTAAACCGTATTCTAGTTCTGTATAACCCATATATAATATATATATAATATAATAATTCACTGACTGCATTATTAATTTGATTAAATCAAGGACTTCTAGATTGTTTGCAGAAATGCCAAATAAACAACAATAGTGGATAACCCAGCCCTCATAAACTATTTTTCTGATCATCTCAGTTGCCTGTCTGTGTAGGTGATCCACAGCAAGTTTAATTCATTTGACTTATCATCTGCATTTATTTGCACTCGCTGTTTAATCACATTATGATCACAGTTCAGATGACAAGTTGGCCATGGCATCATCTGATTCTCTCATTTGTTGCCTATAAGGGGTCAACAAACCCCATGACTTCATTGATGTCAATGTTGTTAGTGTGACTGGTGAACCGAAAGGTCAAAGTTCACTTTTATCATCTTCCAGCATCCCTGCAGCTGGCTGGGAGCTGCTTTATGGCTAATATTGGCAGTGATGGGCCTTGTAATAATTGTTGGTGAGTTGAGGGCAGAAGTTGTTTGATTGATCACAAACACACACACGACGCCCTCCCTGGGCCTTGTTTCTATCTTTCACAGTGATAGCAATCTAAAGCATGCCATAAAGAGCAGTCATAGATCAGAAAGAACAACAAAGGAACTCCTCTCTCCCCACGACCGTCTCTCAGGAGTGACGACCGGACCTATGAGCTGATAAGCTGATAAGGGTCGCCTGGCACCTGGCCATGCCCACTAAGCCCACATATACTGGCCCACGCCATCTGACACAGAGCACAATGTTTGTATGTTTCCTCATATTTAACAGGTAATTTGCACAGCGTGTGGTTGGAGAATGTTGTGATATTCAGATTCGTCAGAAAACAGCTGAACAGAAGTGAAAAGATCATGGTAATCGTGTTCTCAGTATTGGTTACTTTTTCTACAATATTTTATGTTTTCCTGTTTTGGTGTGTGTGTGTCTGTGGAGGTTTAGGTTCAATTAATTTAATTAAGACGTTTGGAGGAACTGGTAATTACAGACAATAATCTCTGAGTCCTGATTGTCTAATTGTCTTTAAACCACCCATGACAATCATAGCAGGATACACAGTCCTCTCTCTGAGGGTTTGCTTCAGTATAACATTAGAGTGTTTTGAACATTATAATGTTGATTGTAACACATGCTTTTTATAATCAGGCTCAGGAAATGTTACTCTTGTACCCTAATGTGTTAAATATTGCAGTAAATATATTGTTTTAGTCATTATAAATAATACCTAATTACATTGCCTTGCATTGATACTTTTTATTTAAAGTATATTTGACATAAAAAGGAATGGAATTATGTATTAATTACATTTACTCAACAACTGGGTTACAGTGTTATAGAAATATATGGTTATAGATGTTAAATATATATCTACATCTTCCATATTCCGAAGCAAATATGTGTGTGAAGTATGGTGGGGTGGTGATGCGTCTGCTGGGATGTAAGCTCGTGCTTCACCAGCGTGTCCCCTCATGGATGGCACACTGCTTCAGATAAGCTGTCAGCACATTGACACACATACACACTCTGTCACATTGTATCCTCAGCAGGTCTCAGCAGATGAAGGCTTAAGGCGACAGACAAGCGTTTCATTCTTTTTTCTCAGCCATTGTATGACAGGTGCGAGCGTTTGGGCCACAGAGGGTTCAATATGCCCAGTCCCATGTCTCCGGCCCAGTCCGTTCCTTTTTGTGAGCCAGTCATTGGGACTGAATTGAACCCGGTCGTGGTTGCCAAGGAGGATTACGCCAGGAGGCCGGGTGCGAGGAGGCAGCCAGTGTCAGACCAGGCGGACGACCTATGGGAAAGCCTACTGGCCTTTCTCCTGAGGGAGAGTGTGAGAAAACTGGCTGAAAGTTGGCACAGATCTCTGAGGCCAGAGTTGATGGAAGATTGCCAGGCCAATGCGGGCATATGGTTGTTATTCAACTTCCTGGGCATGATGAGAGGGTTCGTGCTGTTCCTCAGCCTGGGCCAAAGTTACCCCTTAACCCCCCCTCTCCCTTTTTCATTGGTCACTAGCCCAGCACAGCAGATAGTAGTTTAGAATGAAGGCTACAGAAGATACAGGTAAAAAGAGCAAGAACGGGTAAGGCAGAATTAGAATTTGGAAAATTAGACTGGCATTGGCATTGTCGTACTGATTACTGATTGGTCAAATCACATCTATGATCTCACCAAACTGCTTTTTGTAGCCACAGCCCACATAACCCAACTTAGCAAGCATAGCATTTGTCGCTGTCTGCATGTCAGTGACTATAACTGTAACAGAAGTATGCAATTTAACAGTTATACTTAAAAATCATATTGCTTAAATTGCTTAAACATAATAATGATTGAATCAAAAAAATCTGAATTTTATTCTAAACTGATTTTGTTATTTGGTAATCAAAAGTTGGCCTACAATAAATACTATAATATTAATATGGCTGTACATAATTGCAAAATCCAAAATCAAAACAAAGTCATCTAAAAAGCTTTACAGCTTTGAAAAATATTCAGAACATCTTGTGTACCACAAGGATTGTCAGTTGTTTGTATAGAGGAGTGATTTCCACATGGCACACCAGGTCTGCATTTACTGGCTTTGCCACAAAAAGGCAGAAACTATCGGGAACATTTGTATTGCTTGTTTTTGAGGTTAGGACAGCTGCTTCCTGTTCTATCACAAATTCTCCTCCAAATACCACTACCCTGGAGACAGACCTCCAACAGGCAGATCATCTTCACTTAGACCCATCCAAGCATGGTGAGCAAATCTCTAACATAATTCTCTAAAGCACGAGTATGTTGACCTTGAAGTGAAGTTGAGAGTGGACAGTGGAACAGTAATATAACATGACATAATTTGTAGCATAGTAAATGATTATTGCTTGTGCACATGTGCATTTCTCAGTCAGCTGTATTATGATAGGCCTTTTTTAAATACACTGTGTGGTCATGTGACAGCAATAGTGCAGTTAGCTTGATTACAAGGGCGACACAGCAATAAATTGTGAGATACAGAGAACAAAAAATGGGGCACAGATTAAATGTCTAGTTGTAAAAGACAAAAGACCATTTGCAATGTTTGTAGCAGGTGGCACTGGCCTGTAAAATAAGCAGATGCAGATAAAAGTTGAACAGTTTTTCCCATGGTAATAAGTGGTGTTGAAGTTACTGATGAGAAGGTCCAGTCACTGACAGACTGCTGTGAGTGTGTTAAACATTATACAGAGAGTTTATTCTTATTGTGCCAATTTATTCTTATTGTGCCAGTTTATTGTGCAAGTTGAAATGCCACATTGCCAAAACAGGAAGGTGAATTCTCTCCAGAATACTTCATGGTTGCTCCCAAAATTCACAAGATTCTACCCAGCTATCGGAATGTTCTCAGAAAGTTATCTAACATTCTGTACAAGTTGCAATAACATTATTAGAACACTTTTAATGTTATATGTCATATAAAGCAGAAATTAGTTCTACTTAAGTTACTTCAGGAATGCGTATTTATAACTTTGAGAGAACTTAATGTAAGCAAATGTTCTGAAAACGTTCCATGTTAGCTGGGTTAGCAATATATGATACAATGGAAGATACAAGAAATGCAGTCTCGTTATCTTATATCTTCTGAAATACATTACAAAAATTAAAACTTAGACTAAATACTGCACGAGAAAGGTTTTAGTGCTGTACAAATATTTATAATATAGCACTATATTCTCAATAAACATAGCTTTGTAGACTATGCTTAAAGTGATAATTCACCCAAATATGAAAATTTGCTGATAATTTACTCTTAGGCTATACAAGGTGTAGGTAGCATTTTATTATCAGTAGAACAATAAGGAATATTTTTTGCTGAAACTGTTATCCTTTCTCATTCATTTTTCAAGTCTGCGGGTGCTGCGTCTTTAAAATTTAAGACAAAATTTATCTCTGTGGCTCCTCTTGATACATTTTATGTCTTATGAAGTGAAACAAGTGGTCTGTGCCAGAAACTGAATTTTATTTACAACATCATAACCTGTAATCCCCAGTCTCCGATAACAGTCCTGACTGCTTATGAAACGCAAACTTCCTGTCACATCAAAAGGACGCAAGAGTGTTATAAAGTAACTTCACGTGACTTGGGTTTGGTGAAAAACAAACTAAAGTACAATAAATAAAATTCTTGATTGTTACCTACACTTTGTATGGCATGAGGGTAAATTAACATTTCATATTTGTGTGAATTATCCCTTCACTGGAAATGTCTGTTTAAGTAATAAAAAACTCATCATTACATTTTAGCACCATACTGATTCATACTACTTGCCTATGAGACCACAATTCAGGATGTTTTGAATGTTGGATAAATGGAGATGTTAACCTCCTTTCAAAATTACTAATATAAAATGTTACGTTGACCAGTAGGTTTAACCCAGGGTTTAAAAAGACACTTGAAAGACCACAATAAATCCTATGATTTCATATTTCATGAAAATTACTGCTCTTAAAATTCTTCCTTTCTGTTTCAGTGTCTCTTTAAATCACTTTTTATGAAGAGCTTGCAGTTTGTCACCTCACACAATTCTGCTCCAGCCTCTGGTCCCAATGAAACATAATTTGTGTTGAATAGTCACCAAAAACATGAAAATACATTTCACTTTGTATTGTATAAAGTGGTAAAGAACCACAGCAGTTTCAGTACAGTTCATATCCCCAACATGACGACTGAGGAGTAAGGTGAAAGGAAGGAGGAGTTACTGGCATGAAAACATTCTTTGGAAGTCATAGTTCCAGGTGACATGCTTTTGGCAGCCCCCTCCATTTCCTGTGTGCGGCCGACGTGGGGTAGGGCGGTTGCCGGGAGAGTGCCAGAGTAAAAAAAGCGAGGAAGAGAGAGCAAGGGAGGGAGGAAGAGGGAGAGTTCAGCAGAGAGCAGAACTTTCCCACAGTCTGGGGATTTGACACATGGCTCTCACACTTTCCACAGCCTGTGGCCGGTGGAGTCTGGGCCAGTACTGAGCATCAGAAGCACAGCCTGGTGAAGGTGTGTGTATTTGTGTGTGTGTGGAGGAAAGGTGTTCTGCCTTTGGCACTTGCACTAGTGTGGAGATATGAAGGAAGGGGTCTGTGTGTGTGTATATTTTAAGAACACACATTGTGATCTTAACCCCCCTCTCAACCAGGGTGACTGTGCAAGTGTGTGCGGGCGTGTCTGTGTGTATTTTTAGATCCAGTGATGTGGATAAAGGTCTGTCCCATGTGTAGGAGGGAAACCAAAGCTCTCTTGTATATTTGTACTTAGTGTCTTCAAATGTAGTCAATGATTGTTTCATGAAATTCATTTTTTGTAGTCACAACAAACTGAAAGACCAAAAATTGCAGATCAAATTCACTTCATTGACTGAAAAGCATAAAATTAAAATGATGTATTTAGTCACATACTGGTGATGTTATCTTTGAAATGCAAACTTTGTTTGTAAATTATTTGTAAGTAAATTGACCTATTTCCAGATATATTGATATTACCATCATTAATCACTAATATCATTCAATTTTTAAACAGACAAAAATGAGTCATGCAACGCCCACTTTTGACAATTGATCAGTGACTACAACATCCTGTGCTGTTTCCCCCTCTCCATCTGGTGGGTTTATCTGAGAGGAACATCAAGGAGGTCCTCTCTCCACTCCGACTGTGAAAGACCATGAAACAGGTCTGGCAAAATCGATAGGAACACTTGCTTAGAATAATTTAAACAAAAACAAATAATGTGCTTGTGGCATCTTTGTTTCATTGACAAACGAAAGCCATGCAGTGAAGCAGGAGAGCTCATTGCAGTTTTGGTCTTTTTCTGGTTCTCCACAGTAATCGTTGTACTTTGTCTCATCCCTCCTCCTTTCTGGGACCAGTCTTTGATGTAGTGGCCAAGACCATGTGGACCTGCCTCTTCCTCTCCCCTGTGCCTCCTAAATAAACGTTCTGCATGGTGTGATTTTAAAGGAACGAGGAGGTCACCCTCTCTTGGCAATTGGAATCTCAGCGAGAAAAAGCAGGGCATGGGAAAGCAAAACTGCCTTCGCAGACGACAGACCACCCATAAGCTTTGATTTAAAACATGGGTTAGGAGACAACTCAAGGGAAGAACGAGAGGGGAAGAGAGAAACTGGAAAGAGACTGAGTAGGAAGAGAGGGAAAATTCAGGGAGGGGGTCTGGGGTAGTGCAGATGATGAAAGGGGGCCAAATCATTTTTTACTTGAGTGCCTGTCTGCAATGGGGCTCAACTGAATCACAAATTGGCAATTAAGCAGGGCTCCTGAACCTCTCTTCCCCCCCAGTCAGGGTCAAGATGAAAACATCTCCAGATCAACAGGCTGCCTGGCCCTGGGAGAAAAATGTTGAAAAGGGCTGGAAATCAGCTTGGTGTTAATTTTGTGTGCCCCAAAACAGCAACAAAGGCAGGAAATGGAAAAAGAGGCTGTAGCTCTTTCGTACCTCTGACAAGTAACTCCTGGGATAATTTGGAGCGGCTTTAGAATCAGACCTTCTGCAATCTTAGCCTATTAAGGAGATCTTCTCCACTGTTACTTTAGTTTCTGTTATTTAGCACCAGATAACATAAATGGGGAAACAAGCTTATAGTCAAAACATATTACATATCTGCATGGCTTCTGCTTGTCTAAGCACAAGGTAGATTACCCTATGCCATGTAGAAGAAGCACTAGCTTTCTAAATTCCTCTTCCAGCCTTTCTTTTCCTGTTTCTCTCAGGATGGATCAGAGATGTTGAAGGGCTTTGATCTATGGGTGTGATGTGTTGCTGGGCGAGGCAGCACCAGGCGATGCACCCCCTCTGCACATTGTCATGTATACAGACACCCACACACATACACACACACCCTCATCACCCCATCCGTTCTGTTTTCCTGGTGCATGTGAACATGTTGGATAGTGACTCCTTGAGTTCTAATGATGGTTCTCATTTGATCTGCAGGGCCCCAATTATCCTGCACAGGATCAGCCATTAGCACAGACCTTCCACTGACCCCATGTTTCTCAAACCCAGCCTGAGGTTGTCACAGAGGTGACAGTCTGCCATTTTGGTAAGCCTACCATTTTGGTCTTTTTTTAAACTGTTTGGCTGTTGTTATTTTATTAAATCATTTTACTCTGTTTCTAAATTATGAGGCACATTTATAGTACATAACAGCAGTATCACTCAATACCACAATAATAAGTAACTGTCATTACTGTAATTACAGTCTGCATGAACTGGAAGTTGCAACTTCAGTGTTCTGATGTAATTCAAAGTGAAACTGAAAAATTAAGGACGTTTTTCCCACTGGCAACTGATTGGCTCTAGAAAAGTAGGTATTTCAAACCTAACAGCAGACTGGACCGTTGAAGGAGAGTGGTTAACAGCTCTGGCTCCGCCTAAGCTGTCAGACTGACATCATAAAAAAATTGAATTGGGTACTGAACTGTATAAAAAATGAGATTAGCATTTTTTTATTTCATGGTGACTTTAATTTATGTAGAATCACATGCCTGAATGATCTGGCTATGCAGGCAGCTTTCTTACAGGGATAGCACTGGATATTTTTTTTATTTGACCCCTGCCCAAACTTATGTAAATATTTAGTTAAAAGGAAGCTATTCCGATATGCTGGTAAGAATCAAGCACGTGAAAGCTGAAATTGTGTGTGAGTTTGCCCTGAATACATTTTCATATCTGATAATAGATAGGTCTCTGAATATACAGTATGCAGGATATGTGTCTGTCAGTCTGTGTGCATGATGGGCTTTATTTTGGCCTGTGTGTATCTTTGTAAGTAGGCGTGTGTGTGGGTTTGCAGTGCTTGCCATAAGCAGAAGGTACCTAGGAGAATTGCTTTTCAAACTCTCTTTGTATCAGTGAACTTGTCTGTGTGTAAAAAACGATGAATAGTGAGTAAGAGGGAAAGTAGCTCTGGGATAAGAGTATCTCTCTTGACCTCTGCCTTCTAATTCTATTTTGGAGAAATATTTAAACATTCAAAAAGAAGACACCAGGGACAAATTCACCAACATGAACATTTTATGGTTGCCTCTCAGATGGACACCTAAAAACACATTTGAATTAGCATATATAGTATGAACTGCATGGAATATGATTGTATACAGATATGAAATGCGTGAATCTGACACGGTTTTGTAAAATGTAACAGTAACTGTGCTGTTCCTGTTTTGAGGAGGATGGTGAGGCAGCGTAACACAACATACAGCTACAGAAGGTGTTTGCGTGTGTGTGAGCATGCGAGTATTTGCAGGGTGCAAATATATGAGTTGTGATGAGGGAAAAATGAAGAATGGATAGGCAGATGGATTGATTTCAGACCCTGCCACACATTGTGCTGCAGTGCATCATGGGGAATCTTAAAATTGGAGAGTGTGTACAGTGGCCCTGAAAGTATATATCAAACTTGGCAGCATGTGAAAACAATATATATATATATATATAGAAGTATAGAATTAGAAATTGCTAACAAGCTTCTTTTTTATGAAATGTTTTGCTTGAAAGTTTGTGTGCTATATGTATGCTTTATTCTTTAAAACAAAGGCTACGTTCTTTGTTTTAAAGAATGTCTAATGCAACAACATTAATGAATGTCGACACAATACATTTATTTTTTTATGTGGCTTAAGTTTCAATATGATTTTTGTTTTCATAGTATATTGTATTCAATAGTATTCTGAGTGACCCCTTTACCCTATACATATTACTGCCTCTCATTTACAACAAGCTGCATCAATTACAGTAAACGGTCCCTGAGAAAAGAGCTCAGATGCTATGTTTTCGGTTGGTAAGCAAGAAAATAATCTTTACCACAGGCACCACAGGCATGATCGTGGCATGTTTTGCAGCATTCTAAGAAGCCTTGTAAAAAGAAAGAGCAACAACATATAGAAAAGGAAACTGATTTGAAAAGATTAGGATGAGGAAGTTGGATGAGAGGTCCATGAATGGCAACAAAACAGTTGCAGTCAAGAGAACCATTCAAACAGCAGAACTAAATGAAAAATACTTGGACTGGCTAACCAAAATGACTCACACTGTGAAGGGGGAGAAATGGAAGGAGAGCGGACGGGAAATGAAAGATGACATACTTGTTCCTATTCTCAAGGGCCCCCACAACAGCAATCCAGTGTGTCTGTCCAGGCCCTGGGGGGCCCTATCTGCATGCCAGCGGCAGCCTGTTTGCCTCTAAAAGCATGCACGGCACTCCCAGGAGGGGTCCCGGCAGTTTGTTGTGTGATCTTATCTGGCGCGTGCCTGGGCTGCCCTTTCCCACATTCTGCATGCTGCACTTTCAAGCATGGGTTGGGGGGGGGGTGTTTGAAAGAGGCAAAAAGGCCTGGCCTGTCAACATTACATGGACTTGACAGCCGTGACATAGTCCATACACCTAAACCACTTCAATTACCCATACACAATTTCTCTAAAACGCATATCTGTTACGAGTGCTCTACTTTTCAAGGAGAACTCCCCTCCAATCGGGCTGTTTGCGCCGTCCATTGCATTGTCCCAGAAAGCAGCTTTTGAATTTAATTTCATATCTTATAAGATTCGGTCCACTGGTCTTTGACTGCCATCACTGAGGACTGTAAAAACATTTCTGACATGTTTGACAGATCAAAATGTCTCTCTTATGAGAGAATGGAGGGTTTATTTTATTGTGGCATGATGAAGTGCAACTGACTGATCCCAGAGACTCCACAACATCTCCAAAATGATAATTTCACTCATATTGGCCCGGTTCAACAAATACATGTATGTGAGGTGCATATGCACTGATTTTGGTTTGTTCACATTGCAGCCATTATATGTATTCTTAACTGTAGGCATTAGGCACTGTAAGCACTGTAGGCATTTAGGAACTGTAAGATTTCCTTGTGTGTTGACACAATGCACTGTATGATTGTACTGAGCGTGGGAAGAAAAGAGGTTGTCTTATGCAGAGAAGTGATGATTGAACATAGAGAGAGCTGTGGAGACTCTGGGTCAAGCCCTCTTTGGCCTTCAGTGTCCTCCATGATCTGTGGATAGAGAGAGAAACTGGCTTGTTTAACACATACACACATTGGCAGCCTGAAGTAATTTTAACCACATCACACACATATTCTTACTTGACTGTACACTTATATTTGCAGTCATGCACACTAAAGTTTATAGTACTACCCACACACATTGTGACACGCTGCTTAGCTGTGCCCCTGTTTTCTTCTCTCTACCTCCTTCTCTTACATACACACACACACACAAAATTGTGCTCCTGCTTGTCTGCATGGGGGCCCCTGCAGGCTGTCTGGAGCCGAATGAAGAACAAGATGGAGAGAACAGGACAGAAAGAAGGTGCTTTCACTCATGGATGATTTGTGCTCTGATCTTACTTGCTGCAGAAGAAAGACAACACTCTTTTTCTTCTGCTCTGTTTCTCACACTGCTTTGTTTCTTCTGATATCCGCTTCTCTTTTGCTTTTCCTTTCTTTCTTATTTCTCTCTACCAGACATAATCCAACCTGAACATCACCCCAGTGCCCTTGAGGGCACTAAATGCACATGCATGCACACAAACATCATAAGCAGACTGAGATCACACCACATGAATGTCATGTTTTGAAAGCTTTGACGTGATGTTAATAGAAACACTATGCAAAGACATTTAAGCAAATAACTTCTGATCAGGATCTGTTGCAAACATGCCTCCTCACCTGTCATGATTTAAATGTTTAAATTGAGCTTAATTGATGAGTTGCACACATAATTAAAACTTAGGACAGAGTGAAGCTAATCTTTATAAAAGTTATATCTTGAAAACATGTTTGTTCTGATGAGACCAGCTGTGCAGCTTAGCTCTTTTGATTGTTTGGAAAAAGTTTATGGACTGTCTGTTATGTTTTTATTACCAATAAAGGCCAACTGGTTTGATATTTTGATATTCAAATACTTTTTTCAAGAGTAGCCTAAGTGTCTAAATACTTTTTGGGGCCACTGTATCTGTACTGTTTTTGGGCATAAGTGGGAAACCACTTACTTTATTATTCATTATGTTCAATAATATTTAGTGTGTAAATATGTACTGTATGAGTGTGTATGAGAATGACAATACTAGGAAAGCAAAAACATAAATTGAACACTGGGTTATGGTAATGACAGTAAATAGCTTATAGAAAGTACAGTAAGTTCATCACAATGTTGGCTGGTAATACATTTTTGCAAAAGCTACCTGTAGTTCAACTGGTGGAGAATACTAGCAAACTCACTGATACAATGTGTAACTTGAATGCAGTGTACATTTTGTTAGAGCATCTATAACAAATACACCAAATGTAAAATGAGTTTTACATTGCTCTCTACCCTGCAACACAACTCAGAATCATGCTTTTTTTGTCACAACCATTAACATCACGGCTGCACATAGCTGCTCATAATCCCCTAGCTGGAACATTCATTAGAAACCAGAGCTTTGTGCCTTGGGGGCCAACCATGACTTTCCCAGGATAATTAAAGTTACTTTGGAGAAAAGATGGGGTTCACTGAAGAGTAAGGAAGGATAGAAAAGGAGAGCAATGGATACAAGGAGGAAAAGGATGAAGGAATCCTGGCTAGAGACAGCCAGACTAGATCAGACCAGATTACCCATTTTCCTAAGGGGACTAATTGGCTGATGTGTGGGAAAAATCAACCCCAGTTGCACATTTACTTTTCTGTGTAATTTATGCAAAGCTCTTGTGCTGCCTTCTTTTATACATAAGCCACTGAGTGTCTAAATACTGTCCAGTTGACTTTTTCTTTCTTGCATAGCATGAAACAGACTCAAGTCTGGGGCAGTTGTGGCCTAGTGAGTCGGGCTTTTAATCAGAAGGTTGTTGGTTCGATTCCAGTGCTGGCAGGTAGCAACTGTAGTGCCCTTAAGCAAGGCGATTGCTCGCTGGGCACAGCGGTACTGCCCATTGCTCTGGGTGTGTGTTCATGACTTGCAGTGTGTGTTTACTCCTCACCAGTGATGGGTTAAATGGGTTAGTGATGTGTTAAATGCAGAGGTCACATGCCGGGTATGTGTTACAGATATGTCACTTTCACTTAAAAAAAGTTAATGCTTGATTACAAATTTGTAAGAGGGGAAATCTGGCTGATAAACCTGTAGGGAGATGAGATTTTAAAGGGAAGAGAGTTTGTGATGATCTTTGAGATAGGGAACACCTCCTTATCTACAGAAGAACCCAGTTTTACAAATGTTGTTATCCAGTCTGATCTGTTCAAGATGATTTTCATTGTAGTTACATATCTTGCCCCAGGACAGTCAGATAGATTTAGACACCTGACAACCTACTGAATCTTTGACCTCATTTTGACCTTATAAGCTTTAGTTGTTTGTAATTTGGTGTTATTGCAGAAACATTTATTGATATGCAGTAACTCTGTAACTTTGTACTCTGTGCAGCATATGCTGGTGAATTTTTTTAATTTACTTGAGAGCTGTTTCAAAAGTATGCACGTTACTGAGAGAGGACAGTATTTTAAAGAACATTTGAAGTTGGGGTGTAAAGAAATCACTGGAAAATTGAGGAAAAACCAGCCTAACAGGCAGTTATCTTTATACCGAGAGAAATGTGGAGACTGAAGACTTACAGCTAACAGAGAACATTCCCAAAATGTTGGCTAACATTCTCTAAAAGTTCTCTGAACGTTTCTGCAGTAAAATTAGTAGAATGTTTTTTAATGTTATATATCATATATATCAAAAACATTATTCTTAAGTTGTTAGTGAAACATTTTAAACAACTAAAAATGTTTGAATACTGTTCTTAAAACCAAACAATATCATTTGTACACCATCTAAAAACAAACTGAATGATTTAAATGTTTTTTGAATCAGGAAAGTCTTATAAAAAGTGTATATGTTACAATGTATTATTTTGGATAAAACTGACCAATCCTGTTTTTTGTACTAAACATGCTCAAAAATACGAAAAGTTTTACTTTTATAATCCATAGGCTTAAAGATCGGTTCTGCTTTAATTCCACTTATGGGTGAAACTTCAACTGAAACCAATTATATGCTCTCAAACATCAGTCTAGTACCAGCAATGAGACTGTAAATTCTGAGGGTGAAAGTTGATGCTCCAGCAAAGCTGACCTAGCCACTTTGTCCAGGGGGAGACAATGGGCCCTGAATGGGTGGAGTGAGACTAAGAGGCCAGATTCAGTGTTAACACAGCCAGAGGGAAAAGGGAATGTGATTGGGAGGTGCAAGGTGAAACCTGTTGAGAATGTCCCAGCGATGAGGTCATGTGTGTGTGTGTGTGTGTGTGAGAGTGTTTCTGTGCAGGGTGCAATGAATAGTCTAGGCTACAATGAGCAACAAGCCAGGAACTCAAAGGCGGCATATGATGTCATGGGAACTTGTGAGTGGCTACTGGCTAGAGAGACAACAGGGAGTTGTTTTGTAAGATTGTGTGTCCATGTTAGTGTATCAACATGGATCAATGTGGAATCATGTCTAAATTAAGGCCCCCTTTCCCCCAGTTCAAAAATATTTTAAAAGCTTTTAAACTATTTTTTGTTATATTTTACATTTTCAAAACAATCATTTTATATATTCCTTGGGCCTCAGACTTCACCTAACTTTATAATAATGTTCTAAAGTACGTTTAATAAAATGATTTAAAAGCTTTTAAAAGAAAAAGATTAAGCAAATATGTAAACTTGCTGTGAGAAGAAATAGGCGGAGTCGAGAAGCATTGTTGCAGTCGTGCGGGAAGCTAAGCCATTTCCAGTTCCTCAGATCTATCAGACAGTGGCACTTGACCTTCTCTGCTACTAAAGGAATATGACAGCCGTGACGCTGTGGGAAAAAAGCGAAGAGGGACAAAAGCCACACAAAGTGCAGCCTGGCACCAAATAGTTAGTTTGCAATCAACGTCAGTCATCCCTCCTGTAGAGACACTTTGATTTCTACTTTTCAAATGAGGCATTTATTTCAAGGCCTGATAATAGGGCGGCAAAATTGAAATTGGCAGCTTGACAATCTACAGATAATAGTGCACTGCACAGGAGACCATGTGAATAGTGCTTTTTACCCCCTTTTTGTCCAAGACTTGATAGAGTGGGGGGGGAGAGAAAGAGAGAGAGGCAGCATTTTGTGTGGGAGTGTGAATTTGTGTGTGTGTGTTTGTGTGTATGCATGAGAGGTAGAAAAAGATGTTTAGATGTTCAGAAGTCTAAAAAAAAGTACAACTAGAAAACAATTGTGTGATGTTGGAAAGTTGGGTAGAAGTGCACAGGGTGGGCAAGCTTGGAGGGGGTTAGAATGCTTTAATGTTTGTGGCTGGACCCAGTAGAGGTCTCAGGGTTATACTGGCTTTGCAAACTCCCATAGGAAAGGTGGTGAAATGAGGGGGGTGGCTGGGATGGATGGAGGTGGAGAGAAGGGAGGGAGCAAAGCTCATGAACAAGGGGGATGTAGTCTGGAGACCTGGCCCTGCTTGAGGTGGAGGTGTAACTGGTATCCTTACAAATTTTCATTAACATTTTCATTAACATTTTTGATGAATTGGTTTTAAATTCAAAGGGCAATAAGGGATCAGACAGGAATAATCTATTTATGCATAATCCAATCAATTCATTGCACAACAATTGTCTATGAGCTTTTCGATTTAAAGCTAGAAGACAAATGACACAGGTGTTACATTGTGCAAACAAATAACAATAAATGAAAATAATGATTTTTAATGATGCAAAAATGGCAAAAACAAACTGTTCGACTGTCATGGAAAATGTTTATTACATGAGTATTTCTTCTATCTTTATATTTATATTATATCTATCCTTAAACAAAAACAACAGGTAAAATAATAATAATCCCATGAAAACCTTTTGTAAATGTAACAATCATTTAGTATTTTTTAGATGTTTAAGGCATTAACTTTTTCATTTAGGTTATGATACACAAGTGAACCATGTTACAAAAACTGACCCAGAATTCAAAACATTATTGATGTATTTATGTGTAAAATCAGAGGTGAAGGCAAAGGTTAGTTTTCAGCAATTACTGTTGTTTACACTCTCTCAGTTCCTGTTAAAGATAATTATGCAAGATAATATTGTCAACTAAAGTGGACCCATGTCTTCAATCATTTATTTACTGTAAACAACAGGATTTCTTGAAGAGGAAACAGTCAGGTTTATTCACCTTTATATAAAATGCAACAGGATCCAGATCCTTTTCGGAAACTAAAACCAATTGCTTGGCCATTGTGTGGACACACATTGTGTGGCCATTTGTCTTTATCTGCAGGGTTTGGAAGATACCATCAAGAGTGAAAGACATCTATCAATTATCAGCTATATGTGTGTGTGTATTATATACATATATATATATGTATATAATATTATATATAATATAATATATAACATATATAAATATGAGAGTGTCTCTGTTGGCAGGCTTGTCATAAGCAATAGCGCCCCTGGCTTGTTAATTCACTCACCACCCAAACTAGTTGAGCCTGGCAGCCACATACTCATACTAACGTTGTGACCCATGACCCAGTCTCTGATGCCTCCTCCACACAATCACAGCCCCTGGTACGCTGCTCCATTGGAGAGCATTGCATGGAGACCTTGGCTAAGCTTTACTAAAGATCCCCCCCAAGGCACAGGCTTCTTCCCTGCCGTGGAATCAGCAGCAGGAGCCCAGAAAGGTTTGAATCACCACTGAGCTAGGAATCTGTTTGAAAAACGCCCCAGCTCTTGCTAAGCACAAAACGCAGAGCGCTAATGTCTGCAGGGCTCACGGTGACCCTGAGTTATCTGTGTGTGTGTGTGTGCACGTTTGAAGGTGTGGTTTTGTCTCTGGGAATTTAAATGTAGGTGTGCAAATGTGTGTGCGTGCGTAAAGCACCATATGAATCAACACTTTAGCACACCCCTGCCTCTAATCCCCTCAGGCCCTTCATGCTGTACTGTTCAGAGCTCCGCTGCTGTGTGCGAGTTGTGGCAGCTATGTTCCATCACTTGCTCTTGTGAGGGGAGGCAGGCGCTGCTACGTCTGCTCCGTGGGAAGACTGCTGGAGGTCTTCCAAAGCAGCTCTCACTCCCCTCTCTCATCTCTCCCACCTCTTTTTTCTCTTCATTTCTCTCTCTTTCTCTCTGTACTTGAAGGGTCTTGGTGCTGGAACAAACTTCAGCACCCTCTCACAATTTGCTTCGGCAAATGGTTGTCTTCTCATATCTTGGTTCCAGGCAATATTAATCATACTGAAAAACACAGACAGCACACAAATACACGAGCGAATATACAAATAGACCAAGGACATTTACTGGTAGCCCAAAGTTCAGCAACTTTTTCTTCACATATATGGATAGCTGCCAATGTTTTCATGTATTTCGAACATTGACAGTCCCTTGAGTGAGGATGACATGGCTTATGGAGAGGTTGGGCAGCAGTCAACAGGAGATTTCTTCAGGCAGCAGGCGATGATCAGTGGCTTACACATTAACTTTACACTGGCTCTGTAATTGCAGCCCAGCTTGTCTGAGAGCATGCTATCTCCCACTTTCTCACGTACTTTAGTCCTGATTACATTATTGCTGTGTGTGGACAGCCATGTTGAGGGACCTCTATAAAGATATGATTCTGACAGAGAGAGAGAGGTGGGGTGGAGTTGCACTGAAAGGGGACTACAGAAGAAAGTGTGTGCTTACATGATAAACAGAGATAGATAGCGAGATAGAGAGGCAGAGAGAGAGAGAGCGAGAGAGAGAGAGAAGTGACAGTTTCTGCTAAATGTGATTTGAATCGGCCATAGAAAATTGTTCAATAAGAATAATAAGAGTTGTGGTCAGTTAAAACACAAGTTATCTATAATTAACTATAATTATCAATATAGTTAACACTTAAAACAGTGGTACAAATAATATGGACTTTTACACAGACATAAGCTGTTGTAAGCATTAGTTAATTCAGAACATCTGAAATTCATACACAGTGAAACAATGAGCCTACTTTCTTATATAGACACAATACAAGCTTGGTCTCACAAAAGGTAAGGCTACAGGAAAACAAACGGGACTGGCAGCATCCAGGTGCTTGGGGGGTAAAGGGAGAAACGACGTAACCTGCCGGTAATTCAATGCACCCTCTAGATCCCTCATGCAACACGAGCATGAGAAAGTTACTCATGCAGAGACTAAAGGTTTCTGAATCTACAGGTCTTTGTCTGCTTGACATCAATGCATTTGTTTTGTGTGCACTTTACAAGTGTGAGAAAGAACGATGAATCAGTTTTGCAGTGTAAACAAATAGGGCTACAAAAACGACTACTTTGAGTTTAAAATCATTATAAATGTGTAGATCCAGTCTTTATACCTTGAAAGGTAACACTTTGCAATAAACAATGCATTAACAGTTAACGTGTTAGATATCACAAACTAACAATAAACAATATGTTTTTACAGCATTCATTAATCTTTAATAATGTTAGTTATTACAAAACCAATTGTTCCTTGTGCCTTCATGCCAGTTTACTGTGCATTAACTACTGTTAACTTATACAACTTTGATTTTAAAAATGTATCAGTAAATGTTAAAATAAACATTTTTCAGGATTAATAAATGCTGGGTAAGTTTCGTTTATTGTTAGTTCATGTTAACTAAGATAGTTAACAAATGGAACCTTATTGTAAAGTATTACTCAAAAATAACTAGACCACACTTTACAACACTGAATATTGTGTCAAGCTGTTCTGATTACACATTATTGTTTTTATTAGACAGATATAGAACTAATGAAGTTAATATGTTGCATGGACACTGTTTAGTGTTGCAATTTGTATAAAACATAAGCATTAATTAATTGTGATATATATATATATATACACACACACACCCAGACTATAGCAGACTGTTCAGCAGCCTGCCATTATGATGCATCACATGAACCGCAGTCGAACCCCGACCGCTATGTCCCGCAGACGCGCACTAAAGCCGGCTGCAGCAGCGCCTTCCCCCGCCGCTTGCGCGCCACGTGTCGCGGGATCTGCAGCAGCTGGAAACTCTCACCCCGTAAATGAGCATATTAGAGGGCTGGCAACCCACTCTAACCAGTGCCTTTCCTGTGAGTGGATTATGACAGACCGTTAACAACCGACCAGTCTGTTAGTTTATGAAAGATGGAAAAAATGTGCAATAGATTGTTTTACTATTTAACGACACGTTTGCATTCAGTATTCCCATGTTTACATTTACCATCCTATTAAGTTTTCATCTACCATTATACACAGTGCAATGTGTCGGACATATTAAACTTTCTTGCATGCGTTTTTGTGACGTTTATAAGGGACGATGGAGTATAGACACAGAAAACGTATTTATTTCGTGTTTTGGCAAATCCGATGATCATAAAACCCTGACTTAAATTAGAGCTGCTTCTGCCAGACAAAGTCAAGGGCACCGTACGTGCCGGGCACGCTCTCAGTCTGAATATCTTCACACTGGCTCGCATTCCGATAAGCCCGATCCAGCTCTCGGTAGGCGTGGTTTTCCCAGGCTTTTAGAACAGCAGCTGCTATTTACCTTCCCTCTAATGTAAACCACCACCGCCACCCCCAGCCCTGCAGCCAAACCTCAACCACCGCGGCAATAAAACATCCTGGCACGTGCTCCACATTCACAACAGCGCTCGCGAGCCGACAGACGTCAAAATGCCAGCAGCAGTGAGCGCTTAAAGAAGCACACTTCCTTGCGAAACAAACTTCTGACTTACTACGCAATGAAAAGTCTAAAAGATGGATATTACTTTAATTTTGCATTCAGATTTTATTCAACGTAGATTGCATTCAGATTTTTTTTTAAAAAAATACTTGTACAATATTATATAAAATAATGCACCATATTGTGAAAGATAATGCATACTGACAAAGTATCGTCGCACATTTTCTTAATGCCATTCTGTTTATTTTTTTAGGGGTAGGACCAACTCAGCTACATTTAATTTAACGCATTTATTATTTTATTAGTAAACTATACTTTCTATCTATAAACATGTCGTACACAGGACACCGGTGTATTTTTAGATTACTTTTTTAGTTCCGGTGCATGTAAGGACTCTGTATTGAATTATAATGGCAAAGTTTGCTGTTTATGTCCGAAGACTGGCTCTAAAGTTAATATGTAAACGGAATGATTGAAGGCAGTCCCGGCCGCGCGCCATTGGCCACCCGCTCAAAAGCTAAACAACCAATGGAGGGGCGCCGACCACGAGCCGTCCTCCCTTCTGGCCGCGTGTGCCTCACGCTGATTGGTAGAAAGTTACTGTGGGAAAGAAAGTTTGGGAAGTTTCACACGAGCCGTTCGCGTGCAGTCGGACATATAAATAAGACCAACACGACTCGGAGGCAGTTGCTACGATCGCTGGCGAACGGTGAAGTCAGTGACTGTGACATCATTGCCGCAACAGTCGAACCCGGGACCCTTCGTAAGGATATCCATTCATAACCTGGAACTGTATCCGCGCACTTACAAGACCCTGAAAGGGAGGATTTCTTTAATAAAAATTGCTAAGGATACTTCCCAGAGAAGATGCCTGCCGATATCATGGAAAAGAATTCCTCTTCTCCGGTTGCCGCGACTCCGGCGAGCATGAACACCACACCTGATAAACCCAAAACGGCATCGGAGCACAGAAAGGTTTGTATTTTTATTGAGCACGTTTATTCTCAAATGCACGATTGCGCATTTTAAAGCATTGAAATACATTTCCTAAAGCAGCTGGACGCAGAATGCAATCTGACTGTTTCGTTTGCTTTTAGTCTTCTAAACCCATTATGGAGAAAAGAAGAAGAGCGAGAATCAACGAAAGCTTGGGACAGCTGAAAACGTTAATCTTGGATGCGCTGAAAAAAGATGTAAGTGCTATAAATCCGACTGACTCTCATAATTAAATATGGGTTAAATATCGATGTATCACTTCACATAGACTCCTGTCTAAGTCAAACTCCATTGTAACACAGAGCTCCAGACACTCTAAACTTGAGAAGGCGGACATCCTGGAGATGACAGTGAAACATCTAAGAAACATGCAGCGGGCACAAATGACCGGTGAGTCTTTACTCTGAATAATCCCGAAATAAATAGTTTGGTGTGGACTTCCAGACACTGTTTCCCCAAAGACTATTCAAACACTTGTTTAATATGTTGCAAAATATTTCCCCCCTGCGAAAACTAGATTTAAAGTAAATTAATGATTAATTATAGGTAGTTTTATTAATTGCTTTTGTGTTCTCTAATCGAATGTCTTTCCTCTTTTCCACAACAGCCGCCTTGAACACGGATCCCACAGTTCTTGGGAAATACAGAGCTGGATTCAGTGAATGCATGAACGAGGTGACCCGGTTCTTGTCCACCTGTGAAGGGGTTAACGCCGAGGTCAGAACCCGCCTGCTGGGTCACTTAGCCAACTGCATGACACAGATCAACGCCATGAATTACCCAACACAGCACCAGATACCTGCTGTACCTCCTCATTCAACCTTCAGTCAGCCCATGATTCAAATCCCAAACGCGAATCAGCAAACCAACGTTGTACCACTTAGCGGAGTCCCCGGCAAAAGCGGTTCTTCCAACTTGACTTCAGACGCGACAAAAGTGTACGGGGGTTTCCAGATTGTGCCGGCGACGGACGGACAATTTGCTTTTTTGATTCCCAACGCTGCCTTTGCTGCAAACGGTCCCGTTATTCCAGTATACGCCAACAATTCCAGCACACCGGTTCCGGTGGCCGTGTCTCCAGGAGCGCCGTCCCTCACTTCAGACTCTGTTTGGCGGCCTTGGTAGAAAAAAGACAGAAACTCTTCAAAAAGACAAACTGACACTTGTTTTTCTTTGTTCAGCGTTTCTTTATCGTTCCCTTTTGTATGAAAATGTGTTTTAAGAGATAATGCACTATATTTGTATAGCTCTAAAGAAAGAGAAGTTCATATTGAAATAAGTTTTGTATCGTTCAGTTCCGTGCATTGCATTTTTATATTTGCGGTATCTTTTCTACGTTGTAATGCCAAAGATGTTGAATGCGCTTTTAAAGTTTCTTCGTTTTGGAAGATTAAATAAATGAAATATTGAAAAATAAAACGCTGCCTCCAAGTTTAGTTTTATTTACACAGTTCTAAACTACCACATTCTCACAATTGTAAACTTGTAAACTACTATTATAGGGTCATTGTTTTCTACCTTAAAGCGATCAGCTATTGTAAGCAAAATTTTATGCGGTATTATGGAAAGCAGGTTGTTTCTGGTTTCCCTTAAACGCTGTTAAACATAAACATTGAGAGTTTACAATAAAAACATACAACATGACACAAACTTGCTAATTTGATCATTTAGAAGTGATAATTTTTGTAAAAAGCGGCACATTTACCCACAACAATTTTCTTAATATATGTGACAATTTTGAACTTGACGAATAGAGAAATAGTTAACACAGGCCACATGTATACTGTTATACAGAATAATGTGTTTTGTATTTTTAATCACAGTAAGTTCACAAACGTTACTAGTATAGGGTTTGATTGTCTGTTATTTGCATTGTGTGAGAGAGACTGTCAGACGATAGTTTTGCAGTTACAAAGTTTAGTTACAGAGGGAGCAATTGCAAATAATTACACAGCCTTTTAGCGCCCTCTAGCAGTTCAAGCGTGAAGCACAACATATCTGCCGACAGATGGACTGAATAACGCCTTCATTTTGAATGTAGACTTGTTTAGTAAAACGTTGCCACTTGATTATTGCTACATATTATTTATATAAGTGCCATTTAAAACATGAAACAAACACAATAAATCAAATTACTATCAGCCCTACATGTACTGAGAAATTACTGTGCTAATAATAATGCTTATATTTTAGGTTATATACATGTTGCTGCATCAAGCAGAATCACATTCAGCTCTTTGTGATTCTGTCTCCATGTGAGCAGAGGGTGCAGAAATGTTTATACACAGCGCTAATGAATTTTTTGTGTAACGGGAAAACACTTGACATGATGAAACATTTCCTTCCCAATGCATTCCTGTGTTTTCCAGGTGCGTTATGCCTACAGCTATTCCAGTGTGGCCATTCTTTGAAGGGGGCATTGCAGGTGTTTGCAGTTACCTGCCATGAGGCAGTTGGATAAGTGTGGATATGTGCAGTCATTTCAAATTTCCATCACACCTTTTGTGGTACCAAACATGCAGGGATTGAAACCATATGTTAGCAGAAAGCTGTCGAGGGCATGCTCATCTAGAAATGCAGGCAAAGTGTATAGCGGGTGTTTGAGAGTGGGTAGGTTTTCTGTTTTACCCAGCTGAACTGCAAGCACGCCACCATATCAACAGATCCGCGAGATTGTGGCGGGCCACACATCATTTCCTGTTAACCCCAAGACCCCAAGGTCACAGCTGGATTCAGAGGCAACCCAGGAAACATCCAGCCACTGCCCGACCCCCTTCAGGTCTGCTGACTATGGTGTGCACCCCCCAACAAACCCCCCCAACCCCCCACTTTGCTGCAAACCCCTGGAGAACAGCTTTACAAGCATCTCGGGTTACCGGCATACTGACCATTGCGCCTGGGCAACCATGAACAAGTCACAACACGACGAGGTTAGCCACCATGCATGTCAATTATCTTTTCCCACACTCAAATTGCAAATACAAGAGGCTGGAAAAGAGAAGAGGGAAAAAACAGAGAGAAAAATTAAAAGGGCTATACGAAAGCCCCCCCTCTCTGCATCCTTCTTGGCTCCTAAGTGTTACCATATGACATGATCTCTTACTGCATCTCTCTCTCTCTGTCTTTTCATTGCTGTCTCTCTCTTAACTCGTCATCATTACCGCCTTGTCTTTGATTGTAGCATTGACAAGCCTGGGATTTATGATTTAAGCACAGGGATTGCTGTACCAAGCTCCGGACTCCATATGCATCCAGAGTCCTTCTCCTCTCCAACAACCCTCTCTCTTGCTCTTTCACTTTTCTCTCTCGCCCTGCAGTTGCAGGGGAAAGGCTGTAACTGGCAGGAAATGAATAGCTCCCAGATGAGCTGAGGAACCTGAGAGGTCGTGAGAAAGAGGTGAACCCCTTTGCACAGCCGTCGCACTGCCAGCCACCGGGGGAATGTGGGAGAGCATCTTTCTGACACACGCATCAGCTCTCCTGCTGCTTGCACAAACACCCCACTGCCTGCCTGCCTGCCAGCAAATGAGCACTGACACATAGGGCCCATCTGAGGGGGGGAAGAGCGGGGCTGACTGGAGCAGTATGTGGGTAGTTAGATGGCAGACATATGAGGATGAAGGTAGGTAAACATGTTCACAAAATATATAATCAGAGCAGTGATGTAACCATTTCATCAGTATTAGGAATGGGCAAAATGTAATAATCTAAAAACAACCACTGAGAAACAGTATTATCAATATCAGTATTTGCGGGGGTCATGAGTTCATATGGTCATAGGGTATAATGTACATGCATGCATGTTTTAAAGCCCGAAGTAGAAAATCAGAAGCCAAAAAGACTTTTATAACTAGCACCAAATGCAAAGCAAATGTATTATTACATGTAATGTATCAATCAATAGTATTTGCCTCTGTTTATTTTTACTTTACCTTATTAACAACAAATTTTGATTGTAGTTGCTATCACCCTAGCTAAAGATCTTCTATAACTAGCAGGATATAAATAGTATACCAGCTGGCTTAGGTGCAAATCCATTTAAACATCTAGTTAAGATTTTGCTAGTCCCAAGAGACTAAGAGTGTTACTCAGTATTGAGTTTGAAATGTCTTTTTTCATTATTATGGTTTGTAATGGTTCACTCACACATGTTGTTTTTTCTGTAAGCATAAGGCTTAAGTTTGCTTGACACTGAAAGCCTCTAAACAACTTTAAAGTTTTCAGACAGGAGCACCAACAGTGAAGTGTTCATACTGACAAGAGCAAATAAGGATTAAGGTGAGTGACCAGTGAGTAATCAGACTGGCACCTTTGACACAATGAAAGAAGGAGATAACAAAAGCTGAGCAACACAACAAGCTAGAAGCTAAAATCAAAATGATGTGCAGGAAATTATGATCCTTTTTGTTTATTAAGGAAAGTATCATTCTACTATTTATCACAGCAGAAACATTTTAGTACAGGAAATATACTATGGGCTGATACAATATGAGTTGCCAATTGTTATATAATGTTAAATATACAACTGTAGTATTGCAGACTGTCATTTTTTTTCTGTAAATCAAGCTCTTTAAATAAAAAAACAGAATCGTTTCCTTTGTGGAAGTCTGAAGTCTTTGGTGGTCTGCATGCGTGTGAATACTCACAGCATTTACCGGCAAATTTTGCTTTACACTGAATCCATTATATATATGATGTTTTTGGTCAAGGAAAAACGGATATGAATGTCAACAGATAAAAAGAATTCAGGCAGGTGTGAGGACACATGTTTCCTCTGATAAGTCAGAGTGAAATCTGTTATGGGACCCTTGGGAAGCTCCTAGGATGTTTGTTGGACACACATACAGACAAAAAGACATTGACTGTTATGTGCATTTGTATGTCTGTTGTTATATTCTTGTTTCAAATATGAATGTTATCTCAAGACAACATTACTGTAAATATACTGCAATCTTACAGAACACATACAGTGTTAATCACAGAGCCCTATTCCAAAAACATTCCTCAATACAGATTAAATGGTTCCATCCATTCTGAAATTCCATCCCCAGTTCCTTTATTTGTTCTCATTGTTCTTGTTCTGGACCTTTAGTACCAGATATAGAGTCTTCAATCATGCTAAAGGTTCCACGGGCTTCTGAAACAAAGATCTGAATGGCATCATCTTACCGCCTCTCACACATCCACACAAAATGGTTTAAGGCAGAGCGATGCTTCTGTGGGCCACTGTTCAATCTCTTTTCTTGTATAAAACCAGTGGCGGAGCTGCTACATTGCTGAACTGGTGTGACAAGCCGTTAAAGTGCCATGCTGTCACCTTTGTGTGTGTGAGAGTCTGTGTGTTTGTTTACATTCCTGTTTTTCAGATACACTACAGAGCTTTTATTCCAGGCAGCAGTCACTCTAGGAAGTTGTTCTGATCTGACACCCACTGCTGCTGTTATGCTGCTGCTCTTTTGCATCACACATAATGAGGTGGGTAGGGACAGCATGTTTTGATAGGGTGGGCATGCAAAGATTGTCACGTGCAATGTCTTGAACATCACTTTATAAAAGGTTTTCTTTCTTTCTTTTTCTGTCTGTCTGTGTGTCAGTAAATGAAAGGGTTAGCAGGATATATACAGGAGACACTTGAAGCAGAGACATGTTTCAGCAATATTTGTTGAAAAGCTAATTGAACCCTGTCTAAGAACCCACTAATGCCCCCTGCTGGTTTAAAAGGCATACTGCAATACAAAACTACATGGAAACTACTTCTCATTGAAGTTCAAACACTTTGTTTTTTTCTCCACACTTCAGGTTCAACAATTTTACAGTATATTCTTTGTGCAAAATGTTAATTCTAACTGCAAGCTGACCCAGCTGGTCTTTGTTTGAAATATGTTCTTGTTTAAGTGGTGTGAGGGAAACAGGAAGCTTTGATGCCCTCCAGAACACCTTCAGTATCTGGAGACGGGATTTCAGCTGAGTGAAGGCGTACAAAATGAAGGTGGCATTACTTAAATACAGAACAAAGGAAATGATGTGTCACAAACTATCTAACGTATAAATTCTAAAAATGACATTAGAGGCCTTAGCAAGATATTACATTTATTTACTTAATTACAGACTGCCTATTATATTTCATTTATTTTATCTTGTGAAATCAGCAAGTGTACATGTATATCAAAACACTACATAGCATTTTTAAAGGGATCAAACAGGCAGTATTTTCAGAGAATGAGTATCTTGTTTCCAGTGCCTTCCTTTTAGCCCTGAAAGGCAGAACCCTCTACACGCGGTGTCAAAGTAATCAGCAGTGACTTGAAATATGTGGCGTCATTGAACTGTGGTTTCTGTGACTAATGTTTTTATAATCCTCCTTTGAGCGGTGCCCTGTCTCTAGAAGGCATGAGAGGTATTCAATTCATGTGACCTCTTAGGTCACAATCTGCCTTTATTAGCATAATTTAGGTGGGTTTTCTATGTATGAGGCTTGGGAGAATATTAATAATAGTCAGGTTGTATTACCATCTCTGTTTAACTCTAATAACTGCATGCTGCCTGGTGAAAGCAGGGGCAATTTGACTCAGATGGCGAGAGATACGATTGTTTCTCTCACTGGTTCACAGATGTTTGTATTTTATCACTTCCTTTGTCACAGTGTGTTCATATTCATTCAGGGTCCACACATTCATTTTCTCTGCACCCACTGGGAGGTTAGTAAAAACATCTGTGCATCTGTGTGTTTGTCGAAGTCTTTTGCATCCTCTTACTGATTTTAAAGTGCGCTTTGGGTATAGACTTAATTTTACAGTCTTTTGGTTACAGTCTTCTTTGGCTATATAAACTTGCACTGATTCTATAGACATTCCTTTTGGTCTTCCTGCTTACACTGTCTGGACACTGTATGCCTTGTGCCCTGCATATCAATGTAGCCTGCAGTAAAAATGTAGATGTGACCCTTCTTTCTCCATTTATCGACTTTTAGGGAAATCTACAGGTTATGAGAACCCCTTTCCGGCCACACTGTTAAAACCAAAGGCTTCTTTCCATAAATGCTTTAATGCTACAGTGCATTTTGCATTTCTAATTCCCTCCCAAAAATCCTTGTAAATCTCAACCTTTTGTCATGGCTGCAACAAACCTGTAATTCCCAGAATTCCTATGGACAGCATGTTGACAGCTATATGACAGCTATACGAGACAGCCGGCCAGGCATATAGAAATCTAGCAAGACTTTTCCTCTGCTTGTCTGATCAAATGTTGTAGATAGACATGGTGAGATGATTGTAAAGCTCAACAAAACGATAGGGGAAAACTGGAAAAGGCTTTAGTTTCCTGGCCAGTAATAGATGTAAAGAATATTGGAGTTCTACGATAGGGTCGGACAGGGATCAGACCACAGAAGAAAGCGGAACAGGTGGTCACTGAAAACACAGTGGGAATGTGAAATTATTCTGTGGTGTAGATTTCACTGATAGGAACCCGAAGGGTCATTTGCTGCAATCCAATGTTCAAGTCCAAAAATATTTCCAGCGAGTGGAAGATCTCATTCTGCAGGCCTCCATTTAACTGCAGATGGATCTGCTCATGTGAACATCATCTGTCTCTTTTGATGAAGATCTTACAAATATTGAAGAACTATGAAGGGACCTGCATTTTGTACAATGCTCGTGTATTCTGGTTAGACAAAAGTCAAGGTTACTATAATGTTTGAACTCCATTTAATTCTATTCATATAGCACTTTTACAATGCATTGTTTCAAAGCAGCTTTACATGTAATGCAAAATAAAAGACAGAAAAACACAATTAAAACATCATCGTTTTTTAAACGCTTTTAAAGTTTTAAAAAGTTTATTTTTATGTTATAAGAAATTACCTGAAATTTAGATTCAGATTATAGAAAAAAATGCTTATTACTTTCTCATTGCCGTTGCTAAATATATAGCCAGACAACAAAAATAGTGCAGTTTATTGGCTGACACATCTTATCCCAACTCCCTTATACACTGTGCATTAATTGCGGTGTCTCTTTACACATGCTGTTGTCCACAAGTATTTGTAAATACCATTATGATAAGCGGATCAGAAAGACACACACAGACTAAAGTTTCTTTTAATGTTTTCATTGCCTCTTCACAGCTCTTCTACACCTCTAGAAGCCTCTTCACGCCTCTTCTAAATTTACCTTTAGAAGCAAATTGTGGGTTTTCCATGGGATGTGATGATTTTGGGTTTGTGTGTTCACCCACACACTAGTTTTCAGGTGTGTAATCATAGATTTATGATGACAGACTACCTCAGGATAAGGTGGGAAATGGATGCTTCAGGTGTGAGATAAACTGGAAGTTTTGTGAATCTGATCTTGTCGGGATGGACAGAGGGATGTGTGTATATGGTTCTGCTTAAGTGAACCCAAAGAATCCATGTGGATCCTGCATTGGAAGAATGAGCCTCTTTCATCACTTATAGCATGCAGTTTTTCTCTTCCACAGGAAGCTTTGAAAGAGATTGGATGCAGGCGTACTGTTTGTCAAACCCCCCACCTCTTTCGGTACAGTGAAGAAAAACACAAACATACACAGTCACCCAACATGTTGCCAGTATAACAGATTTTTAAGCCTAAAGTTTATGTAATTGCTTCTAATGGTTTTCATTGTACATTCTTTAAAAAGCATGATTTGGAAGTCTTGGCTATATTGCTGGGGATTTAAAATTTCTTTTTGTGATTTGTATTAGCCTTTATTAGCCTTTTTAAAACACAGAAAGTATAATGCCTATTTAACCTCAACATCTAAACCTTTTGCCACTCATACAAGATCTTAGAGAGACAAAAAAACTACCAAATGTAGGAAGAGCTTCTAATGAAGAAGAGCAGGAGAAATCCCCATGGTATGGCACATCATGTTTCCCCATCTGCTTTTTTGAGAAACTGTTTTATCTGTCATCTAACATGCCTCTGCTTTCCTCTAGGAGCACACAGATAAAGTGACGGTAGGTAAAGAGGTGCAGCACCCTCAGAGTCAGCCCTTTCAGAGGGGACCACCTGCATCGCCCCCTTTTTCCTGTGGGATTATTCAGGGTGCGGGCCAGGTTCTGGGGGATTTCTGGTGGAGATCCCAGGGTAGAGAGTGAGTGGCGTGGAAAGTCGAGCTGGCGTGAGGTGCCAGGAAGGTTCTGCCACATACCGCATGTTCCCTGTGCTGCCCCTTCACAGCCACATTGGTTCCGTGCTGTGCAGCTGCCAACCCGTCTTTCATGGGCCGGCTGCCTGGGCTGTCTCTGAGGTGGGTGCTTTTTCACATTCAAAGCAGCCTTGCTGAGTAACTACACATTCCCATACAAAACCTCAAAGATCCCCCTTGTACCCCCTCCCATCCCACGCCAAGCTAGGCATAGCTTTCCCACCAGCGGCAGTTGAGTGTGTTTACCCCGTACACAACTGGGAAGGCAATGGGTGAAGTCCTTCCACGTAGTGGCCCTTGAGTTTTTAAACACTAGCCACTGAAGTGACTGTTTGATGTCATTGTTGTGTGTTGCATGCTGTATCTTATACATACGCACAAATTTTTATACTACATTTTAACATAAACCAAAAAGGAAACAGCCTTTCTTAGTCATGACTCATTCATTCATCATTCATGTGTCTGCCCACTTGTCTCAGTTTAAAATTAATAGTTTGTTTTGGTTAATTATCATTGGTTTTGCCATTTCATAACTGTTGAACTATTGTTGGAGTCATTGGGTCTGAAGACAGTGTATAATGTGTCCTGTGGGACTTTGCTTTTTCCATTCCCACATGCTTTCTAAACTAATAATTGTTGGCTTGCCTTTGTTTGTTTGCCGATTCAGCTAATTAGGAATCAACTCTAAGATTCTTAGTTTGGGTCTTGGCAGTGCCACCTTTTGATGGAGCAGTTCTCCATGTGCTCTCTGAACGGCCTTTTCAAACAGACCTTCATCAATTTCCTTTGGTCCTTTTCAAGGTGGCAGATCTGCAGGCTTCAGCATCCCTGGACTGTGACTGAATCACATTTGAAAAGAAGAGCGCATCAGAGCACCCTCCAGTTTCACAGAATCAAGCTGAATGCGTGAGGTGGGGGTCCTCTTAGAAGTTTATTGTGGTTGCCTCTTTTAGAGTACTCGCCTTATGGCAGGCTGGAGAAAATTTAGGCTTTAGATCTAGAGTGTGCAGGTCTACCCGAGAACAGCAGGCTTGTTCAGGGCCACTCTGACATTCTAATCATAACCCTGATGGCAAGCCTGCTCAGAGGAGAACTCTGGGCTCCTGCCATGCCAGCTTTCTTTGTGTGGGAGGAGAGAGATGAAAATGGGATTAAAATGGTGGATAATGGAGGGAGAACAAATCTATTTTACTCTCCAAGCCACTGAGAACTGTGGCTGCCCTGGCATGCCTTGCAAAGTGTTTAAGGTTATGAGAGAAAAACTGCTTGATTGTATAAGGTGTTTATGTCACATTTATTCATTTGAATCATTTGCCATTTTTAATCTTACTTGTACTGTATTCTGTATCTTATTTTGTGAGACCTTATATCTAAATTGTATAAAGCATTATGTAAAGCATGTAAAGCATTCAGACAGAAACTGCTGTCTGAGAGTCCTACTGCAGTTGTTTTACTTAAGAAACAAACCCTATAAATCACACATATTTTACAAACATCCCAAATTATGCTCAAATTTGCCAAGTCTGTAATCAAAGGTCATGACCTTCAATAATATGAATGCTCCTTCAGTTTGATTTCTCATTAATAATCAATAATTGGATCATTTGTGTCTATTACTATATTTCCTATAGAACTTTTAATGGAATGGAAGCAAAGGAAGGTATTCTCTTTAACAGAAATCACTTTAAGAACCCCAAAAAACAGCTCATAGCTTGTAACTCATAACTAGCTTCTTGAGTTTGTGACCTTATCAGCCCTCCTAGGAGTTTGAACTTAGGGAACAGTGGGTAAAATTTATTTTTAATAACGTTCCTGAACATTATGATCCCAACATCTCTCTGTGTGCTGCATATTATGGAAGATAGCTTCCATAACCTAGGAAGGTACAATGCTGGCTTCGCACAAAAGCTTGTCCTGTCTGATCCCATTGTGTTAGGACAATTTGTTGTTTCTGAATCACAACCTGTAAGTATGTTTTATTATTTGTTGGTGGGTTTTCTATTAACAGATCCAATCGTAAGTTTTATGTTGTAGCAACAATGTAAACAAAGGGAAAAAGAGGTTTGGTAGCCTGCTAGCTGAAGGCTAATTCACACTGATCCGACAAACGCCACCAAACACTAACAAACTTGTTCATAAATCCAAAAGCCAACTTAGAATATTGGTGTTTGTTGGCGTTTGTCAGATCAGTGTGAATAAGGCAGTTTGCCAATCACAACACATGAGGCAACTAACCAATCGGAGCCCATTTCAGAGGATCAGGATTTATAGAAACAGGAACTCAACAGACCTTTTTGCAGCAACAAGTCACAATATATGAACAGTGAAGCAGTTTTTGAACAGTGAAGCCCATAAACCAAGACTTTGAGAAAAGCCCAGGAGGACCTCTTTAAGGGAAACATCTGACACAACCCGAGCTAACAAGGAATGTTCTCAGAGCATTAGCTGACATTCTCTAAAAGTTCTTTCAAAGTTATCAAAACACTTTTGCAGTAACGTTAGACCTTTAAAACATTATGTATCAATATTTATATATTCTAATATATAATTAAATATTCTTAAGTTGTTAGTGGAATGTTTTAAAAACTTACAAAATGTCTGAGTAGTGGTCTTATAACCAAGCAAAACTGTTAATGCAATGTTTTTGTTGCTTTATGGAAATGTTCATCTAGTTTATCTAGTGTTAGCTGGGACAATACTTAAAACATAACTGGGATCACCATAGCATCTCTGAAACTCTGAAAAGCAACCACTGTACAGTAACATTTGCCTTGGTGGCAGGATCATAGTTTTGTCTTTGCCAGATTTTGCATTTGTATCACAGATCTACAATTCTATAGCCAGGAAGGAGCGTGGAGACTCGCGAAGATCCTCATGACAAGAGTATAGTGGAATTCCAGACCACTTGACAGCTCTCACCCTCTTGATTGTTCGCCCTGGCCGTGGTAATCAAATAAATGTTTAGGGCTATAATCAATTTGCAATGGCTGACGGCATCTCCATGATTTAACTTGTAAAAAAGTCTAAGAAAAATAGTCAGGCAGATAATGGCTCCTGGAGTATAAATCTTATTCATGGTACACAAAGTGGTCATTGGGCAGACAGAGGCAAGAGCTGTGGTGCTCTCATTATCTGCTTTTGGGATTGGCTCTCTTTGTGTGAACCAGCAGGTAGCAAAACAGTGTTTGGTCACCTTAAGGGCCCCACTTACCCCCCCATCTGCACACTCATTCTTAGAGCCATTCTTAACCCAGCCTGTACTTTTTGTTATTTAATTACTGTATCTTTAAAAATATGTGGTTTGTGTCCTTTAATTCTTAAAATATCTTTTGCATCATATGTATGAAAATGTAACCTCATGTGTCTCCTTTTGAGTTTCAAGAGATCTCAGCTGTTCTCAGGTTTACAACCTGTAAGTCAGTATCTTTTAAAACAGATGAATTCTCAGATTTATTTTATTTTTTTGCACTTTTGCATCATTCATATAGTTTCTTCTTAATGATCATGTATCGGTGTCCCACACTTTTGTTTCTAAATTCAGCTGGTTGTCAACATCGAGGGTCTAGTCTTGAATGACATGCTTGATCTTGGCTGGATGTTACTGTATTGCTGTCATTGCGAAAGCTGCATCCAAGCTTCCTGGGGTGTCAGGAACCCACTCATTACAAAATCACACACAGCCTTTATATTCAAATTATAGTTGCACACTCCCTTTAATTTGCCTTGTCTCTGCTTTCCCCCTCATAGTGGTGAAGAGCATCAGCCCGGTGGGAGGCTAGCTGCTCTTGCAGAATGTGGAATTGAGCTTCCCACTTAGTGCTGCAGCTAATCGAATAACAGCCCCAGCATGGTGCCCAGCGTGAGTGCTCTCCCAGCAGGATGGTGAGGGCGACTCGACTGGGGCCTGCAGGTACTTTTCATCCTGCCTGGCAGGCGAGCTCCAGCATCCTGCTGCTGGAAATTAGTCGTCGACTGGCCTTCCTTTCTGCTGGTGTCAGACATGGGCCCCTGATGAGAGATTTGTTGATATGATAACTCGATTAGACCTTAGGCTTGAGGGCACAGTGACAGTGAGCCAGTGCGGGGAGACTCCAGGTCCTCTGGGGGAACGACGGTTCCATTTAGCGATGGTTGCAACCATAAAACTGTTAAATAACATTCAACCTTAAAACAACATTTTCCCAGAAAAGAAAAATGATTATCTTAATAAATATCTTAATTGTTTCTTCTATACTGCACAGAGATGGAGAGCAAATTAAGATTTTATTGAATGAATTTAGTAATCTAAGTTCATCAAAAAGTCATCAAATTCAAGACCAAAATATGGGCTATGCCACCAGCCTTTTTTATAGCGCTATACTTTACAGCGCTGTACCAATGCTTATCTCTTTTGTGTCACTTTGTATTTTGCCTCAGTAGTTTTAGTAGGTGAAAATTTCAGACAGTTGATGCTCAAGTAAAACAAGTTTTATCTGAGCTATGAACAAGCAACTTTTGAGTCAATAACATTTAACTCTGGGGTGGCTTAAGGCAGATAATCAGAAGGTACAGAAATACTGTAATCATTTTTAAACTAATATTACATTTGTAATATCAAGCTAAAATGAAAATATAAAAATATTGTCCCAATACCACAATAATCTTTTTTCATAGCCACAGAGGCATTATTTTTCCCTTGAACTGTACTGTTCACAACATTACTCAAAACCCTCAACAATCATCAATGTTTCTTGACCCTTAGGGAGTCCAGCTAGAATTTCTCCTCTATGAGAGAAGTGAGACCTTATTGGTACACTGGTACTTTTATTCTGCTCTCGTGAATTATTTGTGGCATGGTGTTTAGGGGCCATTCAGTCAATTAACTTCACATCTCCCCTTTACCAGACAACAGTGTCCAGCAATATGGGCAGGCTAAAGACCAAACAGAAGCCTCCCCTTCCCAGTTCAGCTATTGAAGACCTCCATAAAAGACACCAAACAAAGGACAACCCTTCTCTGTCTTGATGACTCCTCTTTTTGTTGCTTCTTCAGCCTTCAAAAAGGAAGAGGGACGCTCTTGTTTGCCCAGGAGGTGGTTTAATGGTCCTGGGTGTAACAATGGGGCCACATTCAACCTCACTAGAGGGACTCATTGTATGGGGCCGCTACCAAAGAGCCGAGGCTAGAAACATTCCCACTGGATTTAGTGAATGGCAGTGAGGCATGGGGGTAGATTCAGGGGTAGAAAGGCATCATTGAGGTGATAGGCAGGTTCCATCTGCCCCCAGTGCCTCCTCACCTAGTCTTTCGAGAGGCAAGGGGCCTCTCCCGTCACAATGGGAAAATTTAGTGTGTCGGGGTGGCTTAAAATGCTCACTTGAGAAGGAGCCATTGAGGGAAATATCAACACTGTGGGTAGGGGTATTGGGTTATTCATTTATTCCGGCCCCTTTCCATTGACCTCCAAGTTCCTTCTCCTTTCAGTTCCTTATTCCCCTTCCCCATTTAGAATGCTTCTCTTATCCCCAGAATTTCAGACCACGCTATTTTTCCCATACCTTGCAAAGGGGCGGATGGCAAGAATTAAGTCAGCTCTGCCACAGCCCCTCGTTTTTGTGTCTTATTGGTTGTGGCAGGTATCAGGAATAGTGATAAAATTAACCATTAATCAAAACAAAAATTACAGGGGCAGAAGAGTTATGGAGAAAAATATGGATTATTAACTTCCATTGACAATACTGAGACATATGCTCTTGAATGTTGTTGTACTGAAGCATATGGTAGATGACCCTCAGTACAAATATTAGCCCTTAAAATTGCGTGCCATGGTTTTCTTGGAAATACCTTTGAGTATCATATATGCAGTCAAAGTACTGTGGCTTTATCATATAATAACATTACTGTACCACAATACCATCACAGTTGTTTTTGTAAGTGTAACAAAGTGTAGTCTATTTAATATTGTCTTGCACAGCTCTCTGATAAGGGTAAAGACCTATAAAATGTAACAGATTTAATATAATACCTAATATGGTGTATGGTTTAGTAATGCTATCAGATTCTGATAAATATCATGATACTGAAATTATTGTAATATGGTATTTGTGTGGTAAGGAACTTCCACCAAGGTACCACCATCAGAAAACTGTGGTACTACTATGCTACAAAAAACATAAGTACCATGGTTCCTTTTGGTAAGTGAATAGAGGCAGACACGTTGTGTTCAGAAAGAGAGAAAATTAAGCAACTATCCTAGTCACACCAATGGATTAATGCATTGAAGTCTCAGGAAATACCTCTGAATATTATATAGCTTTTTACTATATAAAAACAGCATAAATTGTGGTTTTGAGGAAGTATCAGTAATGGACATGTCTTTTCCTGCCATCTGTATCCTCTTATTAACAGAGATACTTTGGAAATAGGCACCCATCTTAGCATCAGTCTCACCCGTGTGAACCTGTCAGCTCCAGGTCCAGACCACAGGGTAAAGAAAGCCCCAGCAGATGCTCCACTCTCAGAGCTCCTAGCGGGGTGTCTTTGAGTCCCTGCTGTGCAGACACCAAATAATCAAATTATCTGTAGAAAAACTATTGATAAGAACATTTATCATAGATGGGATAATGCAACGTTGTGATTACTGATAAATCGTTTTCCCAGGATGGAACCACTGAAGTTCGAGTCCTGTCCATGCAAAGGGATGTGTTGTCAGTTTTTATTCCAATGTGATGCAAGGCCAGATATTCTGCACTTAAATTTTTGCTCTTCATATCTTGTTTTAAGTATCTTATAATTAAATAGAATTTTGAAGAGCGCATTAATTACCAAATTAACAGAAATACTTTTTATTCTGCAAGGCAGAATGTATGATCACGCTTTAAAATTCAGCAATACTACCATGGGACTTTCTAGCTGCACAAAATGGGTTTGGATAGAACATTTAGCTTAAGGAAAGATCCAACAACAGTAATAGAAGGGGCACACACAAAGTCAAAATTCTTCCCTCCTTTAAACTCAGAGGAGATCACTAGAGATTATACAATCACAAATATTATTTTTAAGCTCCATTGCCACAGCACGAGGAAGTGAATTACTCCAGAGGTTTTCTGCATGATAGCTGCCTTCAGTAAAGTGAAAAGCAGCAGTGCTTCAACTGCTTGTAGCCAGGAGGTACGAAACAAGTGCCAGACTTTTAAATCATGAAAGCTTTTGGCACAGGAGAGGCTGAAGCTGAGAGCTCTAAGCAAAAAAAACTGCCCACTTTTTTCCATGCATGTTATCAGTGCAGGGTAAGTTTGGGGGTACAGCACCTCATAGTGGTGGTTCCCAGTGGGCCTGCTGGAAAATCTGCATCGGGGTGAGGTTGGTTTTGATGTGGTTCAGCTGGAGCAGTTTATATGTGATCTGAAGTAAAATGGAGGCCCTGCTGGGTTTTGCCGTATCCTTGACGCAATGTGACCTGTGCTTCAGGAAGGGCCAGGCGGGGGAGAAGACTCTCTCGCAAACCATCGTTTTGATCTTTTTATATCAGCAACTTGCAGCTCTGTGTTATCTCTGATCATCTTTTATCAGGGTTGTTGGTGTTATGTTCTCCAGATCTCAAGAGCATGAGGAATATGCACGCTTGAAGAGAGGATCAATAGGTCATGTCTGTAGCAATAACCTTAATGTAACAATTCAATGCTTTTTTATACAAAGTTAACTTTTATTTGATCTTCATTTGAATATATATTTGTAATGTAATGTATCAGGCCACATTATGTTTATTATCAGCAAATCTTAATTCCAAAACATTATTGCAGTATGTCACTATCTTCCCTGTGACAGTCAAAGAAAGTATTTAACAAACACAAAGTGAGTAGAGACTGCTATAGAATATAAACATAACAGAATAATGTTTTAGCTAGAAATGTTTGAGACAGAATCGTTGCGAGTTTTGGGTTAGCTCAAAAGAATAGATTTGAATAAAATTTAACTCCCATCTACAGTCACAATCTACTGTTGCAAGGTCATGAATGTCAAAACAGAAATCACAGTAACTTCAAAAAAACTTTCCTCTCATGAAGCACCTGCTCCAAACCCCAATCTCATACGAATCCCCTTCAGTTTCACACCAGCAGCAATAAACAGGAAATATGTGAGCATAAACCTTGCAATGACATTTGGAGTTCTTGGGGAGGAAGACGAGTTTTAAAAAATTCACCTTCAAGAAAAGCATGGAGGATAAGAGAGAGAGTAAAAAATTTGGACTGTGCTACCTAAAGGTTAGGACGAAAAAAGAAAAAAGAAAAACAGTGGAGCGCAGCCAGCTTCAAAAGTGAATGTGCCTCAGATGGTGAGTGCTGGCTGATGGCCCGGGCCGAGGAGAGGCAGGGCTGCAGCATGTAACCTTAGTCCTGTTTATGTTCCACATTTTGACAGTGGGGAGGCCTTAAATTTGAGCAATGCTGCAGGGAATTAGTCCTATAAAGTCTGGGACGTATGTGCAAGCAGAGGGTGACGGGGAGGTGGGCAGACATGTGTCCGCAGGGCCGGGCCACACAAAAGTGCTACCCACACACTCACAATATCTTTCCCCTTCACTCTCCTTCCTTCCTTCTCTTTTATGGCAGAGGCCACAACCGAACCCCTACATGTGGCGGATGTTTTCCATGAGCAAGGCGGCCAGCTTGGCTGCAGCTGTCCAAACTGGAGGACCTTGGAAGAGGAGAGAGATGCAGAGTTTGGAGGGGGTGGGGGACAGTGCACTTGGCAAAGGCCAGACACCCCAAGACAGTTTTGAGTGTGGGAACTATCCGAGAAAGCATGTATGAAATGTTTTGCACCATGGTATCATTTTTCTCCAACGCCTCCATGCCTGAAGGGAGAAGCCTGGTAATGTATGTATGTCTGGCTTGTTTGTATGTGTGTGAATGCAGAAGGCAGTACATTACTGAGAGCAGACAGAACAACAGTGTTTACACTCAAATTCAGACACAGCTGCACATTCATTCATTAAAGACCTCTCCACTTGCATCTGTGAGATTGTTTGTAGGACATGTAGAGGTTTCCTAGCTTAACTTTTATCAGCCAAAAAAAACAATATTATTGGTCAGAGGTTCCTCTTATTATTATTATTTTATTTTACTAGCTCTTTTTGTTGCTCAGAGGTTGCTCTTGATTTCCCTGTTTTACATTGAACATTTATGCTTTTATCCAAAGTGACTTAAAGCGCATTCAAGTTTTACATTTTTTATCAGTATGCGTGTTTTCCTGGGACTCGAACGCACAACCTTTGCGTTGCAGTTTAATTCAATTTAGGTGACAATATTGTCCCAGATGTTTAAAAGAATAAGACTACATATGAGACAATTGTTTACACAGTAAAAGTATAGAGCAATACCCATTAATGTGAAGAACATTTCATTTATTATTCTTTTCAGTGGGATTTCAGGGGTCTGCTGTAGTTAGAACACACTGATATTTGTGGAGGAAAGTACAGTAGAATTCTATAGCTTACCTCATAAGCCGGGTGTTGAATGGATGTCAGTGATTAAGGTATATGATAACATGCTTTGTTAAATGACTGTATATTCATCTGAAACACTAGAGGCTAGATGTATTCACAGACATCTCAAGATTGTATTTATAACAGTTTTATATGTTGCAGATTGTCAACGAAATCCAGGTCACTGCTTGAGATTTTGGAGGTGAACTGGAGATTTTTGCATCAGGTGTCTTAACATGCATTCCTTACAAAAATACATATTCAACATCTGTTTCATTTGTATATGCCCAACATCCCCACATTGTTATGAAATTTGTGTATGTACATCTACACTAACAAAGTTAGTTTCTTTCACCCACCTTTATGCTATTCTGTGCCCCACCAATTATTATTCATTCAGCTGCACCTTTGAAAACAGATAATCCCGCTTATTGCTTTCCCATGCTTAAGTCATTTTCCCCTCTGAACTAACTCTGGAGAATACAGTATACATCCACACTTCCCACCGAACAGACTTATTTACTCAAATAGGATGTGTTTGAACGGGCTTTTAAAATGTTAGTGAAGTATATATGATCGGTAAATATGATTACCGCAACTCTTTTATCGACAAGGCTGCAGTCTTAGTGTTGCTTCGAGTGCTCTTTTTGTCCCCTGACATGTATTCATTGTAAGAGCATTAAAAGTGGCCCCCAAGGAACCCAGTGTTAATAATGGGGGCCAATTCATTACAGTAAATAACAGTTTCTGTCATTATATTGTTTTCCATGTAGTGGCTTATTTGGAGTTTTTAAACTGGTAATTGTTTTAAAACCGGTGGTGGCTCTTTTGCTCCTATTCAGGGGCAGGAAACTGAACACGGGTGGTGGGAATTTTTGGGAATGCATAACAGGGAGGGTCTGACTTGTGAGACAAGAGATCTGGTCCTGTTTGCAGCTGTAAGGGGTATTAAGCACTAATGAGTTCAAGAGCAACATGGATAAGCAGAGTTATGGGAAAAGCCCCCATAAGTGCCTTTAAGTTACTGCCTTGACATCTCTATTAACATACTAACATACGTATATAAAACACACACTGAGACTGTGAAGACCCTGAACTCAGAAGATCTTTGCTGAGAAGGCAGCACAGATCTTCTGAGTTCAGAGTTTTGCTCTGACAGCTGTTAAACTCATCTTGGACCTTGTGTCACACGAGAACATAAGTTGAGGTAATGCTCTCTAATGTCCAGACTACAGTCATCCAAGGTTGATCTGTTCCCACATTCGCTTTACAAGAGCTCCTTTACTTACCGTGATTATATCCTGAGTAATTGCAGGCCTCAAGACTTTTCCAGACAGCATATTTGAAATCTCATTAGCCCTCAAAGGTCTTCCTTATAAGATCACAGCCACCTGAAAAATCCAACAAACATTACATACATGCTTCTAAACAATTAGTTATGTAAATAAGCATGCATACACTTCTTGTTCCAGTTAGCTCAATGGGGAATATTTTGTGAACATTTGGTATTGTCATTAAAATATTATCTTATGTTTTGCACTACATTATTTATATTTCTGTACCTACAAAACACATTTAGAAAAGCTATAAATACATACATACCTACATACATATAGTTCAAGCACATACATTTGTATTTACACAGAGGAATTCTGCACAATTCATTTGGTGATGCTGAATTTCCAAATTCCAGCTCATTTGATAGTCACATTGGCTAAGAAACTATGAAGTAAGCCAAAATTCAGCAGAGACCTGGAAAGTCACATGGAACTGAGAGAGTGCTGCTTGAGTCTGGTCTCTACTTAGCCAGACAACATTGTCTATCGCTAAACAGAAGTTTGTAAATCAGAAATTAATTGTATTGCTTCTCAATCTATACTTAAAATCTGGCAGATATTGCATTAAAAAAAGAATTTTTCTGTAATGACAAAAAGGGGTGTAGAAAATAAAAAAATAGAAATCTAATAAAATACGATAAAAATCATTAAATCTATTTATTAAATCTCCTTTATTCTCTATTATTAGCAACATCCTTCTAGTGTCTTCCTCTGTTCAGTGAGATGGAGGGTGTGTGTGTATGGGAGGTGCGTTTCTGTGCAGGAAAACATCTAAAGATTCAATTGCAGGCCAAACAGCCATCTGCACACACTGCACGCTTGAACCACGGCCTCTGCCCCCTTAGGAATCTGGAACTTTTCCCATCAATTTAGCCAATTATAGAGCAGGTCCTTGTGTTTATCACGGACACTCTGACCTCAAGCAGTGGAGGCATGAAAGTCATCTGTAAAGTTTTTTCTAAACTATTTTGTCAAGTCAGCTTAATTTAACATTTAAAAAATTATATTTATATTATAATGACCTCATCACTGTTCTAAACATGGTCACAATGTGCATAGCTCATAGGAAGTGTAATGGCTACCCTGAAAACTCAGACATATCACAGGCAAATATGATGTCAGTATTATACCAGTGCCTTTTGCTCTGCTGACTACCACCAACTATCAATTTTTTTAAAGACATGAGAAGACATGTCTGGCTGTCAGCCCACACACACACACACAAACACACACACACACACACACACACACACACACACACACACACACACACACACACACACACACACACAATGTCCTTGCAAGAACATGCAACTAGCCTGCAGGCTGGCTTTAGTTTCTGCAAAGAGCAGTAAAGATACTCTTTCACTGCAGGTGTTCCCTGCAGCACACTTTGGTCTGGCACTCTTCGCCTTGATGAAAAGCCCATGTGTTAGCTATTTAGCCTCAGTATCATCATTTGGTTTGATTAAGACTGTGCTGCATCCATCTTAATCTGTAAACCTTTGCCCTTTATATCTGCATGCCTCTCGTCTCTGGGCTACCCTATGACAGAAAATGGATTTGGTTCACTGAGAGCTTAAAGCTGCAGGTGGTGGTTTAAACCAACTAGAACTGGCTCAATTCTTCTCTTTTTTCACTAGTCATACTGGTTAAAAAAATCATTTATTTGCATTGCACTTGAAGCTATACAATAAAATATGTGTTTTAATTAATGTAATTAAAGGAATAAAGGGCTGTAATTAAGGTAGGTTGTTTGAGGTTGGAGGTTTCCCCTTGTCAGTTGCACATCAGCGATGTCCGGCCCAAGCAGCAGCTCACTGTATTGGCTTATCAGGATCTGCCATCTCCCCGCTGGGCCCTGGAATAAATGCCATGATGTATAGTACATGGCTGCCAGTGACATCCAAAAAATGAAAAATACACTATTAAACTGGTTATTTTTTTTGCTAAATGCTATATTTTGACTTGTGTGATGCTGCAAAAATTAGACATTATCGAAGTTGCAATTATTCATGTGCAAATATGTATGCTGTATTTACTGCAGATGAAATATTTTGTATATGTTTTGGTAAAGCGTCTACATTTTAAGACACTCTACAAAACTGGTCTTTTAAGAAGCTTAAGTGGAGGCCATTGGGAACCATTTACCACAAGCAGCTCTGCACGTGTCTGTCTATTTCTGAACCATCACTAAAGAACCTCCGGGTTCTGCTATGAAGCACAGAATGTGATTTTCACTCTGCAACAAAAGCAGAAGGAATTTGCAGGGGAAGTTTGCAAATGTATTTCTTTTGTGGTAACCTACAGGAGGGTGAATGGCACAGAGACAGTGCAGGCATAACTTTAAATGAGAGCCAAAGCACAACAGAAGCTTTCAGCTGGGATGATTATCGCTCACGTACACTGATGCACTAAGACACCGTGGTGAAACGGAACTATCACCAGAACGCTGGAACGTAAAAGAATCGGACAGCAAAAAATTAAAGAGGACATGCCGGCTAGTTAGAAAATCACCCTGTTGGATATTCTCTTTGAGTTTTTCTCCCCTGTTTATTAAGAGTTGGCCTCAAGTGAGAGCTACAGCAGATGCTGGCATGACAAAGGCGTTTCAGCAAAAAGATTGAGACAGCCTTGGCGGTATGAAAACGATGGCCGCTAGCATTGTCCTATTTGAGAATTTGCGACTCTTCTATGATGAATCCCGGTAACAGAGACTCTTGGCAGGCCGATGTGGGCTGTACTGCAACGGATGGGCCCTCCGTTCCAGAATAAGCTTAAAAGGCCCCTACGAAAAAATCAAGATACCACATTTTCATGCTCATTGCGGGCATGTGATAGCTGCAGTGGCATGGATTTGTATCCCAGTTACACTGAAAGAGCTTGCGAATTGGATCAAGCTTAAAAGTGAAGCAGGAAAGCCCTGGAAAATCGGCGCTCAAAGACACATTTCAGCTGGAAAGCATTTCTTTAAAGCCTGTATTCCTTGGTGGTTGACAATCCTATTAGATAACCAACAGCTCACAATTAACAGAGAAAGAGGTATAAAAATAAATTAGAGGGGGATAACAAAATGCATTGTTTTCAATCCAGTGGCATTTGCAGGGTTAACCTTTGTAAGGTTCTTTTTCGATATATAGATACTGTGGGCCTTAATCATCTTTTTTCATTGATGTTTGAGTGGCAATGCCAGCATCTGCCAATTTCTCATTGCCGCCTCTCTCCATTTCACTAAAAGCATAAAGGGTTGCGAGGATAAAGGGTTGCCTTAGAGATTTTGAATCAGATGATAAAAAGAAAAACAGACCATCAAAAGCAAAGCACCAGGCCTAATGATTCACCATATCAACAGACTTAAAGGCTACAAAGACAGAAGCCTCTATAAAAACAAATAATTCAATTCTTTCACTTGTCTAATGACATGCAAGCACTGTGGTTTTGGGTATACAAAGAAGAACAATATATTGTATTGTATACGCTTAACCATGGATTAAGCCAGATTCCAAAAATTAGATTTTCTTGGCCTTTCATGAAATTAAAGCTGTTTTACTTTAATAAGGATTTTAATTACTTGACATTATGAAATATTAATGCTTTAAACAGTGTTTAAAGGACTCTACCTTCCACAACCCTCAGTTATTTGATTCCAAATGCTTAAATCTGAAAAGTATGTCTAGGTAAAATGATCATACCCTATCTAAACTGAATAAAAAACCTCACAGATGTAGAAGCACATGTGTGAGTGTTAGTGGTCACAGTGTGTGGGAACATAATAGTATAGACAGGAAATTGAGAGACTTTTATTGTGTTTATTGTGAGTCCTACAGCAACAGAGAATTAACAAGACCACACCATTTGTTTGTTAGTTACTTTGCACACTTTTGTCTCAAACCCTAAACAGTCACTCACATTCTCACTCAGGGTTGTAGCCAGCAATGTAGCTGAGGGGGACATGTCCCCCCACTTCATTTTCATGACACTGTATGAAAGCATTGGCCACCACGTGAAAGACAAAATTATGTCTGATGCATAAAATCAAGAACTTTAAGACTTTAGGTCTCTGTCAATCCAATTCTTTGGCAGCGAACTGAACAAATGATACACAATAGGTAAATACTAATGAATCTACGGCTAGCACTACTGGGTGAACATCACCTAATTAATATTCTTAAGCCAAGATGATAGTTTCTTATGTGCCTCCCTCCTTTCAGATTGCTCTGTGTTGCTACACTCACCGAATAAGCCATCATCATGCTCTACAATTTGTGTCCTTGCAACTACCCATAATTCCTTGCACTGAACCAGGCTTCAGCAATGCCGTGTAGACAAACCGATTAGTAATTTCTTAACCCTCTGAGCAGAAATGCAATAACAACAGTCATAAGTAACTCCTTGAAGAAAAGCCATCGAAACCCAATGAAACCTTCATTATGTGTGCATTAGGGGCACTTCATCAGAAGAGCTGAAGACAGAAGAGGAGGTCAGTATTACAGAGAGACTTCCCTCAGCACAAGGGGATGTTATTCTCCAATAATTGTAATTCAACGATAAGGAGCTTACAGCTCTTGTTATCCATCTGATAGAGGAGTGAACATGAAGTGCACCATAGGGAGAGCAATACAAGAGATTATCATTTGAGAGGGTTCCCCTCTCCCCCACTGACATAACCTAACATTGGCTTCAGGTCAGCCATCTCTAATTTTAGTCTCACTTTTCGGAGTGGAGAAAGGTAAGCTGGTTCTCCCTTGTGGGGTTAGAGTAATGAACATTACGGGCTGGTTCACTAACGCGCTAAAGAACGCCACAACTGCAACCACCAAGAGGGCTTGAAGGCTAATGCTTGACTGAGCAGGATTTTACAAGCATTCATGTTTAAAGAGGTCTTATAACAAGAGGAGAGTAGAACTTTACTAGTGTTTGGCATCTTTGGAAACCTGTGTTGATGTTTATACATATGCGTAATAAAAACTTTTTTTTACTGTGCACTGTTCATTAATCATTTACACTAAACGTAACTAAGCTTTTTGTTACTTATCATTGATATGATAGTGGAGAGAAAATAACGGGACACAGAAGGTGTAGCAGGATCAAGGAACGGCATATTTAAACCTGCGTTGGCAGCATGAGCACCATGGTGCAATGCATCAGAGCACAGTAAACCACTAGTAAACTAGTAAACCACAGCTCTGGTTTAAAACTGTATAGTAATATTGGTGTTGTATTAGTAGCATTAGTTTAGTTTAGTTCACACCACAAAATGAGGCGTATGTTGTGAATTTTATACCATACAAGATGTATTGTTTTATACCATAAAAGCTGTCAGAGAAACATTTTATCCCTTTAAAATGTTTCTATGAATCTGTAAATTAACTGCAGTCATATTCCATGAATACACCAACGCCTGCCTGCATTATTTATATCCTGTTAGTTTCTTTTAAGCACAACAAAGCAGATATAGTGATAAGCACCTGGACCTCCACAGGCTCCCTGTTAGGATCAATTGGCGGTAACTGAGAAATTAGGGTGGGATCTAAACTGAGCGTGACATTTTATGATTCCTTTCACGCACGTCCTGTGGCTGGAATTTACTGCAATAAAGAAGCAGAGGAGCATCTAATCGAAGGAGAGCCAAAGAGGTAGTGACAGCCACCCTCTGGCATGCGCCACGAGAATTCATTCCTTGTAAAGCCCATGTCTGGGCTTTGCATGAGCCCCGTATACAATCACACAGACCATGTAGTGCTCCTTTAAGGCCACAGGTGGTTCTTAATTGCTGTCTTGATAAATGTGGACATAAATGTTTTGCAACCAGCCAGTAAATGCTTTTTAACTGCTCTCAAAAGGCCATGATGCTTGAAGCCCTTATTCTGAATAACAAAAAAATAAATAAGAAAAACTGTATCTGTTTTCAGTAAGAAAGCTTTTGGAACATGCTTTTTCCCCCCTAGATTACATCCTTTGAGTAGAGCGTACGGGGAACCACAGATGTTGACATGGTTTGTGATAGGTTAAGATGAACTCCAAAGCCCATTGTCTCCCTCAAATCTCTTTCGTTATTGTATTTTTTCACACTTTATTCTCCCGCAGTAGTTTTTGGCCTCACCCCCTCCGCTCTGGTTCTTGACTCTGGCCAGCCGGACTGTGCTGAAAAGCCTTTAGATGGTGACTAGAGCTCCAGGGGGTCTTTTGGCCTGGAGAAAAAGCTGCATTGTGGAGATCAGCAGGCAGCTCCGGTCGCTTCAGTGGCCTTCGTCCAACATGAATAATGTGAGTGGCAGGGTTAAGGGTCACCCTACTTCTGCTTCTCCCCCCGCTGGGGAGAACCATACCTGTCCTACCCCTTTCAGTGGATCTGGTCAAGAGGGGAAGAAAACTAGACAGAAAGATCATAAAAAAAGGGGTTTTGAACACTAAGTGGAATTTGTCCAGAAAGGCTAATTCCAATTTTCCAATTTGGCCCTCCAAAACAAAATGATTTAGAAAGAATCTGCATTTGAAAGAATCTGCATCTGTTTGTGCACAAACATAATGAATCATGATTATAGATTCATGATTGGAGATGTAAACAACAGATGTAAATGTGAATGATGTTTTTGCAGTAGAAGCTATTTAAAAATGCATAAAAATGTCAACAAACATCTTCCATACAGGTGGTGGGTGTCAGTACACAAAAACAAACAAACAAATAGAAACAATTCCACATCGCAAGAGACACAAAATAAATTTATAAACACAGATTTCTATTTTTGTTTGAAAGACTATACAATAAACAGACCAATATTTAGCCATTTATTTAGTTGATTGTCCATTTAAAAACCACTGTGGTAACTATGGTAGATGCTGCTGTGTCTGTTTTATAAATGCTAAACGAGAAAATATGAGAACGGACTTCACAGTGACACTGCCCCTGTTTTTACTCACATGAAACATGTGAAAGGATCTTCTGCGTGTGCATCACGCATGTATGTTTTATTATGGAACTGGAAGCATGAAGACAGAGAATGTCAAACATTATGTCATGCTGTAAGCCAAATCTCTCCTTCACCTTCTTATCTTGACATTGCGTTTTAGCACCAGGCCGTTCCCTGGCGTCATGCCTGCATGCCTCATCAGCCGGCAGAACATAAACATCTCAGTGGAAGCCAGGGAATGAAGCACACACATTATCTGTGACTAATGGAACTTCACTTATGCATTTATAAGAGCTAATGTAGCTAGTGTTTCAGTGCCAGTTTTGCTTTGTATAGTCATGAATCACACTTTGCTATGTATTTATCCCTAATCTGAATTACAAAATTACAGTTAACAAAATGTTACTATTGTATATCCCTATAATATAAATAAGCATGTAAATGTATATTTGTTTAAATGCAGGAGAACATCTAAACATATACACCCTATGAAAATCATTAAAAACCTCACCACACATTTTCTGATCTGACCCCAGGGCCTATCCAATACAATAGACTTCAAAACAAGCCTTCGTACCCCAGATCAGAGCTTTCTGACTGGGGCTGTCAGTGGTGATGTACTGCCCTGAACCCTGCACCCTGACCCCACATAACAAGTACATTAACCTCTTCAGAGATGCACCACTCCAGCACTAAAAACTCTGACCCTAAAGCCCCACCACATGGCCACAGGAGGTCCCTCAGTTCCCCTCGACACTCACTGCATGAACTACATTGTCTGCTGTGGTTCTTTGTGTATGTTGCCAATTAATGTTCATCTGTGATGCCACTTACCCCCCCTTTTCTGTGCCCAGCGTGAGTTCTCTCCCAGCAGGATGGTGAGGGCAGCTCGATTGGGGTCTGCAGGTACTTTTCATCCAGCCTGGCGGGCGGGTCTCAGTGTCCTGCTGCTGGAAATTAGTCGTCTTCTGGCCTCTCTTTCTGCTGGTGTCAGATGTGGGCTGCTGATGAGAGATTCATTAATATGATAACTCTGTTAGGCCTCGGGAATGGTGATGGAGAACTGGACAGACTCTGCTCTAACTCAACCTCTCCTCAGGAAACTGCAATTAGGCCTGGTAATTAGACAGTCTGCTTTATGTACTTATTTTGTTTGTTTTCCTCTGATAGGATATCTGATTCTATGTAAAGAAAACAATGCTGAAAATACAAGTCAACTAAATAAATAAACGATAAATGTAAATGTAAGAAATTTCTTAGCATGTGCAACACCTAGCATCACCTGTCTCTAGCATCAGAATATGATTTCCACTTGTAAATGTAACTTTGTAGGCGTGGCTTTTTGGTTCTTAAGACAAATGTTTAATTCTCTTTTACTTTGTAAGTCGCTTTGGATTAAAGCATCTGCTAAATGAATAAATGTAAATGTAAGAAATTATTTCTTCTAATAAATGCTCATTTTGGTCAGTGAAGGAAAATGATAAACTGCATTTGTAATACATTCTAAATTCACTAAAATACTAAATAATTAGAATACACCAACTTTTGGGTTTTGCAATTTATAAATTCTGTAAAATTATACTTGTTACAAGGTTTTTTCAGGAGGACAAGTCTCTTGAGAGATTATGATGGCTGCATTCCTTCCCTTTAAATCTAAACTGGAGAAATAATTCAATTAATCAATTTATGTTTAGCATCTAAAATGCCTCTTGTCAGTGTGATTTGCATCATAAAACTTAACTCTGATGCAGCTGAGGTTTAGGAGTTTTTGTTTTCTTTCATTTCACCACGGCTAGATAAAATATACATGCATTATATAGCCATCACTATGGCTGCACAATGCCACTGTGTATCACCATGGCAACCTCTGGAAGCAACAGCATCACTGAATGTAAAGTTCCTTCAATTTACAATAACTCATTACAATTCAGATAATATATTATTATCATATAGTTTGTTGGACCAAGCAGTTTAAATAATTTAACATAATTAAACAGGTCATAATGAATAACTTACCATCAACAGATAAGCAGTTTAGCTGTCCTGTGGTTTTGTTAACATATTCAGATGAAAAAGATGTGTGACTAACTAACTTTACTACAAATAACATAGAACTTGTATTTACACTTTGTGTTAATAACATCTATCACTGTTTGCACATTGTCTAAATAAGATGCTGTTTGTTGCTATTTATGATGGGTACAAACAGTACCTTCTCAGTAGCATCTTCTGTGACAGTGTAACAATGTATTATGTTATTTTAATTCACTCGTACTGAAAGAGTGGCAATTTTTTGATTATGGTTCTCTCTGTAGACTGTATGTACTGTGCTTTGCGTACCTCGTGTACTCTACTACTGTTTTGTATCTATCACGTAAATTCTCAATTAGAAACAGATCTTTATTAAAGTTTAAATTTATTGGCCAATTATATTCTTACAGTGCAGCACTACTGCCTGTCCTTGACATTTATGTCAAGGGTAGTAACCAAATGCCTCATTACAAAGGCAAATTATCTTGTATTTTCATTCCCTCTATATTCAGACATACATATAGTATTATTAATAGTCACTATGAAATTAATGTTTGGTTGTTTTATCACTGACTTTGTTGCAAATGTTGTCAGTATTCCCAACCCATGTGGCGGCTAACAGGCAATGTTTGGTAAAAGTTCTCTCAAAGTTATCAAAAAATGTTCTTGCAGTAACGTTTGTGGAACTTTTATCTTATCAAAATATATCAATATATAAGTCTATATAAGTCTATATATCATATCAAATCAAAATGCTATTCTTGAGTATTTAGTGAAATGTTTTGTTTTACAGAATGAAATGAAATGAAAATGGGAAACGTTCTTACAACCTAAAATTGTTAGCAGGGTCATTGCTTCACTAGCAGACAATATCCTAGGCCTTTCATACGCATGGTGGCATTTATAAGCCTTGAAGAGTCTGTTGTAAAAATTGCATTATTAACTGATCTTTCTCTTATCCAGTAGATCACTATAATCTTGCAGCTGTGGAGGCGGAAGTCAATAAAATGATTGCACGTGGTTGTCTGATATTTTATTAAACACGTCTCTGTAACTTAAGTATTAGCGTAAATTAATAGGGTTGAAGAAATGAATTCATTCAAATGAAATGTGTGAGACAGTCGCAACCGCCAGTGTTCTGTCAATGCTTGTCGACTTTTAGGCCTGTTTCACATCACACGCGTGTCCAGTACGTATACGAAGCAGAGCGGAGAGCGGGCGTATCCATTGCGCTTTCACACCGGCTGCATTTGCAGCTGATCCAAGATTTATTACCAGTGTAGTTTACATACTTTATAGGTTATAACTTTGAATTGGTTAAATCACCATGTAGTGCGAACTGTAGATGGAAGTAAGGTCATCGCGCTGTATGATGTACTCTGAAGATATATTTATATATAAACCATGTTTTGTAGTTTTCTTAATTAAACTAATCTTGATAATGTACAACAGTACATATCATCAGTGTGCTTTTTTTGTTAAAATTGCTACGTTTTCATGTGTATTTTGACTATAATCGATGCACTGTGGCTTTAATTGAGCGTTAGAGCAGTAAAAAAAATAAAGCCGAAAACAATCCGTGAAACAAGCCTTACTCAGAGCGCCATCTCGTGGTCTGGGGTCTACTTACATATACGTTCAAACGTATATGCTTTATGTGGCAACTTACCTTAACGCTCCGAAATGGCTGTTCTCCTTACATCAAGTAGGTTTACATCTGTCTATTTTGAATTTAAACGTAATTTAAAAGGGTTAAGTGTTTACAATTTCTGATTAGATTGGAGATGCCACAAATATTTCAATAATATTGCAATACTGACACCTGGTGCCTGAAAGTGGAACCTCGTTTTCTCAAGGTTCACTTCACTGAAATTTGGTATTTAAAAATAAATCCAATAAATACATTTATTTGTAAAGGGTACACATATAAAACTGCTTATAGATTATGTTGTTAAATAATTTCATTTTGTCAATTTGTATAATGTGCATTTGACACATAAAACAATTAAAACTGAACACACACACACACACACACACACACACACACACACACACACACACACACACACACACACACACACTTTACTAGGTCTCACAAGATCTTTCCATTAGGAAATGACAAATTCATCAGTTACCCTACAGTTGTTATAATTTAACACTTCTTCTCAAACATGATTTAGATAAAAGGGTGGAGGGGAAGAACAGCAGGCAGGAGACAATGTGATGATAGAATAAAATGAGGTGTTTATTAAATTATTTTAGTTGTGTTCCCAATGCTTAGTCTAAATTCATCTGACCAGCACATATTCAGTCAGTGTTATTATACCAAACAAAGTAAAGAGAAAAGTGAAAATGTATTGCTTCACAACATGGTCATATTGGGATTCGGGAACATTGGGAAGGATTCGTAAACTGTTTCTAGTTTCTAACCTGTTTCTAATCTTTCTTGTTTGAGGCTCGAAAGATTTGAAAGGTTTTCAAAGTCTTCAGCTTTTAATAATTCTATGATGTTGTTTTGAAGATTAAGTTTCTCGAGACCTTTATATATTCTCCTGATAAAGCTTCTTAAGTTGGCTGAAAACTCCAGTTGGTATATAAGAAAGATTATTCTGGCTCGGGCTTAGCTCATACAATCCTGTCTGTTCTCCAAAGAGGACAGTGGGGAGACGGGTGAGCTGACTATTTTTCAGAGTTAAAGTCTGCAGTGCAGAAAAACCAACAAATAGACGTTCAAATAATTCTGTTAAGAGATTACCATCCAAATATAATCTTAATAACCTGCTTTTGTGTGAAAACAAATTTGGCTGTATATGTGAGATTTTGTTGCCACTCAAACCTACTTCCTTTAGATATGGGAAATGATCAAAAATTCCATCAGTTATGACATTCAGCTGGTTCTCATAAAGTCTGAAAATCCACAGGTTCTTAAGTTTTGAAAAAAGAGATGTTGACACAGAACTAAGGCTGTTCTTTCTGAGGTGAAGAACTTCTAAATAAGAATTCACTAAATTGAGGAGGGAACACTTAATAAAAGTGGTTTCATTTATATGTAGACCCAAATATTGAAGTTTTATTAAATCATCAAATAATCCTTTTTCCAGACTCTGGATTTTGTTATATTTCAATACTAGCCTCTCAAGGTTGACAAGGTCCTTAAAATGCCCACAGGTAATAATGCCACTTGGGTGCCAGAGATCTCAATGTGTGTGATATTAGGTAAACTCTCAAAGGCTCCCACCTCCACAGAGACTGCGTCGACGTACGTTTTTTTCACTTGAGGATTTTTAGAGAGAGCTCCTTTTGGTATGATATTAATCTGGCTGTGTATAAAATATATTTTGTTGACTCCATCACTAATTTTTTATGGGATTGCTGTCACAGTTTTGTCATAAGTGGGTTTGTTTGTGCACTTATCCAATGTTGCACAAATCAATAAATATCTGCAGCAAAGACACACAAGTATACAAACAAATAATAGTGCACTTCTTAAAGGCGTATACCCGTTAGAACAAAACATCAGTGGCAAACATTTTCAGATAACATATATTCCATATTATAGATAGCACCATAATCATAAACCACACACAAATGTACACAAGGCATTAATTAATTTATGTATATATTTACATATCTACTACGTGGTCGCACTGATTGGATTTTAATGGACCGTAAGATTAACCTTTTATATTTAGAAATAAATATGAATTCATTATTTTCTCTTAATAGTCTTCTCCTCAGTTTTAAAAGAATAATTTACCATAATTCAAACAGTATCTTGCATAATGCGTGCATTATGATTTGCATAAAAATATACTTTTTCTGTATCCACTATGTACTGTATATAGGATATCTACTACATGGTGACACTTACTGCTTTTGGTTTCTAAATTTGGATTGCTTTTACGTTACTTAGCTAAGGAAATTTATTTTTTATGTTGCACTTAACCCTAAGATTGACAATTATTAAATAAATTAAATATGCCAATTTATTTAATAAAATTAATTTCTTTGGTTTAATAATTTTCTCTTCAGTTTAAAAAATATTCTAAAATCTAGAGACTAAGAAACAATATGGAGACACATGATCAAATGTTATTTTTCATTCATTATGCATGCGAATAAATGTTTGAAATACCTCATATCAACTCATATTTTGTAGGATAAATGTTTCATCTTGTCCTCAGCAACTGAATCTATATAGCAGTCTGTTATTGTTACATGTTCCTGACCTGATCAGCCGATCTTACCTTATCCTTATCATTTCTGTTGAAGCTGAATGAGCTTTCTTAATGTTGTTCGTTTAAGAAAATACTGCTCTTTACTGCAAGTCTGTAAGGCTGCACTAAGGGTGTGGACACTTTGTAGTCTGTTTCAAGCGATAAGAAATTGGATCCCACAAGCATGTTCTTTAACGTTCACGTTAACGTTTTATGGGAGAGATTTGGTGACCTGGCAACCTGTATCTTAAAGAATTCTTTCTGTATCTTATACAATCTTCACATGGCGCTTACCAGACTTTAGCATGATCACTAAATATGCAATACAGCGATTTCTGCATTTTTATGCCTCTGGATTAAAAAAGTTGTTGCAAAAGACTCACCAAGGTCATGGCCTTTTAAGTCTACCCACCCAAATGCCTAGCATATGTGTGTACTATGTTTCAACATGCAGATGATTCATGATTTATTTCAAAACCTTCCTTTTACATAAACTGTATGAAAGTAATGTTTCTGCTAACAGTATCATTATTGCAAAATGGATTAAAGTATGTAACCATTTGATAGTGACCAAAATGAAAAATATACAAAGAAATATATTTTTATGAACGTCACGTGTGTTTACACAAGCATAGAAGCTTTAAGAAATAAAAGAATGGTGAATATTGATTAGAAACATTTGCATTTCTTTTGTTATGAACACTTGTTCATTGATGGAAAAAACATTTTTCCGCTATCAGTGAATGAAACCCTAACAGTGAATATTTAACCTTAAAGTTGACAATACAGAAGCATTAAATTAACATTAGATAACTGAGTTTTTCTTTCTTTGGCGGTCTAGGTCTTTACTGCCCTGCTTGTTCCTCCTCCATAGAACACAAGCAATGACACTGAGAATAAAAGCAGTGCAAACAACAGCTATAATGATGATCAGTTTGTCTTTAGACAGTTTCAGACCTTCTGATTCTCCACTTCCACCTAAAAGCTCTGGTGAGCCAGTTGTGGAGTCTGATGCAGGTGCAGGTGTGTTCGCGAAAGTCTGAAGTAAATGTTTTTTATCGGTTGGTTTGCTGTCTTCTGGTCTGCTACTTTCTAAAGAAACATCAACCGTTGTCACAGTTGATGGTTGTGTGGCAATGATGTCATCCTTCTTAAGTTCTCTTATGACTCTCCCATTTAGATGTGTGGGACTACTGCACATCAAAGAAGTAAAGTTCTTCACTTTCTCTGGGTGCTTTTCTAGCCAATCCCAAAAGGGTATTATGTCGTGATCACACCTCCAGGGATTTTGAGAAAGTAAAATGTTATCAACCACAGACAAAGTGTTTAGAAAATTCTTTGGTAGGTTTGGCAGAGAATTGTTTTGGAGCTCTAGCAGGTATAAATAAGATATACCAACTAACAGATCAGTGGAAATGTGCTCTATTTGATTGTTCTCCAGAGATATGTTTGTTAACTTTGGAAGGTCTTTGAAAATCCCCCCCTCAATTCTGTTCAAATGATTAGTGTGAAGGGAGATCTCCTCTAACACCATCAAGCCATTGAAAGCACCAGGAGAAATGTGCTGAATCTGGTTCCTGCTAAGTACCAAAAGGTGAATTTCAGTTAAGTTGCTGAAAACATTCTCCTCAAGGTGGGTTAACTTGTTATCATACAGCCAGAGCTCCTGGAGGGCCATTGGACCAAATGTCCCAGGCAACAATTCTCTGAGCTGGTTCTCGTACAGTGAGATATTAGATAGCTGGTGAAGATTCAAAAAGATTCCATTTGGTAGCGATTGTAACCTATTGTTGGAGAGGTAGAGTTTCTTCAGCTTGTGTAGATTTGAGAAGAGATTTGCTGGTAGTTGGGTGATTTTGTTGTCTTGAAGATGCAAAGTCTCAAGGTTCACCAGGTCATTAAAGATTCCTGCTTGTATCTCTGTAAGATTATTTTGCTGCAGGAACAGGGCAGTGAGCTTACTGAGCCCCTGAAACATACCTCCATCAAGCTTTCTGAGTGAGTTTCTTTGTAACTGGAGTTGTTGTAGCTGCCCTAAACCATGAAATGTATTCTCTGCTAAAGAGGTGAGATGATTTGTGCTAAGATCTAGTTTGGTCAAAGCTGCGAGAGGCTTGAAAAGAGAGGGCTGAAGGACTTCTAGTTTGTTGTTGCTCAGTGTTAAAGTTAATAATGCACTTAGATTCTGAAATATATCCTCTGGTAAAAAAGTTAGTTCAGTCCCACTGAAACCCAAGGCAACAATTTTTTGGGTTTTGTCAAAAGTATGCGGCTGCACCTCAACTATTCTTGAATCCTTGGCTAAAAAGGTGGTAAGAGTATCAGCCAAAGTGTCAAAATCAGATGGTTTTAATGAAGGTATGCTGGTGTTGGTAATGAAAAGGCTAATGGTAGTTGGTGGGACTGAGGATGGAAATTCTTTTATTATAAAACCTTGGCAACGGATTTTGCCATTGCTACACTGACAGTTCTCCGGACACGCAGAGACAGCAGCATTCATGACACAGGTGCCAAGAATCATGTACCACACCAGGTCCATTGACTTCTGCAAATAAAGTGAAAATAACATTTAGATCTTTTGTGTAAAATGAAAAAGCAAAATAAAAACCCACAAAGCTTTGTCAATTTCTAAATCGTTTTTGTCATTTCTTGATTATTACTGAATGAGGGTGGTTGGCTAATTGTGACAAAGCCTCTTGGGAAATCTTCCTGTTTTGACATAAACCAAACCCCCACCCATATGATACAAGCATTTAGATCTGTACAAGCCCTACAATGGTTTTATCACATCCGCACTAATTAGAAATGTAGGCTTTGTTTAAAAACAAATTTTTTCCAGCAGTTTTTCTTTGCTATTTTGCATTTCTTTGCAGTTTATTATTGCTATTCACCAATGAGTATGGAAGCTGATGAATAGCTATTCTAGCATGCCTTACTGCCCTCAGCAGCGGATGACTATATATATATAACATAACATCTCTACAGAGATTATTCTGTTCATCTGGCTTTAATTAAAATGTATTTGAGATAGAATTTGAATGTATTTGAAATTAAGACATTACATTTTAATATAGCCTGTCTGCACAGATGTTTAAAGCAATTTGTTACAGAGTAAAACTGATTCAACGATTCAATATTTTAAAGGTTTTTTAAATTAGCAAATTTAGTTTTTAATAATTTAGTTTTAGTTTTTTCAAACAAATTTATATCTATAATAACATTCATTCAACATATTATTATTATAAGTACTCTTCAAGAATAAATATAGAAGCATCTTACCCTCACAAAAACAGGTCTTAGAGCTATAAATCCTTCCCTCCTAACGTTTCACTTTGCTACAGTTCCCCAGTTTCCTTTTAAATGATGGCACTGTTTTCTTTGTCAGATTCCTTTCTGCGTCCTCATGGCCAAAACAACGTTTCTGGTTATCCTCTTTACTGTCAACCGTTGACTGTAGAGCTCTGTCAGCACAGTACAAAAGCCCTCATGTAGTCACTCACATTATATAGAAATAAGCTGCTGGGGAAACCGCTACTTTGGGACCCCACCCTATTTAAAGAGGCAGGAAGTTTATGGGTAATCAGTTCATAACAGGAAGGGTGCAGTAGCTTTGATGGTAGTCAGATGACAATATGTGGCTGGGAACACACTTTTGTTAGATTATTTTTAGTTATAATTGTTAGGGGGCAAGTAATACAGAATATGCATTTCTTAGCCATGTCATGTGTCACACAGAAACTGAATTTCGTCACCATTGTTTATGCCTTATGTCTGTAAATACTGCACTTCTGGATTTTGTGTTAAAATTTATTTTAATACATCCATACAGATTTTGTTTTTGTTGTTTTGTATAAACCACGTTCTGTGAATTTTAAGTTGTTGTAGTCAACAATCAAAGCATGTTCTGATTTTTTTTAGCCTAGCTCATGATCCTAAACTTACAGCAGGTCAAAATTATAAACATTCTTTCTCAATTTACATGTTTGAGATTATGACACAGGTATGGGGCTCATTACAAGCATTTTAGAGGGAGTTCATCATAACCAGATGGGTTATCCTGTGAGAATAAACGTAATGCATTAGTTATATGGTACCCTATAAAAAAATGAGATCAGAGAACAGATGGAACTAATTACATAAAAAGCTATTTGACTGTGTGTAAAGTCTGGTCTGTTGTGTTGACTATTTTCCAGGTTTTGCAAAGATAGATTGCAAACTTGTCCAAAATATCTAATGCTTTTTACAAAAACGGGCCTAGAACCATCCAGGTAAACAGGAAGTTTGTCTGACTGACAAACTACATAAAATGAGCAATCACAGTTTGTTTTGTTTCTGCATGCCGGGATAATCAGAGTTATATTATACCACAATAATAGACTGCTGTGAAAAAAATAATGGCGCAGCTTTTTATACCAACAGAAAATATGTAAAGACAGATGTTCAGAAAATATGTAGAGACTCTAAGTACAGCCAATAAGTCAATAGATCATAAAAGTCTTTTCCAGAATGTGTACATCAAATGGATTATTTACCCGACTATACAAATATTAGCACAAACAACGGGAACAATTAAAAGAGGTGTGACTTTAATGATGGAAAAGTGGAATTTCCACCATCTGTGATTACAAAAGGAAAACTGAACAATCGCTCACATGAGTTATCTTTTCACACTTTTTGCTGACCGTTTGAGTAAACACCTAAAACAATGAGTAACAAGGCTGGTAATCCTTGTGTAAATGTCTTTCAACTGTTTTTGACCCCATTAAAGAACTCAAATGAAGAACTGTCCAGGAAAGTCCTTTTTCTTTGTTATCTAGCTTTGGCTGAAATCCAGAGGTACACAATGTGGATGAGATGAGGCTTTTGGCCAACACAAGAATTACTTGTGACAGTGCCTTGGGCGAATAAAAAATAAAAGCGGGTGACGTACACAGCTGTGTGTTGTTAGAGGAGACCATTATTTCAGACTGGTATAGTGCCAATGTGAACCTGTGAGATTTTTCCCTGGAAGGACAGTTTGATTGTATGACTTCCTTTTGTTGTAGCTATTGAATATCCAGTTGATTAACTAAGATTTACACTATGGTATCCAATTGTCGTTGGAAACAATAACATTTTCCTGACTGGTTGATTTATTTTACTTTAATTAAAAAAAAAAAAAATCATATTATCTTTTTAGGTGGTCTCAGCATATCCTTGACAAAGAGATGATCCTATTCCTTTTTGATATCCAGGAAACATGATTTTTGAGTTCTGCTTCAGGTTTGACAAACAAATGGGATGTTATTAACCTCACCCTCACAAAAAGCATCTTGGATGTAATTTCCAAGAAGGCGATGACCAACGTTTGGGTGAACTTGTATTTTTAAACACAGAAATATATAAACATGCAATATCCTACTTGACAGATATATATCTACATTTAGAAGTGGTTGTGAATCAATGGATGTGTACATTTTCACCACTTTTTCTAGTTAATGATCTACACAGACTTCAAATAAAATCCCATAATATTGTATGTTACCTTTGATGATAAATCGAGTGGAACCCTCAGAGGCTAAAAGTAAACTCGGTCATTCCCCTCTTTGACTTTGCATGAATTTTCGTCTAAACTTTGTCAAAAGCATAGGTCAGTGGGATCTTTTAAGAGAGGGAATCCCTTTGAAATAGTCTAGCCATATTTAAACAACCAGCCATAAATATTTGCATGCAGATAATAGCACTTATGGCACACATATCACGATTATATGGCTTTAAAAAATATTTCAAAAAGGAATTATCCTCATACTGATAATGCACGCACATAGAAATGTTTAAGGACGTCATAAACTTTCTAAAGACCCTCCGAATAATATTAACTTTGATCAATAAATCTAAATTACAAATAAATGAGAAAAAATGTCATTACAATGCTTGTTTTTAGACCAAATTCATTGGAAATTATGAAACACCTTGATGATAAAAATTGAGTGGTTGAATACAACAGACAGTTAAGACTGCTTTCAGGACATTTAATGTAAAATAATGATATTAATGTCATTAATATCATTATTTTAACAGAAGCTATCTTTTTCTAACACGTAATAATATGCCCCGCTGTGACGCTCGTTCTCACCTAGTCATTTCTAATATCGCTATTTCACCACTAGAGGGCGACACCAGATTGGCATTTCTTCTGCTATACTGACCAGCATTTTAGTGTGAGCTTATGCCTGTCTGGATTTTGACTATGGTTACAGGGATATGATAAGGTTATATCACTGTCATCATTAGTATGATAGAGAGACAATAATGTCACGCCGCCTGTAAATGACATATGAGCTCAGAGGAGAAAAGATGGGGGAGGACATTTTCAGGCAGGAAGTTGGATGTTTTGGACAGGGAGAGCAAGGTGACAAGCATTGAGGTATTCCAATATAGCGTTGCCAAAATGGCAAATATCTTTGGTCTGTCACTATTGTATGTGCACCTTTGGTTCACAAAATGAATAAATGTATGAATGAATTTTCTTGTCAGTTGTACTGCCTTCACATGTGATTTTCTAACAAACTAAAATCAGTCAAACCTTCAGTCAAAACTAGTTCTACGGTATGTAACTGCTGGCTAATCTGAGGAATGTTCACATAGCCAGCTGATAGAACAAACCATTTTGGTGTGCAGGACTGTGGAGTCTTATCTTTAACGTGTCCCTTTAAGAGGAATGTTGAATTCAGACCAACAGACCTAGAATATCTGTCTACCTTCCCATCCCAACTAAATTATTATTTTGACTACATACTAGATAAGTTCACCTCTGACCCCCCTTCATTCCCCTACATTCAGTTATAAACAAAGATCACTCATTTCCAGGAGAGAAATATAACAATGCTTCAGTAATTCTATCAGAATTTAGATTGTATGTTTATCTTTAAATCAACACAAAATGACCCATGATGTCTTTTCCATTTGGTGAAGGTTGCTATTCTGAATATAACCTCATTATGTAAGCATAATCTATTTATGTATTATCTGTATTATCCTGCCAAGAAGATCAAGAAAAATGATTATTAAATGCAAAAATAAACAAATAAATACAATCCCTAATACAATGTTTCTGCAGTAACAAATTTGATGTAGAGATCTGGTGAAATAAATGCAGTGTTCCACCAATGAAATGCTACGATTGAACCACAATCAGGTATAAATATATGAAGATAAAAACAAAAAAATCTCTTGCTTTTTTCTTGCTTGATTGCAAATATTTATTTCTGTCACCAAAACTTTGTATTGTGAACATACCAGCGCATTATCATCAACAAGACAGGCACAGACTGAATGCACTGTTTTATAGAAATGCCTTTCACATCCTAATGAAAATCTCTGTATAATATAAACCACTCAGGCATGAATGCATCATTGGTTTTCTTTCAGTTTCCTACTTTCACATCTATATTACCATTTTAAATGCATTATTAATATCTCAAATCCCCAACCTTGGTATGTTTTCTCTCCTAACACAGGCATGTAGGAACAGATGGGTTGAATTGTGTACCCACTTGCTATTTGGCAAGAGTATAAGCACCACATACGCTTAACGCTATCAACAGTCTGCAAGGCCACCTCACAATCAAACTCCCAAATGTTTTTTGTTTCATTACACTGTTTAACGTTCACATAATGACTGACTGTTCATTATTTTGTTTACACCAGATGACAACAGCAGGATTCAGGTGTAGTCGTGCTATATTGGGTTAGTAATATTATAGTTATAAACCGCAACATTGCCAAATGTTTCTGTTCATAAAAGCCTCATTTGAAATGATTCAAATGTATGATGCAACACACAACAGGTCCATGCTGGGCCAAGAGGTGTCAGAACATTTTGATTAAAACATTTGAAAATCAGTGCTAAACGTAAGGTTCTAGCTAAGTTCTAGCTAAGTATATTTGCCTGATCCACAACTGTTCATTTAAAACATGGTCAAAGCATGTTTACAATGCCAGCAGTCATATATTTCACCCCTACCCGTGGAGTATTTTACCAAAACCAGTCACAAAACTGCAGGGGCAGACAATCCCTGAAAGGTAAGATGTGGCATATCCAAAAAATAACTCACATTGTAATTAACAGCATGTGCGAGGATGTCCGATATTTGTCAGTTTCCGACAACAAGAGTTCCTCCTAAACAGAAACCAAAAATTTAATTTGTATTGTTGAATTGAATTTCACTCCTTATTTGTACATGAGAATGAATATTACACTTGAAGTTGTTTATTCGTCATCTTTAATATCCAGATATCAGTAAAATCAAGAAAAAATAGGTGTTTAAAAAATTCTGGGTTTACTATGAAGTAGAATTTCCATGATTTCTTAACTGTATGAAATTCTGTGTTTATTATAAATAACAGAGATCTATTCAGTAATTCTCTGTTAGCGCTTTAAGCTGTCCCTGAAGTACTTGAAGAGGCTGAAATGAAAGCAGCTAAGTGACAGAAAAAAGATGGCCAGTGGAACTGTCATGTAATATTTCCAGAGTAACAACATATTCCAGTGATAAGAGGGGGCTAAACAAAGAGAAAACAATATTGTTGTGGTATACTCTCCAGTGGGATGTGTTGCCAGGGGAACAGGCTCTTTTGAGTTGTATTGAGTAAGATAAGAGAATGCAACATCAGGGCAAGACAAAGTCTGTTGATGTTTAGCTGATGTCGAGGTGGTCGAGGTGGTCAGCTGAATTCTAATTGTACAGCGAAATACAACAGGAATAAACAAACAACTGGACAAGAATTATTCTTGTATTATTTACAATAATTAAGTATTATTGTCAATAATTAAGACAGTAATTAAGTATTATTGTCAGATCTTTAATACACAATACTGTATGCGGTTTTCTGATCCCATATAATGATAATATTTAATCTTCTCCAATATATAAATAAAACATTGTACTCTGGAATACTTAATTCTCAGCAGTCTTTTCATTTCCTGTTATACAATAGTTTGTTCCATTCCTCAAATCTGATTGGACAACAGCATTCTACTCTTTTTTGTTGTATAATAGCAGTATCACACTTGGAATTGTGGTATTACGGCCATAACACACTAGTATCAGACTGTAAAAGTCTTTGCAACATGATAAGTAAAGGTTTATAATATTATGCATACTATTATATCAACTTTTAATTACCTTTACTTGTGTCCCTTGTGTAAATTGTTTAATTTTTTTGTAAGGACTGATGGGAAATACATCCAATCCAGTGTAATTGAAAATGCTGTCATAGGCTTTTTTATGCCCGGCTATTTGTTACCAAAATGCTTAGCCTAGTTATAGATCTGTGCAGGTACTTAATTTTTCACCACCCTTTAGGGAGAACAAACAAACACAGAAGCTTGTGCTCTCACATTACTCATGCTAATTGCTTTACATAAATCACTGCGGGGGAAACTGACACTAATCAACAAAAGACAAAATATGTGCTTTGGCGACCAAACTTTCCTTTCCCCTCTCAGTTTTTGTTTATAGTTTTATGCCACATATCTGTGCCATCTACCCAGCTAAAAAAGCATTGTTCTTCGGCTAAGTTGTGAATTTTGATGATTTCTTGTACCAAGAATAAGATCTAAAGGGCAGAGTCAGCCAAGACCATTTCCATAAACATAATTACTGAAAGAGAGAGAATGAGGCCAAACCTCTGCCCTTTAACCACCTTCGAACAGAACCACACACATACTCACATATATAAAGAGTGAGAGTGAGAGAGAAAATACTGTTTCTGAAATGAAAATAGCACAGCCTCCAAATCACACATTATATGTGGACTTGCAGTTCATCTGTCATTGGCCTGGTCACTGCCTTATAAATACAGATAATGAGTATCTCAAAATTTCTTTGAGCATCTGAAATTAAGGATGAAATTAAATAAGTTATTGGGTGACTGACAAGCAAAGTAAAGAGGACCATATTGGACACACAAACCATGCCTCTGCTGGTGTGTCTGTTGGACATTGTTACTTTAGACACTAGACAATTTTTTGAGGCACTGCCTCTCATCGTCAGAGAGAACACCACTCTAACAGAAAAGTATGCATGCATCGTTCACCTCTGATTAGTGACATCTGGCATGTTTCACCCCTGTTTGATGTTCTGCGTGAGAAAAGAATTAGCAGACATCACAGGAGGCCCCTCAAATCAAGATGCCTGCATGCAAAACAGCAACTATGTCAGCTTACGGTTATTAAATGCAGAATTTGGATGAATAGGTTGCCAAGTCACAGCAGATTTCTGTGCTGTTTTATAAGACATCAGAGGATTAATTCCATCTACATGTCTAAATCCCTCACTTTAGTACAAGGATGTACATCTGGGTTTACCATTCATTTCATATGTTTGCTCATTTCAATGTGATTTAACACAAGTAGGATATATCTGGCATGCATTATAAACAGTATAAAGCTGCAATCTGTAACTTTCCCCACTTTACCACCATCTCTGTTTGTAACATAAAATTGCAGGAAAATTGAAAATTACATTTCTTCATGTATTTTGTAATCAAATTAAGCGAAACTGGCATTACCCAGGAAGTTTGTCTCAACAGCTCAAATTATAAATCATTTTTATAAATCATATATTATAACCATTGCGAATTGGGGTAAGGTAAGGTGATTTTGAACATTTTGAACATTGATCTGTTACGTACTTGCTCAATAACTGATTTTTGTTTGTTTTAACCCAAAAAAGTTACAGATTGCAGCTTGTTGATAGTATTGTTTATAAACTAATAGTAGTTTTCCAAATTAATAAATATTTTACATCGCACATCTTGACAAGACATCCCCAAAAGAGAGGCCAAGATTCCCCAGAGAGTTCCCCGGTACCCCTGAGGTACTTCATCACCTTGCTTCATCACCTTGCTTGAAATTCTCTGAAGAAACACACAGGTTCCCACAAGACTGCACAAACATACTGGCAGATGTTACACTACAGGTAACTTGTTTGTTTGTATATTTATAATGTTTCATTTTTTAGCAATGTGTGGAACTCATGTGGAGTTTTAAGGGAGTATTACAGTCTATTTATAATAAAACTCTCATCTATCCATCTGTCACAAACCTCAGGACTGAGAGACATCACTGTTTCTATAAGAGAAAGGCAGGCCATGGGGATGAATGATGGCAGGAGGGAATGGACTACCTGTCCATCCCACTTATGCACCTGGCATGATTTGTGAGTGAGCTGTAAGGAACCTGCATAGCTCAGATGGTAAAAGAAGATGAACAGGTGTTGTAAGAGATCAATGCAGCTGGGATTTACTTGTGAAGCAAATGGCTCTGCTGGGGATTGGATTTCTGAGCAAAACTCTTGAAAACTTGAAAACAACTGAGCATTAATCTATATGAATTATAATTGGTGCACATGTCCTCCTTTTGTTCTCTGGTGCTATTCAAATGTTATAAATATAAATAGTTCAAGTCTTTAGCTATGATGGAGGCTAAAGGCTTACAAGTGCTTTACTGGGACACGTTGTCTATGTGTGTTGTTTATTGCCTTTGTTTACTGAACTCTTTAAGTGCACACAGATTTTGTACTTTCGATTTGTTGAAATTGAGGTTTTCTGTTTCGGTTTTGTCTATTTTATGCTTTATATTTTATATATTACTATTTCTTTTCAAATGCTTTTATTAGGTTTTAACCTTTTTATTAGAATGTATTAGGTAAAAATGTAAACATAATTATTGTCTTAAAAAATTTTATTAATGGGGCATTAATAAAAGGGCAATTTTGCAATAAGGGGCAAATGCTGCATATCTGTAACTGGGGGTTTGTCGACATATCTGGCCCACAGTGAATCAAATCATTTAGATGTAAGAGTTTCATAACAGATACATTTTAGGTGTAACCGGTTAAATTAACTTTGAGAAAAGTCAATGTATTCAGAGGCCCAATAGCTGCCTGGGTTAGCCGTGGGTTATATTTAAGGGAGATGTATAACAGGGGATCAAAATGGCACAAAGGTGATATATGCAGATGACCCATAGGTGTAAGAATATTCTCTGACAAAACAGAAAAAAAATATGTTATCTCTCTGGGTAACAATAAGGTTCCATTTATTAACATCTTTAGTTAATGCAAATACACATTTTATTTGATTTTAAACATGTATTAATAAATGTTCAAATTAACATTAACTAAGATCCATAAATGCTGTTTGAGTATTGTTAATTGTTGGCTCATGTTAACTAAGGCAATGAACTAATGTTAACAAATGGAAGCTTATTGTAAAGTGGTACATCTTTGTGTGCATGACAGGTGATGGCAGAAACAGCAGATGGCAGACGCGATGCTCAAATATCACGTTTTCAGGCTTGATTTAAGTAGTTTTGATGTGAGATTGAGTCATGATAAATAAAAAATTAAACATCCCTTAGAACTCAAAGTAGCTCATGAATATGTACAGAATTTATTAATCAGAATTCAATTAAATGTTCATTTAGCTGGCTACAGATAAGTCTTACAGATACGATTTCCTTTGTGTGTGTATACAAATGCAATATGACTTATGTTAATGGAAATGAAATGCGTTAGAACTAGGAAACACATACTTGTATCCCATGTTTGTGGAAAACACTATAAGGGAAAATAAACAAATTTGGATGTATAACTATTCACACATAAATGTTAAAGACGTCTCTAGTAAGTATCTAGTAATTACTCTAGTAAAAGTAATTGAGTATCACCAGGGAAGGAGGGCTGACCATGACGGTAAACATTACATATAGTTGCATTAGAATAGCATATTAGCATTAGATTGGAGCTCCCTAAAATAACTGAGTAAGGTTTTTCCACAGGCCACCATGATTTAAATAACCAACTGTAAACTCACTGCATACTAAATGGTTAATGCAGCATGCTCATTTGTAAGAAAAACACAAGGTTGATTTTATGTTTAGTCTTTAGGGGATGTGAGGAAGAGTGTGTTAAATAGAATGATTATTTTCTTAATTAACTTTTTGTTATGATAGGAGCTGGACTGGGAGATCCATATCGAAACCATCTTGTTTACATCCACCTCTTCACTCATTAACATACAAAAAAGATTCCGGTTTCAGTGAGAACATTTGGATTCCACCCTCTCCACAGCGACATCGTCTGACTGACCTGATAGGCGGGAATCGGAATCCCCTGAGACATTCCACGCACAGACGCAGGCGACAGACGCAGATGGCTTCTTACAAGTTTGGTTTCCATAACAAACAACTCCTTTTTAAAAATCAAACATTCAAAACAAATTATGTAAATGTCATTTTAGAGACTTCTTGTTTGTTGTTATATCACTGTGACATCATTATTATGTGGCACTTTTTCTCATTTAGTGTGATTATATGAATTTATACCGCAGCTTCATTTTGATTAGACGGTGAAGCCAGTGTTTAATTATTTTCCAGTAATCCGTGGTTCCAGGTATGCTGGTCACATTTTAGTTCCACATCACACTTTGTCACATTATTTTCAATTGCCAAACACCTTTGAACAAAAAAAAGAGGAAGAGGCAGTTATTATATTTAGAAAACAAATGTAAAACATTGTTTATATAAAATGCATTATATCATAATGCAATGCATAGGTGCTGCACAGTGATACAAATACAGTAGTAGCTTGCGAGGTTACAGCTTGCAGCAAGAGGATACAGCTGTAATTTATCCTGAACAGACCACAGCTATTGACCAATCAGCAGTAAGGACTGAAACTACAGTAATGGCCAGTCGATAAGTGTTCAACAAAATATATTTCTTTTGTAACAAAATCTAGAACCAGATTCAGCAATATAACACAAATATATCACACTTGCTCACAGCCTTATTCACATTAAGGGGAAATCATAAGGTAGTGTGCATGCTGAATTCTCACCACTGCGTGGAGCTCTGTCCCTGTTTTACCGAATTAACCCCCTTCTTCACTGGAAAGAGGCTCAGATGGATGTTCCTCATTTAAAAACACAGCTGGGTTGCAGTCGTCTCCTGGACCACTGCTTTTAGACCACATTCTTTCACTCACAGTTACTAAGAGACTCCTAAAACATTATAAGGCTAACCTTGATATGCAGGTGTATGGGATTTTAACTTAACAGCATGGGAATAAGAATATTGAACTAACCCTTTTTGCTGCTTTTAGCCCATGTACAGTATGTATGTTCTGGGCATTTTCTGCCTTCATCAACCGCTGTGTTTTTTGTGTGGCTCTTTGGTTGATTGTGTTACCTATTTAAGTAACACTTTATTTACTCTTGTAAGAGAAAAGGATACAATAAACCAAGTGCAGAGTAAAATAAACAAAGCTGGTTGCCTTCAGAATATCCACAGTGGCTTTTGCTCATGTAATCTGTTTTTGCTCTCATAAGTCACACAACCAGGGACCACAGTCAGGTCTCATTGTGACCAGCATGTACAGGTCAAGAACAAAGGAGGGATCATGCTTAAATAGCTTTACATAGAACAAATAACAGCAGCTACTGTATGTAAAGAAGGGAAGATATCTCTAACTACAAGGCTTTGGGTCAAAAGTTCAAACAAAATCCAGCAGTGGCCAATAATGATGGGAATTTGGGTGACACTTTTGCAACAGGGTTCCATTAGTTCACATTAGGTAACTATATTAGTTAACAAACTAACAATTAACAATATATATACAGCATTTATTCAACTTAATATTAAGTTCAACGTTTGATTTGCCAACACATTTTTAAAATCAAGCGTTTTATCTTGTAACACAAAATGAACCAGCATGAACAATCAACTGTTAATGAATGAAAGCTTATCGAAAAAGTGTGAGAACTAGCCCCAATTTTCCCTGTTTATCTTATTTGGCCTTTTGCACATTGTGTTTTGACTTTGCAGTTCTACCAATTTGCTCAATATTTATAGTCAATTACTTAGTACATAGTAATCATGTGATTGTGAGTCATGTCATCTATTACAAAGAGATATCACAGCTCTGTTTGCATGATCTAATGTAATGTCTAATATTTTTGTTGATAACATGTTCCACTGTAAATGTAATTGTTCTTAAGCTTAGGTAATTAAGCTAGTTCCCAGTTAAGTCTCTTTGATGTTGATGTTGGTTAATGGTCTTAGCCACTTTTAAGTTATTTATTTTTATTTTTTTCAACTTGCAGGCAATGAATTTTACTGAAACTCCAAATTCTCAACTGAATCTTACAGGGGACAACACCTGATTGGATATACCTGCACACCTAGATTGTGTAGAAATCACCAGCCTTACCTTGTAAACATACAGTTTACTGATTACTCACCAATCTCCTAATACATAGCAGACAAAGTCTCATGCAGAATACACTAATGTGCCATAACTCTAGCAATAAACAGTCCATATACACAATGTTTTACTTTTATGTGACTTCAGTAAAACTTCAAGTGCTGGTGAGTCTATGATCACTTCAGTTATCCTGCTGACCTTTCACTGTGGCTGAAACTACAGTACAGTCTGTCCACTGGCTTCGTAGCTAATACGTTAATAATTCAGAAGACATGCATATAATACTAAACACAAGTGCTTCTGTTAAAAAATACAAATTCTAGGAAGACACTTACATACTGTTTCTTCCACTGTTCATTTATGTAAAGAGTGAAAACATTAACATTTAATATGAAAGAAGCAGTAGTTTGTATGTGACCAGCAACTGTTATTAGTTTTAGATTTTTAGATATAAAAATTCATATAAAATTTTGATCATATATGAATGCACAGCTTGTAATCATTAGCTGCATTTTCAAAAATGGAAAGTTTTTTGAAGTAAACCTATCAAACTAAACATCTAAACAAATGCAATAAATATGCATGATTAATTTATATATGTGATATTGAAATACAATATAGGATAAACCCAAAATGAGTATTAGATCTTTAGGCATCTCAGGTGCCAGTAAACAAGCACTGAACAATATTATTTAACAATTATTAATGCACGTCTTTGAGCAAAACAAAGATGTACTGACTCAGATTATAAAAATAAGTATTAGGACAAGGAGAGGAAATTATATACTTCTAAAAATGTATATAGAAAATTAAGCAATTAATATGTATCATATTGGAGAAACATATGCAGACTTTTAGGCTGGTAAAAGTTGCACATTTATCTGAATGTGTGTTATTCAATTGCATGACATCATTTAACAATTGAAATGGAACTACATCACATCCTTTTCCAAGAAGTCATAGCAGACAATAGCTGACCTTTGCTAAAAGGTTGAATTCTAAATTTTCACAGTACAATGAAATGATCCAATTTATATGGCAATCAATGTACTGTATGACCAAATTATTTCAGGCAAAACATATCTTTTTTAGCAAAGGACTAGTTTGGGTCTGAATCTGTCAATTTCAGTGAGCAGAAAAGTTCTATGATTTCATTTAAAAGAAAACTTTTAATAAAGGGCTATTTAAGTCATACATGTATTAATGACTGCACAATAAACAAAACTAATATTACAAACACTAAATAGTTAGAATAACTTGATGTCTTGTTGTTTTAAAGTCTAAGATTGTCATAATGTAAAAAATAAAAAAACACCAAATTGTCCCTTTAAATTTGTATTTGTGGAGGAAAATGGGTTTGTCAAGTACTACTGGTAAGTCGGTTTGGGAATATGACATTTTATAATATGACATTTATGTGCCCGCAGCACATAACTAAACATTTTCACTGAAAATTAGCTTGTAGATCCTTAGTTAACAAAGTTGTTTGTTGAGTTTTCAGCCTGTTTTTCTGAAGATTGCATCGATCATATCTGTGTACATGCAAAAATTCAAACGTTTTATATTAATAATTTAACACAGCAATTTTGACTACCGCTCACATTTCTTAACTAGAATTTGATATCCATCAGTCAATTGGCTTTGAAGAGAGATTAACCAGATAAACATTTTATTGCTCAAAGGTTGCTCGTTCATTGCTCAGGAGACTTTGGCAGATGTATTTCATGTAATAATCAACTTAAGATGTTTCTTCTAAAATCCCTTAGACGAAATAAAAATAGACACAAATGAGACAATTGGTATCTAAGTGGAGGTTAAATATCTCTTCTGAAAATGTAAAGAAGATGTGAGATTTAGTTTGGTTTCTTTCACAGGAGATTTCAGCAAAGTCTAATATACAGAAATGTAATATATGACATATATGTTATTATTATTATATATAAGGGGCAGATTTATAGATCAATATAGGGAATTGTCCCAATTTCTAATAGGTTTCATATATTGCATATTTGGGTGCTGGATATATGTACATATATTGTCTTGATTTATTAAAAAAAATCTTTGGAATTTGCTCACCTCACAGTAAATATCATCATCAAAGCAGGTGGCATCTGCTGGGTCTCCTCAGATTGGCAGCTTTGGAATTTGTTTGGCAGACACTTTTATGCAAAGGTATTTACAGTGCATTCAAGCTGTGTGTTTTGTGTGTTTCTTGGGAATCAAACCCATGGTCTTGGTGTTGTTTTTTTATGCTCATCTACCTAGGCTACAGGAACTTAGTCCTGAAACCAACAAGTAGGAGGTTGTGGGTGGTTGGTTTCTTTTTTAATCCAAATATATCTTCAAGGTGTTTGGGGTTTGCAAGGAAATAATTTACTAACTTTACCTTTTTCTCTCAGTTTCTTTTTGTTTGCTAGGTAACTTAAAATCTTGTTTACCAAATTTTAAACATTCTGCCCTCATGTACTCATCTTTACTTAATTTGAAACATTGGAATCAAATTATTTGGAATTTGACAAATTTCTGTTAATTACAAATCTAAATGTTCTTAATTTTCTTCACACAAAAGATACACATTGTATGACTTCAGAAGACATGGACTATAGCACACAATATACAGTAGACAACTTTTATGATACTCTATGAAACCACCCCACACCCCTTTTCACTGCTGAAAAGGCAAAATATCTGTAGAACTTGCACATGAGGAAACAAAAAACTTGAATAAATTGTGTTCTTTAAAAACTCCCTAACAGATCATACAAAACTATTTAAATTAAAAGAAATAAATAAAATACATTTGCCAGGAAATATAGTTGTGCATTTCCAATGCTGCTTTTTCAGTTAGAAAAATCATGTTAATGCACAAAACTTATTTTCTTGCTCCTCCTTACTAACGCCAAAGAGAAAGAACTCAACCAAGATAGGAACTGTCTATAAATGTGACGGATGCTACCCAATTGTTGTTAATATACATATGGTGCTGTCATACCAGACTGACATTAGTATACTACGATGATTGCATCGCATCCCAAATTGGGCCAAACTACATGCCAACACACCATGACAATAAAGCATGGTCATGTAGCCCTACAATACTGAATATTTACAATGAAAGACTGCCATTCTCTTAGCTATGCAGAAATGAAATCAGAAATTAATCACTGCAACAGTCTTAAATTTTCTTTTTTGTTCTTTAATGCAAAAACTTTACATAATATGATTTTCACATTACATGATTGAGGTCTAAAATATTCAGAAATGGTACACAAAGGGTTAAATTGCCCATAGTTGCAGAGGCTTAAGGTTAAAAATGTACATTTGTTTTGGCAAGCAGGGTGAAACCAAAGTGTCTAAACTATCCCTACACACCGCTGTGTTTGAAACTTTTAAAAGAAAATAATGTACAGAAAGTGACAAATATTATGTAAATCTACTATTTAGAAAAAGGAATCAGAACATTTTAATATTTTAATTGGTACTTACCTAGCTAACAATTTTAGGTTGTAAGAATATTTCCATAACATTTCCATTAATTAATAAAAACATTTTTGAATGTTCTAGGAACATTCAAAACGTCCAATTTTTAGATTGTATTAATCTAAAAATTGTTGTATTAATGTTACTGTTATACTAACATTATTCAAACCTTTTGAATTCTGCAACGTTTTAAAGTGTTGCACTAACACCTCAAGAATACTTGTTTTGATTTGATATGTTTTTATGATAACTTTGAGAGAACATTAGCCAATGTTCTGAGAACGTTCCCTATAAGTTGGGTAATAACCTTGCCAGCAAATTGACATTTGCCTTTTACATAGACATTATATGATTACACAACTATTTGGCCTGGAGCTGGTGCATTAACTGGAGAGCTAACCTTGTCTTGCTTCTGAGAGACTGTTCCTCTAGTAAGTGTATGCCAGATTACCAAATAACATGGCCGTCATGGCAGCAGGTCTCTAATAAGAGCTTTTCTTTCAGTGTGAGAACTTCTTTTTCCTTTTCATTTGAAATCCTGCATGAAGTCTCTGGATAAAAAGTACAGAACAGCTAGCCTGTTATCTAACTATCCATAAAGGACACTCTCTCTGAACCCATCAGAAGCATTTCTTTCTGCCACATCTACAATTACTAGTCTTTATGGACTACTAATGGCTTGTCAATGCATCTGCTCAGCTTTCAGGACCTTATAAGATCCCAAATCAACATGAAGACTTAATGTGCAATGTACAGAAATACTGGTGCTAATGAAATGCTACAATTAAAGACAATTTACAGGTTTGCTAATGTTTTCCCTCCTGGCAGCATGACCTTCCTGTCCTTTTGTTGAAATTAAACTTTGCTTTGTGTAAATCAGCAATTTGAACAAAAGGACAATATTCAGGGACATTTAAACTCAGCAAAACTATGTAAAAGTTACTCATTTAAATAAGCAAGCATGTTCCAGAGAACCAGGTACTCTGTCAATGTACATTTGATCTATTGGGAAAAACAGACTGTAGACGGCAAGTTACTGTAACTTAGAATAAACATAATCAAATGCAATTGATTTGTTATTCTGTATTGCATGATAAGTAACCCTGATTACTATTCCATCCCAACAAAGCTCAGCTAAAAGAGCAGCTACAGTTTTTTTAAGTTACAATAAGAGAATAAAGCATATGGCCTCTTTCTTTTTTGTGTGGCCTACATACTAAATCTTGCTTTCTTTGTGAGGGGATGAAAGGTTTAGACCTGTAGGTCATTTTTTTTTCCAGTAATGCTTCCACTGGCTTACACAGAAGACCATCCATGAACTGAATTGTTATTAAGACCTACATGGACTTTAAAATGTTCAAGTCAGGTTTACTAATGTGACCTGAATTCAAGTTGACTTTCCTCTGCAAATATTCATAACCTTTTTCTTCCAATTTCTTTACACTCTTTACCCACCTTTCCCTGCAATGATCAAATCTTTCCTTTTCTTTCCTTTCTTAAAAAATCTTCAATGAAAGCATCCCGTTTTCAACATTACCACATTTAAGAAAAAAGCTTCACATTCATGATATTGTGTATTTAAAAATGTTCAAGTTCTAGTAATGTTCAAAATGTTCAGTTTTTTAGAAGTTGTATTAACGTTGTTGGTTGGTTATAAGAATGTTATTTGAACGCTATTTTCATTAAATATAGCAATACACATTTTAACATGTACATAATACATCAGTGCTGGGATATAATGAGTTGTGTTTATCTTGGGGGCAAGGAAACACATGTTTCTGGTGTGATATTGCTCTTTTTCGGTCTGAGCGTTTACATCATTGCTCATTCTCGACACTGTGCTCAGCCCGTTCGGAGTGCGTTCTCCCATGGGCTCTGACTGTACTCTACAGCTGAGGTAAAGCTGAGAATGAAAATTTCCAACTCATCCACACAGTTTCACAAGCTAATGAGAGACAAAGCTAATGTTGTACTATCTCCAGTGTTTCCAGTTAACAAGTTTAACGTTTCCATTAAGTAACAGAAATGTTAAAAATGTTAATTTGAAAGTTCTAGGAATGTTCAAAATGTTCAGTTTTATAGATGTAGTATTAACATTGTTGTTTGGTTATAAGAACATTATTTAAACATTATTTTTATTAATTCTTTAAGGTTTTTTAAATGTTCCACTAACAAGTTAAGAATAATGTATTTGATATATGACATATAACATTAAAAAAGTTCTACTATAACATTACTGAAAGACTGTTTTGAGTTTTTAATAACTTTGAGAGAACGTTAGCCACTGTTTTGAGAACATTCTGTTAGCTGGGTTTTTACCATTTAGACTATATGTGAAAATTAAAAAAGTGGAAGGGTTGGCAAAGTTCTTTTGCCATTTCCATTTTAGACCAGCAAGCAATAAGTTAAACATTTAGCCCTTGGTTCTAGCTAGATGCTAGATTTTTTAATAGTAGCTCCTAATGGACTTATGCTCTTATTAAGTTGTGTTTCTGAGTTCTTTTAAAATCTAAATGTGAGCGTAAACAGAGTGTGGTTAAAGAGGTGAATGATTTTTTGTAATTTATTTACATTTGTGTTTCATGGCTGATGGAGAAGGGAAGGGGAACTTGACTATGGCACTACATTTTTATGGTTAGACGTTTCCAGAGTTACTAGATGCACACAGGTTATTCTACACAGTTTATGTGTCATTTTAACAAAATGACTGGTGCAGAGAGGCTGTCATGCAAATCAAATAAATAAATATCTTTAAAAAAACTGGCTAAATCTGTTTTTACTTGAAAGGAAAGGATTCCTTAATTATCAGCTGTGCTTGATTAGGTTGGAGCTAAACTACGCAGTGAAGTTTCCCTGTAGGACTGGAGCTGAACAACCCTGTCCTACTTGGCCAAATCACAAACAACAACCTTGGCCCTGAAGAAGCCCCTGCACTGTACTGTAATAACATCTGTGACATACTTTCCAGACCTGGCTAAGCTTTAAAGGAGAAGAAAGTAAAACTGACCATGAAACTGACAATGTTAAACCTATAAAATCAATTCTTAGACACTTTAACTTCCAAAATGCAAAATCATAATCATAACTCAATGGCCATCCATGTATGCAGTGGTGGATGGACAATGAAAATAAATAAAAATTAATAATATAATATAATATAATATAATGAAAAAAACAGCTTATAAAACACAAAAACCAGGTAAAATAAATAAATTAGTAAACATATTAATAAGTAATTGCTGAGATAAACTCAGTCACTCAGGTAATCAGCAAAACATTTCAGTAAGAGAAAAACAGCATTAGTGTATAAAACAGAAACCAGTGGCTCCAGGCAAGATCCATTGCGTTATTTCAAAGCTCTGATGGAGCGAATCAACAGAGAAATAACACACCATAAAGCTCCACAAACTCATGTCCAACACTGATTTTAGCTATATAACGGATTTCTCCATTAAAAAAATGAAGGTATTCTTCCAGCAGGAAAGCAACAGTGACCATACCAAATAAACTACAATCTTGTAAGTAAAAGGAAGTTACACATTCAAAGAACTTACGTCTTAATTTGTGACCTCGTGATTGTGTTGCTGGTAACTGAGTCATCAGTGTTGCAGTTTTTAGTAGATATGGGCCCTCACTAGTGGCCAAATTCACGTTCACGATATATTGATTCATGTATTAGGGAGTGGAATGAAACACAGCCCTTGACATTTTGTGGATTCAGTGCTTTTATTTTGTTTTGTTGTGTTCTGTCACACTGCTGACAGACTGGAAAAGATAAAATCAATTTGTCTTTCATACCGTGGGGAAATGCAGATGTAGCTCCACTGTCAGACAAATCTGAGTCTGACTCTGGCTGGAATGGAAGCTGCTCTGTCTCATGCATGAACTTCTTGAATCAATTTACCTTCACTGCTTCCCCCAGCCATTATTAAAACACACCTGCTCTGCACAGACTCCGTATCTGTGAGAAAATGCTGAAGCTAGCAGGCTAAACGTTGTCCATCTTCACTTGACCACACTGAAAAAATGATGGGCTGTCTATACAAAGCATATAAAAAAACATGAGTAAGAGAAAGCGAGAGATAAAGGCTGAGCTGTTGTCAAATAATGGGTGGTTTCTGAGTAAGGCCCTTGCAATTGTGAATGGAGGTCATTTTTACATTGATGTTTTAAGTAAAGGACTTGCTGAAGGTTTCTAAAGCACAGACATACTTTTAGTTAAAAAAGTGCTTTATTAATTAATTCAAAAGATATATTTCTGTAGGCTGTGAATTATGAATGTTTTTTCCACAGTAGTTTCACACATAATTACATCTCATTCACTAATCATTTGTACACACATATTTTAATTAGGGAATGTGACCACTGAGAGATATTTTGATAATGTTGTCCTATGGGTCTTTCATTAACCTGTAAAGAAAAGTAAAAAAGCAGCATTTTTTATTTAATTGATACCATGTTTCCACCATATCTATGAAACCAGTAATTAGTAACACCTGGCACAAGGTTCAGTCAGTATTATATAATAACAAATTTCCTGTATTTAACCTGTCGACCTTTAATTTTATTAAAAGGACATTACAGAGGAGAAACAAGAAATCACAAGGAGGGAAAGGCAAACCTGACAGGGACCTGATTCAAACCCACATTTCCCATATCAGCACCACAACTCAATATCTCTAAAGCACATACACTAACTACTACACCACAGCTCCAACAATGACACATTGCCTATACTCTATGGTGAGAAAAACTGGCAAAATAAGATGTATCCATACATTATGGAGTTTCTGCTGACAGAAGAGATGATTTAACTCAAGCAAATGAAGCAAACAGTCAGACTCCAGGCTAAAAACATTCCTCCAAATGTTTTTTCTGCAGATGCTCCATTTACACATATGACCTCAAATAAGAATCATAACCTTGTTACCACAATATTTACTGTTATTTGGCTTTATTATTGACATGGATGAGCAATTGGTTTTTGGAAAGCATACCAAATGCTTTATTTACTGTAAAGTGTGGCTTGTTTTACAGTTCTTATATATCAAGATCATTTTAGTGCAAATGATCATTTTAATGTATATGTTAACAAGTATGTTTAATGTTTACTGTTTGACCTCATTGTTGGTTCTTGAATTCATTTTTTATTTTTATTTTGATCTCTACAAAGAGTTTCTGATGGTTGATGTGTAAGGAAGTCCAAAAGTATTACCAAATAGTTTACATAGATTATGAGCATGGTTTTAATATGTACACATATCAAACAGAGGTATCACATATAAAAGATGTAAATCTCTGGTTAGCTCACCGAAATGTACCAGATAAAAAAAACAGATGTTTTTACACAAATATCAACATCCAATAACTTCAGCACACCACACTGATTGAGTGATTGAAATGTTAAGATTATTTTGCTATGTGCCCATCTAGTATTTATAATATTCCCCATCCCACAAAAAGAAAGCTGTTATCTGTGTGTTTTAATATATTCCCAAAACAAATCTGTGCAGTTAAAAACACTATCCAAATGTTTCTTTTAATATAATGTAACATAAAATGACATTGGCTGATGATGCAGCTGGTCCAATTAATTTGAGTTCACTAAGCGAGGCGCATAACCTTCAACAGTGCATGTGTCCAATTCACCAATCAAGGAATTCTGTTTCTTTTACTGTAGCAAATCACAGCCAAAGAGCTAATGCCTCACATCTGTCTCAGACTCCTGGCAGTTGCTTCTTTTATAAAAACAGCAAGTGTGCAAGTAAAATCTAACTTTGACGGCAGACAAAACAAGGATTAAAAACACAATCTTGATGCAGAAAATTCTTTCTTTCTTTGAAGTCTTTGTTTGGGAAAACAAATTGACAAGCAACAGTGGGCATGTAATGATACAAACCAATTCTGATTATTGCAGAACTGTTATGTTTTCAATAATACAGGACAATTTGGAAGATTTGTTAAAATATTATTTTTAAATATATGTTGTCCATTTAAGAAGGATAATAAGCAAAACAGCCAAGAGCTAAAGTCAATTACTGTCATTGGTTAGGTAATATGACATAATTAGTGCATACAAACAATCATACTACGTTCTTTGTTATGCAAGGTAGGCCAGTCATCTGTGTCATCTGTGTTAAAGTTTAGAAGAATTTATTTTCACCTGAGGCTGAGCTGCATCTGTACTCATAGCCAGTTCCCAGCTAACAAGTTTAGGTTGTAAGAACATTAACATTAAGTAACAAAAACATTACAAATGTTGTTTTGATTGTACTAGGAGTTTTGTAAATGTTCAACTAAGTTTCTGATCTGTTATATCATATATGATTTGTTATATGTAAATGAAGGTATTTGCCATCAAAAAACAAAGTAAGGTTCAAAATAATAGAAACAAAAAAGATATATGACCAAAAAGTAGAAAAGCTCAAAATGCAGAGTATATTTTCATGTACCTGTTATTCTGTGAGACTGGAAGTGAGCCTAATAACAGTCAGAGGTGTGCCATGAATCATGTGAATGGCACATTTTCACATTCCAGTTCACAGATAAAAAAGTACAAAGATTTTGCTAAGGGCCGCTACACTTCCTCAAGCTGAAATCTGGCATCCTCACCACAGGCACAGATACACAAATGCATTTCCCAAAATTATTATTATTTATTTTTATGTGACCACCAACTGCATATTCATGTAGTTAAACTATCTGCAGACATTTATCCTAAGGCAGTTATTGTAGTTTAATAATTTGACACATCATTTTATGCAATTTAACAGTAATTTGAGGTGGGAAACATCCACCACAAATTAAACAGGTTATTAAATCATAGATTTTATTCTTGATTAAATTGATGATTCATCTCTTACAGTGATCAGATCTTATCTCAGAAGAATAGTTAATTACCTGATGTGCACAAACAGCCTGATCTCATGGGAAACGTATCTATTTTACAAGTTGGCAATTTTGTATGAATTTGTATGATGCGAGTATGATGCGAGTAAAGAAGGTGCACCCTAACCCTAACCCAAACCCTTACAGAAGCAAAAGCAGGTCATACGAATTACAAATGAGATTGAAAATTGATTGATAGGATTGCAAATTGATAGGAGTTAGCCATAAGATTGCTAAAATGTACAACAGTTACAAATTGCCATGAGATTATGTTTGCAAAAGGGACAACAAAGTTCTAGAAAATCCAGAATGTTACATACAATACAACCACAGGTGTCAGCTGCACATAAAATCATCTGTTACATCGGTAATATGTTGTTGAAACTGAAGTCACTCCAGCTTCCCCAGTGTGAAAGGTAAAATGGTGAATAAGGCTCATAGGTAGACCAAGTGTCCCTAAAAGTAATAGTTTGGGATAGCAAGGTGATAAGTCAGCTAGCCTTAGGCTTGCTGATGCACGGCCAGACAACACCATTCGTCACATTTGACTGCAAGTACCTGGAGGCCATTGGAGATTGGTTTAGGGAGGCTGTTGACAAGTCAGGTCATTACTAATATCCATTCTGAACATGGGCCTTATTAGGGTTGTGGATCAGAGTGACAAGACTTGCTGAAAAGTAGCCTGGTTGGTGCAAATATTAACAATGCAATTATGATAGACATTTACAACTTATTTTGATCATATACATTTGGGAAACAGTGTCACAGACCAAAATTACAGTGACCCTGTGGTACACAGCACAATGACATTAGACAAGCAAACAAATGTTGCTTTTACAAAGTAAAAAAAAGTACAAAAATATTCACTTTTACAAAGATGAAACATATACAGAATGCTGCCTTTCAGTAAATAATCACAAACTGAATTAGAGATTAAGCAACAGCACAATATTAACACAAAATAACAGCATGAGTCCACAAAACAACAACATTTGCAAACTAAATGTTTGCAAAAATGGGTGTAAATAACCCTATTTGGATTTAGAGGCAGGGTAAGCAATCTTTTACAGAAAATTTTTTTTGCTGTGCTGGTTGAAAGTTTCTTTACATTCTGATAGCAATCACTAAGGAATGTGGTTCAAACAGTTACACAGTATACAAATATGTCTTCTGTGGATAGGGCAGGACCATAACATATTTTTTGTCCAATTAATGCTTTCGGTCCAAATGCAATGACAGGATATCCTTCTTGCCGATCAAATTATGTATTTGCATACCTCCATGCACCCTGCTCATGCAGACAATCTTCTATCATCAGCATGTTCATGTGTTTGGGAAGAGGCTTTGGAGTGCACACTGAAGGAAAGGTGGATTCTGTACTGTCAAAGCTAGCTTGCTTGTGATAGCCCTTCCAAAATTGCCTACCCTACCTTTAAAGTTGCATCATGGTGGATATCTGCTTTTTGTAATGCAGTGTATGAAGAATATTTCATTTTTGTTAATGTTGCAGTTTTATAGGTTAATGTTATGATGTCAGCTGCCTTGCATCCATGTGTGTTGTTGGCCCCAAGGTCATCATACACATCCATGCAGAGAAGGTTCAAGGAAAAGGAATTTTCCTCACTGAATATTCTTTTTATCCTTTATAATGACCCTTCCAAAATCTCAAACGTTTTTGGTACAATGATGGTTAAAAAAGTCTTTCAGAGCAGTTAAAATGTCAAGCTACAATTCAGAAGTCTCATTCGAATTCCAATAATTAAGTTGTCGGACATTTAATGAAAGGCTAGGCAGCCGACCATCTAGTCAGAGGAAGAGATCTGGACAAACTGTCACTGTGATGGGAAATGTCTTGCTTTCATTGGACGCTGGTGATTTTATATTCTATTTTCTTGCACAGAACATATTTGAATTGAAAATGTAACTGTTAAATCAAACTGGTTTATCATTTGGGTTAATTTTATGTTTTCAAAAAACAATAAAACAACACTGTCACAATTTAGGAAATAATCAGATTTCTTGCCTCAACACTTTATTCACACACAATATTTTTCCTGAGAGCAAATATGAAAATCTAAAGTTAACTTTAATGCACGGTGTTTTCTGTGTTCAGTGTCTTATGCTGCCAAATCTTAGTCTAGTCTAGTCACATGACGGCTCACAAACGCAGCAAAAGAAATTATATTCCATCATATTGACTTCTTAGAGAAAAGAACCATGCTGGCAAGGTAATAGTGCCCTCATATCTACCTCAATGTGTCTGTTATAAAGAAATGTTATGGTTATGCCCTTGAGGTGCTCAGATTCATCTCGCTGATATTGGAAAACACATGTCACGCATGTGCCTCCTTTTATTGGCTCTGTGCCAACAAAGATGCCTCTAACGCATCGATCGATGTCTTATATAATGTGCGTGCATTAGAACTTTCTGTGCCTAGTAGAAAAGATCTACTTGCACACATGCAATATGCTTTGTTGAAAAATTTTAATTACCATTACAAATATGGCAAAGCACTCTTTTGACTAATTAGTAGACCTTTCCCTGGTAAACAAGCTATTTTTCTTACTTTTTAACCAATATAAAATCCAGAACTCATGTTTTTTTGAAAGATTATATAACTGATATTTAGCATACATTCCTGGTATATATCCCGCATCGCTTTGTAACCTATGTTTAAGGCGCACCAGATGGCTTCTTACAGAGGCCATATAATTTGCCTCCCCCACTTGAAGTTTCCCACATTGATTTATATGGTCTTTATCACATTTTAAATTTCTCTTCTGCAGCTGATTTATGTTGTATAATCCCTGACGTGAGTAAAGCAGCATTGAGAACATGCTACTCATCTCACAGACGATTCTAAGGTTAACAGAAGTCCAGCACAGATTACTTATGGGGGTTTCTTAATATGATAAACCCTTAAAAGTATGTCTTGATGTTCAAAGAATTTGTTTATAAAGAGACCTGAAGATCTGAAGATGAGATGAGAAGTTAAACAATGGCATTACAAAAATAAGATGGATTTACTGTATTTAATTCATTGATAAATTAATTACATAATCCATGCATTTATATATAAGAAGAATACATTGTTGCATTAGCAGCACAGAGGTTGTGGGTCCAATTCCCAGGGAACACACATACTCATAAAAAATATATACCTTGAATGCACTGTTCCTTTGGATAAAAGTGCCTGCATCCTACAGAGGCTTTCTCTTAAATGCCCTGCTTCTCAGGCTTTTCTTCTAAGCAAAAAGGTGTTATATCAATAGACTAATTATTTAGTACTACTGCTAATTATCAATAAATTCTAGTTGCATTCTATAGTGCTACAAATCACTAACTTTTTATACAGTGCTTCCAAAACAGTCACTGCATCTGTTGACAGACATACCAGGTTTGGATGGCACAGCATATATTTTTCAAACAGCAAATACTTTACAAACAGAAATAGCTTCCATTATCAACAAAACCACAAGTGAAATTTAGGCCATATGATTTCTACACACGTAAAGCATATTTAAAGATTTACAGCATGATTTCAAACTTATCCTCTGAAACTGATGTAATTACGTCTGACCACCCAGATTTTGGATTTGGTCAAGCTGTGTGTTTTTGGCTGTTTTTTTTTACTAGTCACATAGTGGATGCGCACAGCATGTGTGGTGATTGTCAGTTAATCTGATGTTCAACCTGTTCAGCCAGAGACATTACACACAACAGCTGTGGACTTGACCTTTAACCTCAGTAAGACAAACTCTCATCACTCCACCCAGAGGCCTGAGGGTTGCTGGGTAATTGGTTATGATATGAGGACTGGTGCCAATGTGACTGTCTATTAAGGTAAATAAACAAACAAACGAAAAAGAGATTGCATAACTTAGAAGGTTTACTGCACAGGGTCTTATGCAGCTAAATCTGTGATTTTCATGCAGTATCAAATTTTTCATCAACGAATCATTTACATGCACAACAATATGACATACAAACATTCAGTAAGCCGACAAGGGTGTTCACATACAGAAGTCACTTTTCAGGTATGCCAAAGGTTTTTGTAACTCATTTAATTAGTTTATATGACCTTACACACCATCAACTTATTAAGTATGATCAGCGTAAGATCCTGCATGCGAACACATTAATCAGTGTGTATTTCGAGGGAAATAATGCACCTCTGCTATCGTTTATTGCTACTGTCATTAATAGTAGCCATCTCCTTCTAATTAACTTTCCTAACAGCCTTTTATCTTTTCAATATGTTTTCTGACTAATCCATCTAAGGAATATTTTACCATTGTTTCTTTAGCACTCTTACTTCACCACCATTTGTCCTAGTTACAAAGAGAGGCATGGCTCTGAGATTCAGATAAGATTTGACTCTCATCAATAACCAAGGCAGCCACTAAACTCTGTGCCCCCGCAGTGGAGAGGTTAGCTAATTCACACAGGTGGTACAATCCTGAAAGCATAGCAGCTCTGTATGCATCTCCACTTCCTTCACTTTCTAGGTCACTTGCAGAAAGAAATGAGGTGTCAGGGTAATGGATAGATCTGAAACACCAGAGCAAAGTTTGAAAAGCTTGAGGGATTTAACTGTCAACACATTAAGACCTAACAGCACATAGATTTTTGGCCCGCAATGTTAAAACCAGATGTGAGTTTTGCTGTAATGAGGCATTTTAATTTACAGACTTGCATTCCTACAGCATTCCTATTTTCTACTGAGAGTTCTTATCACAAATTTATGTTACAAAATAATGCCACAATTTCTATGTTTTCAGCGAGTGGCCCTAAAACTGCTGTGTGATGTTAGTTCTTTTGAAAGTTAAGGCAGTAACCATCACAGGTTTTTACTTTTATTAGCCTAAATGGTATTTTACAAGTAGCCAGTCTTCCACAACAAGTTATTGACTTGACCTGTTAACATTTTCTGCTCCATCAAAGCAGCAGTGGGTTGAGAATACGGTAGTATTTTCCTGTCAAATTATTAATTTTTCTTGACAACCGATCCACCATTTGACCTGCTTAAAATTGTTAAACTGTTTTGCACTCAAAATGTATTCACAAAACTATTACTCTATGTCAAATGTATATATATATCACATATAACATCATCTTTCAACTTTCGGAAATGTGTTCAGAAAGGCAATTAGGTGTTAAGAGCTTGTACACTCAATAAAATAAATAGTAATAAAATAAATTTTATAGAACTGCACAGCCACCCGTCTGCAAAAGCCAGGCTGCATTTCAATCTCAAATTGAGTGCTTATAGTAATTTGCTGGACTGGTCCAATCTGGAGCTTTCTTGCGTTGACAAGATTCATCAGTCTCGCTTGACAGGGCATCAGGATTAAATAACAGGGCAACACAAATGGGAGTTTAAGGTGAATATACCTGCCAGCAGCCAAGTTCAGCAATTATGGAAATGAGAACGCTGCTCCTTTGTGAACTAAAAGCTTTTTTTACTGTAACCTCTTATACGTACATATTGACTGAATAGAGCGAAGTAAACAGAAGGTTTCAATGGAATGACACTGATTCTTTAAGAATATGGATTCACTGTATTGTCCAGACATTAAAAATAGCTGTTTAACAGAAGTGCTGACTGCAGTGTTTGTTTCAGTGATTTATCCATGCTGTATGAACAGTATGAATATTTATATTTTCATTCTTGTGTGATATTATACAGTGGGTAAGCTATAGTCATACATTTGTTGTCCCAAAAGTGTGATAAAGCTGGACGACACCTCTTGCTTTGGTTGTCTGTGTTCATTACTCATGCATATGTGGCCTATTCTGTTGTGGTGATTGAGTGATGTGGCTTTAAAGAGGCCTAGACAGCCCCCTTAAAATGTGTCTATAAAACTGCCACACTTTCTTGGATTATCAACATCACCTACCAATAGTGATGGATTCCCCACGCCTAAGACTCTGAGTTAATATATAGTCTACAAATCTAAAGAACCATGGCAGCTTGGTTGATCAGTTACCATTTTTACTATGTTCTCAACCCTTAATTTGGCATTTTGAATTTGGTCAATTTGAATATTTTGCACTATTTAACAAATTGGCTAGACAAAATTATACTTAAAGAGTCTTAAACCTGTGAGCTGAAGCAGTTGGTGTGCACTGTTCCTTCATATAATTACATTTTATATTTGTTTGCTCTATTTAAGGCATTAAATAATTGAATTCATATTTTCCATGACACCCTCCAGGAAATAAAAGTTACAATAGTGGAGGGTAAAAAATGCGTGATCTTTTCAATTAAAGAAAGTTAAGATCATTTGCTGTTTCTTGAGGATACAGCCTATGTTAATAATATTATTTGAAATGTCATTAAAGTATAGGGTAGAACAAAAAAAGAAGAGATAGGGAAAAGAAAGTCCGAGTATGGGGGCCGATGGAAAAAAATTTAATTGTGAGAATAAGAGAAAGTAATGAAAAAATTTAGCTATTTACCATTGTAATAATACTAGTAATAGCAAAGTAATGGAGATAAAGAAAAAGAGTTTTATAATTAATGTATAATAAGAAGTATAAATATTAAGTGGATCAAAATAACAAGGTCAAAAATGGGTATTTGATTTAAGCTCAAGATCTCAACAACCAATCATGGATTTAAATATGAAAATGATTTGTTCCAGGTTTTTCAAGACTGGATTGTGATGTATGTGGTTTCTTTCCAGCTATCAAAATGGAGCTTCTAATGCAGCTGTACATCTGGTCATTAATCAGCCCAGAAAAAGTGCACGTCACACCCCTTTCGTTCTCGCTCCATTGGTTACCTGTAACTTTCCTTTAACGTCAATGTAATGTTTGTTTTTAGTAAGTTGCTTTGAATAAAGGCACCTTCTGGATGTAACACAAACACAGTCTGCTCGAAACAGCAACCTCAGTTGTTTACATTAAACGGTATGTTTGTCTTTATAAAGCTTGGAAGAAAATACAATTGTATTACAGCATTGTCTGTGCAACATAAATGACTAGCTCTCTGAAAAAATACTTTTAATTGCACAATTCTAATGGCTTTGTCCCTTAACAATAGGTGGAAAATATTGAATTTGGCCTGCATACAAAATCTACCCTCTTTTACTGCTGTAGGTAATGCTCATTGATCTGTAAAATTATGAGCTACCAGTAAAAAGAACCGGTTACCACATAATTCAAGACAGTCTGATCTGCTTTCCTTTAACCTATTCATCTGCAATCGTACAGACTCAATGCCATTTACATTATAATGTACCATAATTACCTATAGCTAGATACAATAGATTCCTTTCTGGCTAAGGAAATTGTTCAATGGCCAAAACTCAATAAAAGAGCAAATGAGTTTGTTCTGTATGCACTTAGCGGTTTAATCTTGATAAGAAAAGTTCTAGCTTGACTTTATGGAGCACCTGTGCTTCTAAATGATGGAGTTTTAAGCTGCTGTATGAACCCCTTGTTAATGTAAGGACACTTTTGAAGGCACATATCTATGGCACATTTTTACAATACAATTTACAATAAACTAGGAAGTGCATTTGTTTTACAATTTCACTGGCTTGATTAACTTGATCTGTATCTTTTATTTATTTATTACTTATTTACCTAACCATCCACCACCATGTTCAGCCTGTAGCAGGTAAGCAGAATAACAGGATAAGTGGGTGACTGGCAGTGGGGAGGGAAGTATAACATACAGAACTGCCTGGAAAAAGTTAGCTGCTAGCTGCACAAATCATTTTTAATGAGGGGGCGGGTGGAACTTAGAGCAAGCACAATCTTTCATGCCGTTACATACAGTTAACAGAATAAAGTCCATAAATTTAGCAACTCATTATTGTACCTGTCTCTCATAAACCTACATACAGTATCAAACTATTCAAGGATAAAGATGCTGGACAAGAGTTGCGTTGAAACATGTTTCATGCAGCTTGCAAAAACTGTTGTTACAAAAATGCCTGACCACTTATTGTGATACTGTTGTGATAATCCTATAGACCACAATGCTCATGCCTTTATCTGCCAAAAGGTTGTTGTGTTATGATGACCCAAGACATATAATGTCAAAGGTTCTTTTCTTATATGGTATTTAGGTTATAAGTAGGTGGGACCTCTATGCAGCAGTTTCTGACCTGTTTCAAAGGGCAGAAAAGGAGCTGTTTGTTTCCTGAACTGCTGGAGATGATCCTTATGTATCCGTTGTGCTTCACAGATCACTCACTGTTATCACTCCACAGGTGTGGAGCAACAGAAGTTGGAACCAACAGTGGTGAATGGTGCGAGCGAGACCTTTAAACAGAATTCCCCACCCCATCCTCTTGTTATTGTTCATGGCTGTTTCTCTTGACGCCATTAGCTAGACTACCAGAACGCACTGTGGAGCTACAGTTTTATCACTGGACAGGACTTCTATCTCCAGATGGGTTGGCTTCATGGATTACAAGTTCTTATTTCTCCCTTAAAAAATCAGGGGGACTTTGTTGTCTTTCTACAGTATATAGAAAGGCAGCATGTTGACAAAACTTCAACAACAAGCCATCCAAATCTTGCTGTGAGAAACATGACAAAGTACAAATAGTGGAACAGGACCATGACTGGAAATATCATACAACATAAACTGACATTTTGTTTGCCTTGTTTCCTAGCATTACTGTATCTGATACCAGCGTGGGTAGAAGTAGCTAATTAAGTTGTTCTTTTAACTTTTTACTGGTAACTTTTAACATCAGTTTAGATGCTCTGAATTCCAGCTTTAACTTCTGATGTATTTAATGTTAGTGTTGAGTGACATTGTTAATGTTGAGTGAACTCACATAATAGTGCTCTGTATCTGAGCAAGAATTACTTTCTGGCAAAAGTCACTTGTACTTAGGTGGTACAGAAGAGCAATAACAGAAGCCACTTTATCTGGCTTCTTTTGAGTTCCTGTAGCTTAACTGGTAGAGCATGTTTCTAGCATACCAAGGTCACAGGTTCAAATCGTAGCAAATGCACATAAATATATACCTTGAGTGCACTGTAAGCCACTTTGGATAAAAACAACTATCAAATGCATAAATGTAAATGCAAAAATTCTATTGGACATTCTGTGATGACCTGGATGATTGAACACCTTTAATGTGAATTCTGTCAAATAGAAACATGTTTTCCACATTTTGTACAATTTAAAGTAAAAGGACATAATTCTGAAAAGTAGTTATATTGTCAGAGTTTTTCTGCTTTTATCCTTATAATAAAAGTGAATATGGATTGGGGCTGTCGAGCTCCAAACATGACAGAAATGCACCATAAAATGGTCCATATATCCTGTGCTCTACATTTCAAATCCTCCAAAGCCATTGGGTAGCTTTGTGTGAGCAAAATTTTAAAAATTAAAGCAATATTGGCTGAAAATCTTCAATGCCACCACTTGTGCAATATCGCACGGAGCATTAAGGGAGGTTGTGACGTCATCATGTCATTTGCAGTCATAGTGGTTCACAGGAAGTGGAACTGCTCTTTAAAAGCATGTTTACACTGCATACAACTCTCTGTTAGAACATTTTGAAGAAACTATTTGCATTAGTCAAGTAACTCAAACAGCCGCAAACCTTCATGCAACATCACATATGCATTAATAAAAGTCACAATTAAAAGCTTCAAGTCTTTCCTTTATGCGCTGCTCAACTTTTCCTCAGCCAAAGATGTTTAAAAGCAGTTGATATATGGCAACCACATTAAATTCGCTCAGCTCCATCAATATCCAAATTACAAACATTGATCAAGGGTTAAGGTCAAAACACTGAGAAATTACTTACCACAAGCCGCTTCCTTTGGCGCTAGGTTAACCAATCTTGACTCTCTTATTGACAGCTTCCATTCCAGTTTGGATGAAACATTGTTATCTAATCTATATCTGTTAGCAAAAACCTTTATCATTTAAATGCCTTTGGAAGTTTTAACAGCATTGACACGTTCAACAACTTGTAGTTTCTTTATCATAAAAAAATTGTTGGAGAGGCACCCAGATGATAAACAGATTTGAGAAAGAATTTGAGAAAGAATATGAGAGATAGCATGGCTAGTGCAGTCTATGTAGTGGTCCTTTTAATGAATGGAAAGCAACCGAGGAATTACAAAGTACGAACACCATTAGTTGCAGTGGAAGTAGATCAAACAAATACGTTCAAGAGTTCTGTGGACAGCCAGTTTTGTTGTGACTGATATTTTTTTGAAGCTTGTAGGTAAGAAAGGGAGTGAGAGAGACGGAAGGGATTGGATGGATTTCCAGAAGTATTAGATGTTAATCATAAAAATGCTGTCTAGATTTGAATTTTACATAAATTCAATCTCCCCCTCAGCTCTTTCAAATCTCATCCACCTTTCTACATATTCAAACTGCCATGTTGCATTCAGTTACTACACACATGAGAACCAATAGCGTTTGGCGTGAATGACATGAGTTTGGTGTGACCTGTCATTTTTGAATTTGAGCGAGAATGAGATATCAGAGCTCTGGCCTAGAGGAAGATTATCTGTGAATAATAACTTTTAACTTTTGGTCTACTCTTGACTCCATGGCAAAAAGTTACTCCATGGCAAGAAAACTTGTGGAATAGAGTCCACATATCATATGGAGGCATAAAACTGTGGAAGAACATGAGGGTGAGTTTATATAATGACATAATTGTTATTTTTGGGTGAAGATGCTAAGTAATAGACAAAAAGCTTTACAGTGATTTTTCAGTGCTTGGCTTTCTGACACTTAGTGTCAGAAAATGTTAAATATAAGACATTAAACATTAAAATGCAGATAGTGATGATAAATTTTAGTTTAATTAAATTCATAAAATGTATAATACTATAATTAAGATGATTATATACTTAATGTACACACATTTTTAAAATCTCTTTGAGTCTGCATACCAGTTATAAGGCTGTTCTTAAAGGCACTTTTTTATTCAGTGTGATGAAATGTTTTAAAATCGATTGTTGCATAAGTTTTGTGTCGGTACAATTAAAAGCAAGAAAAAGTTTGAAAGCTAGAGTTTAACAATAGATCTTTAAAACTTTTAACAGGCCCTTTTAAGTGGCACAATGTTTCCGCTTGCTAAATTAGTACGGCACCTATTTTACACAGCTCATGCATAAACACAGCATCTGTCACAAACAGATCTAGCCCACTCATAGCGTGAATACAAAAACACTGTGCATGCATCTCCACTTATTCATTTAAACTTTCATTTGTATACAGATCACCACAGGTTCAGAAAAATCCATAATAACATATTGAGGCAAGCTGGGACACAGTAATGGGCAAATTAAATTTGTCTCTGCAGATCTGATATGAATGTAAAAGTGTGGTCTTTATTTTGTCCTGTTGACAAGGATAAGGTACATCCTGAATGTGATTCAATAAGTAACTAATTAAATTTCTTCGACAACAACCATGAAGAGAAATATCCCTCCACATGGGATTTAATTAGATTAGTTAATAGGATATGAAGACACTCTCACGTCTGAGATCGAGGGCCTGAAAACATAAGGGATGTGTACAGTGTGGGTAAAGTCAAACTGGATAAGGTAACCAATCTTTCATGTAATTACTCTAATGACCCGGCCTCTAATTAGGGTGGAGGCTGATGTGCGGTGAGCATATATTGGATGATAATGCGGTCATTACTGCTCAGGAGAGAGAATCTGCACCACAGTTGTCCCTGCAAATTTCTCTTTTAGTGCCCTTCATTCATTCCCTTTCATCCACACTGCTTTGCTCCTTTTTTAAAAATGCATTTTTGATTTTTGTCAGCTTTAAAAATATGTTAATCAATACACTATGAAATGCCTTTATTACCATAAAAATGTATTTCTTCCTTGATCCAATCCATAAAAAGTTTTGACTACTATCTTGATTTCTAAATGTTTATTTAATACTTATTTAAAATAAGACAAAACAACTGTAGGTCATCTTGAGGCCCCCAGTAGAGAGGCAGTAGAGGGCCCCCATCTTCAGGCCTCCTGGGCCCCTGGTTAGGAAACAAAACTATATCAACTTCATCCACAAAAGTTTGTGTAGCTGTGTTCCAAAAAATCTCAAGATGTTTCACTCTGAATGTAGAAAACTTCCTGACGTTTCATACCGGTAATAAGGATTTACTGTCAAAAGTTTTTTTGCGCTTGTCTACAAAACGTACTACTGTTTTAGCTCGGACTCCAGGCTTTGCACCACACACTGCAAAACCGCACATCAAGACTACAATCGTGTAAATAATTGTGTACACTAACAAACACACCAAGAATTGGAGTGGAGAAGTGTAAACATCTGACAGGCTTCCTACTCCAGGCTAAATGCCCAAATGAAAGTTTAGAGAGGTTGTTCCAAAGTGTGAAATCATTGTCAAGCGATCTCCACATGCAGAGGAAATAGAACTGTCTTACACGACCCTGACAGCATGATTCCCGCACAAGTAGGCGGTGTGAAGCTGACTCTTAACTGGCCCCTCAGATGATGTCTGCATCAGTTCCATCCCAGTACCTTCTGTCTGCAGGCTTGTTTTGAAGAAAAGCAGGGGAATTCAATACATTTGTTTATCTTCTCCCAAACAGACAGTAGTGGATGATCCTTACATACCCTGGCTAAGCTCAATAGATTACTGACACTAATCACTCCATAATCAAGTGGTGAGTATGTTGAATGGGCTAAGCAGATAAAACACATTAGATATGTAATAAAAATGAAATCATAACATCATCTGAAATTTAAATTGATGCAAACACAATGTGAGTTCATCTTTTTAATAATTGTGACTGGCCTATTCCGTTTTTAAGTTATTTTCAGAATTATTATAATATTTAGTCTTTAAAGTCTTTAAAGGCTTTATTGCTTTAAGTCTTTAAAGTAATCTTTTTTAAGTAATTCTAAATATTTAGCTGTGCACCACACATGCACTTTTAATATTGTGCCAAGTCATATGAACTATGCATATTGTGTTTTAATATTTATTGTTTGTATGCACTGTTAACCCTGATGTTGTTTTAACCCAAATAAATTAAGTACAGTAAACATAAATCTTAAAATTTTTTGAGTTTGCTGAATAATCTGCATGTTTTTTCTCATTGTACTAGAAAATTTGAGTTTAATCAGTTTATCTTAGTTTATTTTATTCTGTTGATTGACAAGTTACTAAGTGCACTTTATATAAGTTACATAACCAATAAACTAGTGTGAGCTAAACAAATAGTTTCAAATTAAAGAATGCTGCAAAGTTTATGAGCTCCCATCATGCACTGCAGCATGCATTAATTATACTGCTAATTTTATAGGGTGGTAGTTTGTATCAACGCTGCTTATTATGTGGTGAAGTTAATGAGACAAGAACTTATTGGTTGAACAAGAAATGTCATGTTCAGGGAACTATAAAATTCAAACTGACTATTGAAAGAACTCAAAAATCTTTAGTACCTTCAACTTATGTGACTTGTTTGTTTAACAAAGCAAAATTACCTTTTTTAGGGCATCGAGTTTCCATAACTTTTTCATGTTGAATGAACTTGTCTGGGCTTACAGTGTGTTCATTTTTATTCTTTGGAGGTTTCTTAAAAATGTGTTTTCTTTTTATAGTTTTAAAAAACGATATCTTGATATTTAGCTTATCACATGTCTATGCTATGAAAAGTATGTATTGACATTTCCTGGATGGCTTAACAGAAAAGAAAACAGTATTGATGAAAACAGTACTGATTTTTTTTATATCTGAACTGTCATTCTATCTGTTGGCCTTCTGATGGCTGTCCAAAAGGTTTACGAGAAGAGATCACCTGAGAGACACATCAAGTGACAGACCTGTTAGTAGTTTTAGGAGATCATGTATTCAGTTAATGTCATTTTTTTGCTCATTAAGTCATTGAAGTCTTGATAAGAACTTGTGCTTAAAATATTCAGATGGATTCAGACAAATATTCATATTTGTGCAGATGGGAATATTTCATGGTTACATGATTATTAGTACAAGAGAATTGGCCATATGGCTCCACTTTATAAAATGTATTGATATAAAATGTATTAACTGTCAAAAGGAAAACAGGTTAGTCAGTCAATGCAGTCTACGTTCAGATTTCTGTTTTTCTGTCAGGTGATATTTTAATGGATAAGTGCTTATTGATTACAAATGTAAAATATATTGTGTTATCCTGATGATTTTGACAAGCCAATATCATGTTGTTATTAAAACAAGTTATTAAACTTTACAGTTGTTTAACAATAAAGGGGACAGCTTAGACGTTGAGGGCAAGAAATTGTGTTTTTCATGCAGATGTGTTGAGATTTAATCACTCTGTTTTCCTTTCCACGTTCAAGGGGTAAGATTAGCTCAGTAGTGACAGGAAAGCCTTGTTCAATTTTTACTTTACTGGCTATCTGTGCTCACACCATTTTGAGGCTGTGGGGGGAGTGGGTTGTTGTTTGGGGACGGGGTGAAGCTTGTACCACCTGAAATTAGATTACAAAGTAATTCTGCAGTTCAGGCTGAGTGCATTTCAATTTGGGGGCTGCTTTATTGATCTGAGAGAACAGAATCAGTTCTCTGACAGAGACCTCTGTCCTCTAAGCTGCAAATTATCAAACTGAGTAGCTATTCTTCCCTTGTGTTAATAGGCTTCCGAAACATATACATTACAGACTTATCCTTCAGGAAAGTATTGATCAATGCATATAGTGAGAATCCTCCTCTATGTAGAACGACCTTGTGTTGGTCATAGTCTAAACAGCTATTGTGTTCTGTGGTTTCATTATCATTAGTGTTAATTTGTTGCTGTAATAACCATAAAAAGTACCATCAGCTGTCAGTTTATCACAGATCAGACCACTTTCCTTCTAATAAACTCAACTTCAATATGCTTCTCTGGGCAGCCAGTAATTGAAGGTGAAGTTAGAATCTCTAAGCATGATGTAATGTTTAAGAGCTTTAAAAGGTCCATAAATAGACAAGAAAAAACTGCCAGTCATTGTCAGAAACAAATCGTGAGGAGCAAACCTATGTTTTATGAATAATATTTAATTGGACCAGTGCCAATCGTACACAAAACACATTCCTAGCACAAAGAGCACTACCATATTTATGCATTGTACAGATTGTAACATTTCAGGGTTTTTAAAGTGTAGCAAACATTCTTTGTGTTGGCAAGCATTTCTATGTTCATATCCGCTTACTGTGCATACAACACAGGAGCAGCCACTTTGGGTAGCAGCCATCGTTATGATATTGTAATCCAAATGAGTTGGCAATGCAGAGCTTTTGGACAGTTTAATACAGTTTAGCATATTGTTTCATTGGACGTGTACTGTGTTAAAAATGAGTGTGTAATTTCTGTCCCACTAGTGGCACCAAATGAAATTGCACCAGTTTAATCAGCCTGATTGGGCACAACAAAACTGGCTCAACCAATGGTGTAAGCTTGGGGGTGGGGCTACCTGCTTGTCCGAAAGATGGAACACGTAGAGTCTTACACAACTGCTCTGTTGCAGCACAGAAATTACATGCTTTAACTTTAAATTATATAAAGAGATAAAATTGCATCACACCATGCTTTGTCCACTGAAAAAAGTTGTTCATTGTAAAAAAGAGGATTCTCTCTATTTCTGAGAATTCTGACAAAAACAACTTGACTTAGTGCATGCCATTTTCATTCAATTGTTATTGAGTGAATAGCCACCAGAGAGAGCATATTTTCTCTGTATTATATTTGGATGGATGGGCTCTCATGCTTACTTTCATCAGTACAGTTTCAAGGAAATAAAAAAATAATTTGTCATGGCAGACAGTGAAGAACAATTTTACTGTATGATTACTTCCACTTTTCTGTCAATTACTTTGCAAAAAAAATCATTTTGGGGTATGTGTACAGGTACGAGGCACAGAGCGAAGTAAATTATTTAAAAGAATATCTAAGAAGCAAATGTAAATCAGACTTACTATCCAGCGAACAATTTTAGGTTGTAAGAATATTTCCCTAATGTTTCCATTAAGTAACAAAAACGTTAAAAATGTTATTGTGAAAGTTCTATGACAGTTCAAAATGTCTAGTTTTTTAAGATGAGGTATTAATGTTATTGCTTGGTTATTTTTCTTAATTTTTTAAAAAGAAATAAAATAACTTTTTAAAATTCTGTAGCATTTTTAAAATGTTCCACTAACAACTTAAGAATAATGTATAATAAAAAATGTTCTACTAACCGTAATGCAAGAACATTTTTTGATAACAGAGAACTTTTAGAGAATGTTAGCCAACATTTTTAGAAGTTTCCCTGTTAGCTGTTAACAGGCAGATTTCAACTCACAGAGTCTGTTTTTCACTAGAGTCAGATGTATAAAATATTCCTCAATAAAATAAGTAGAAAAGACAGAAACAGACAATATGAAGACGCAGTTAATGCCAGTGAATAATGTTGTCCACAGTCAGTTGTTGTCGATGGACAAATGACTTTCACAAGTTCTACCCCATTATGTTGGACCTGGTATTAGATCTCTAAGTTAATGAGGCAACATGAGGCAGCTCTGGAAGGGTCTCTACCAACACCAGCTGGGAAGAACATTTAATATGTTCAGAAACCTGTTCAGGACAAAACAAGCCTACTGGAGCAAATGACAGTTTACAAGCTGCTATTCTGAGTAATGTGGGGAAATAACAAAACAGTAGATTAACATTTTGGGAAGTGAAACACTACATGCAAATGTATTTGAGTAGATGGTTTAGACTGAAATTTACAATGAATATTGGTTTTGTCCAGGGCAAGTATAGTCCTTCCCCCCACCCCACAATTTCCACAACAAAGTCCAATCTTGACATTTGTTAGCGTTGAACATGTAACCATCAGTTTAGTTATATTTTTTAATTATATTTTTTTTTGCCAAACATGGCCGCAGTCAAAGCTGTACTAACTATGCAAATAACTCATCATTTATAATAAGAGACCACATAAATAAATCTGAGAAAAGACCTTTTTTTAGGTCAAGTTTTAGGGTTTTGTTAAACATCCAATTATCCTACAAAAGGTGATTTAACTCACCCACCCTTAAGCTTTTGTGTTGAATTACAGATGCAGCCACTAAGCTGCTTTTTAACAGTGCATGTGGTCATATACATTTCAAGAACAGTGTTGGTATCCTATTAATTATTGCCCAGAACCCGAAATTATGAAAACGTCAATATATTCACACCACTTTTTACCATCAATCTAGAGCCATGTGGTCCGATCTATACATTTCTGTGCAGGGAGTAGCTTTATGGCCATTTTACATAGAGACAACACATTGATTACAGGGTTGAAGAATTATTGAATACACTGATAAGCTGGCTGAGGGGAAGGGCTACATTAGAGGCCCACGTCTTTGTGTCCATTGGCCTGTAAATCTGCTGTATTTTGGTGGCACACATTTTTCTCCCTGCGCTCATGACTGCAGAGCTGCACATTTTAACCTTCGTAATGGGCATGACGACGATAAAAGTTTCATCAGCTTCCATCATTGTAAATTCAATAGAGAATGTTATTGGTTCATTTTTGTTTTCAATTTCAGTTATGATGCCATTACATTCAAAGAGGCAGAAAATGGTGTGCGCCCTGATCCCGGGCACATGCTGAGAGGCTTGGCAGAAACAGACACCTCTCCATTGCACTGGACTGCCATTAAAATCCACTGGTGGCCAAAAAGTGCCTTTTAGCCCCAGCTAATGGAAAGCTGGACTGGGTACGATGGACACTTTTAATGCTTATAAAGCCAGCTCTGATAAAATGGCTCATAAAGCATTTTTTGCTGTGGTAAATACATCTGTAAAACATTTTATTGGTTAACGACAGTGGTTTTCAATAAAGTCAAACCTAACAGAGTCCTGGCCTGCAGGTGACTGTTTTAACTGCAGAATTCGGTGGAGCCACTCTGTGGAAGACCAAGGAATAACCACAGAAATATTCTTGGAAAATCCATTAATCAGGTCATTGTTCTTATGGATTCTCACATACTTTCCTTGTTTCCAAGATGAAGCTAAACACAGGTGTTTTAAAAGTTTCCTAATGGGTTTGGAAAATTGTGGAACAGATGAGTATATTTTCCCACAAAACTTTTGATGAAACGTCTCTCTTACAATTAAGGTTTTGAAACAGTGCTGCCTGAGAGAAAAACAATCTCTGGTAAAGTTTGTTTATCTTTACATAATTGCTGAACGTGTTGATGCGTCACATCTTAAGCTGAGCAGAAATGACTCAATGACAACACATGCTTAACTGCGTCGTAAGATTCATTTTGAAACCTTGTTTCGAAAAAATGTACTTTGAAAAGAACAATGTACGTAACAAAAAGGGCAGCGGATTCATCCTGAGTGAAATTTATTTCATGGCAGTCAGTGGGAACTCCATTAAATCTGCCGCTCCTTGTTAATTCTGTTCTCCATTGAAATTTATTTTTAGGTCTAACATCCAAAAAGGAGAGATGTGGAATTTATTTTGATAGGTATTAATACTGAGAATTACTGACAAACAGGTCAATGCAGTGGACCTGCGTGGCTTTGGGTAATTTATATTTATTTTAATTAATGTATTTTTTACATGATGAAATGACAATTCAAGCTCAGCTTGGAAGAGATGGAACTTGAAATCCAAGCTCAGCAATACTAAAATTAAACAGTTGACCTATCTGGAACGCTAACCAATATTTACCAAATGCTAGTCTTGCTAGTCATGAATCATGGGAAGTAGTGATGGTGTTGGGTTAATATTTGTTCTCCTCTAGCAGTGCTTTAGTAAATGGTGTGTAAATACTCCACTGGGTATGGTAAGCTACTACAGTGGCTTGACTGCTCAGTAAAACTCAATCTGGAGAAAGGTTGGTTTGGAAAGTCCCATTTCTCTAAATTCCCAAACTAGCAGCCAGCCCTTTAATTCATCTATCATTGAGAAATGGTGTTTGACTCTTGACTCTGCTGCTTTTGTACTCTGGAACAGATTTTGTTTCATACTGATTTTTAGTCATTACTATGAAAGACGAGAGCCTATGATACATTTTTTTGAATGAGAGCATTGACCTTCGCAATATTGGCAAGTGTAACAAAAATGGTGTATTTATGATTAGAGCAGAATGTAAAAAAATGGAAAGTGCACATTATGTGCAAGGTTTTCGACAGAAAAATGAGACAATAACACATCAGGGTCCATTAAATGATTGTTCTAAAAGCATCAGTCATTTTGTCCTACACACAACTTCTTTATATATAATCCTTAGTTTGGCTTATTCCCTATTGAAATTGCAATCACAAACTGTATGTCTGCTTGTTCTACTGCAGATTTAGAATCATACAGACAATTCATATTCCCTATATATGATGCATAAGTACATTAAGTACATAAATTAATAAGTATTATTAATTGCAATTCTTCTGTCAATCATTTTATGTTTGCTGCAGAAACAAATTAATAGATTATTTAAAATTCAAAGTAAATATTTCTTAATGAATGTTATTAAGGTAACTAAAAGGAAAACAGAAGGAAATCTTTCTGCCTATCCAAATAAATAAAACAACATAAAAAATATTTTTCATGAAACATAACATTTGACCACCAGAGTCATCCGACTCAAGATTCAAAAGTGTTGGTTACAGAAACTGTGCACTTTACAATTCGCACAGCCCACAAGCAAAGGTCCTAATCTGTTGGCTCTGATCTTTTCTATTGCCTTCTATGGCATGTTTTATGGTATGCAAATACTCTAGGTTTCTTATGTTTTAGCCGATGAATGTGAGATCCACTGTGCTTTAGTCTTTTTTGGCACTGGAATAAAACCCCTAAGATCATAAACTTAGAATGCTTGGAACGTCTCAGAATACTGCTTTTGGCCCAGGGTGTAAAAAGAACAGAAAAGGTAGGTAAATATATAAAGTATAAAGAATTTAAATTCAAAGTATATGGCCAAACACTTAATTGAACATAAAACAGTTTCCACGTTTAATTAACGTTAAGTCATAAAGTTTAGCTGTAGTTTGAGGACTAGCCTTCTGGGCAATACTATTAACACATTGTACTGTGGTGTCACGGCTGACCTGAGTTTGGATCCTGGCTTGAGGTCCTTTCTCAATCCTTTTTCCCCTGTTACTTCCTGTCTCTACTCTGAACCGTCTTATAAAAATGAAAACATTTTAAATTTGATCTTATACTGTGGCATATTGTCTATAAATTGATTTTCAAAAAATGTTCGGACTTGTCAAGTTCATCCATTTTCCACGGTAGTTATAATTACAAAACAAGTTTTAGATAAAACTTGTAAATTGACACTGCATTGTATTGATACTGTTGATGTATATTCATGGGGTGAAATTACTACAGTTACAGACACAGAACCATTAAAATCTTATATGCAACTGACATAATTTTGATTGACTGTGTAACAGTAAACAAAGATTAAATATAATTTGCAAGTGCACAATTGGATTGCTTCCTATTCACTTAGTAACACACAATATAAACAAACAGGCATTTTTTTTTAAAAGGTAAAGATTGAAGTCAGTTGAGATTAAAGTTGTACAATACGTGTCTCTTCAAGGTCCACAATAAACTGTATGAAATAAGATATTTTTTTCCCCAGTGTAATTGAGTTCAAATGGAAGTATTCTATTTCAATAAAACTCAAGAGAAGAAAAAAATCAGAAAAAGTAAGTTTTAGTAAAAGTACAGCAGTACAATTATTTAGGGTACACAGTGTATAAGAGTAATTGTGTCCGGCAGTAGAGAAAACAGCACCACCGTGCCAACATGCTCACAGCAGACATGAAAAAATCTTTGGCTCGGGTCCATTCATATCTGAGCCCCTGACTGAGTGGAAAAGTGAGAACAACAACAAATTGATTTTTAACATATCTGCATCTTCGAAAAGGCCAGAATTTGCTTCATCGATTAAAGCTGTATTTTGGAAGGTAATGTTAAGCTTTGTACACTTGTCAAGATCCAATTCTTTCACTAACATTAACTCCCAACAACAAGGAATGGTAATTAGTTGGCGGTAATCAAATTATGCAGTCGAGCCAGGTTCCTGCTGATTATTACAGTCTGCAGAAATTGCTGACTGTGTTAAATGTGGATTTTAGAATAATTTTTCACAATATGTCTGTCTGCTTGCCTGCTACTCTCCACAGGTGTGATATAATGAAGGACGGAGTAGAAAATTCATGCGTGTTTGTCAAAGCCATTGAATGTGTTTCTGCAGCGTTTGCATTTGCACAATGCATTGCGTTTGCAGCCCAAAGGTTTTGGTTTCGATTCACAGAGGACACATATGCTGAGAAAATGTAAACAGTGAATGCACTGTAAATTGCTTAGGATCAAGTTTTCTGCCAAATGCATAAAAGTAAATAATTATTGGGCCACGTTTATGAAATATGAGCAAAATAAATTTCCAATATAAGCGTGAAAATTTATTAAAGCTTCATATAAGGCTTCATATAAAGTTGCAAACTCATAAAGAAACCATTCTTAGAAGCAGATATGTACACAGACAGATAGCAGATAAAAGATTTATTTGTTTTATCTCAATATTGATTTAATTTAATATTCCATAGCGGCACCGAGTCAACCAACCAACTTGTCCTCTTACCCTTTATCTAAATAGAATCTGACTCAGTGATTTTATGATACACATTTTTATTATTCTAAGTGAGGTGAATAGCAGCCTTACTAGAAGGCAAAACCTTGTTTTTTATATCTTGTATTATAAAACCAAAAACAATAACCACATGGGGAAAAGTCTGTACTGTACTGCAAGTTGCCCAACACTGCCATTTTAATTCAGCAGGCAATTCAGCCATAAAAATCCACAGACCCTGCACTGAATATTATCTGTGACTTGGTATAAGACACAGGATGTCTGTGTTTGACTGCATTGTGTTTAAAATGTCTGTTTGATGCAGTCTGTCCTGTCTGTGCAGTCTTGGTATTGTGGCACCCTGCAACACCTGCATTGCAACATTTGCATAGCTACTGTAGCCTGTTTGTTATGTAAGTTCATGTAACTATGACGCACCATTCTTATTTAACTATTTGTGGAAATTGTGTCGGTAAAGTATTCACATACAGTACGTTCTCACTCTCTTGCACACAAACCCTCATGTGCTGTATTGTTTTCATATGAGAACTTTTCCTACCCTAAATAAAAGCCATATACTGTAGAATCCACATATTTTGAACTAATTATTTAACAAAGTATCTTAGATAAGAGGGACTGCGAGCACACTGTTGCACAAGAGGCTTTTACACAAACATACGATTCTAAAAGAGTACCTTGAAGATGTTGTTTTCATGCATCTATTTTATGGAAATTGCAATACTACAAATTATAAGCAGCAAGGACCAAAGACCAGATCAGTCATTATTTCAAATTATTTTTCTCAAAAAGAATGTGGCCAGATATTTGCTTGATTATAACATTTAGCGAGCATGTAAATGCCAAATTTCTGTACTTCTGTACTTGCCATAATTTAAATCAGTAACGATGAGTGTGACGTGAGGACCCATATGCAGCTTTTTTTTTGAGAGTTCTACCGGCAAGGGTCAAAATCAGCAAACATTAATGTAGGAGGCTAGGCAAAAGACAAAATGGTAGACAGGCAAAGGGTCGTGGCAGGCAGCAAACAATCAAATCCAAAGTAGAATCCAGAAACAGGGCAGGCATCAAACAATCCAGGAAAAAGATAAACAATCCAGGTCAAACACAGGTAATCCACAGAATGCCATGCTAAACTGCTTCACAATATCAGTTGGGAGGGGAAACAAGACTTCACAATAAGCAAAGGGATGCTGGGTTTATATACACAGAAGTTAATTGGCTACAGGTGTACAGGAAGTAATCAGTTCAAGGCATGGGGCATTATGGGAAATGTAGTTCGGTAAAGTTTAATATTCAGGAGAGGGGTCCCTCTGGCGGTGAGGAGGAGGTGGAGCAGGAACCTCCTCTGTAACAAAATCAAACTTCTGTTCTAATTATTTGCTTTTCCTCATAACAACCAGTTAAAATGTGCTGGCACTATCAAATCACTGGTTCACATAACATATTGTAAATGGATTAATAATGCCATTTTTTATTATGACACTTTTTAATCTAGCTGTATTCCAAAAGCCATGTAATTTATGTGAGAAACAGACCAAAATCAAGTCATTATTCCCTAATAATACCCTCCACCATTTTAATCTGACACACACGCAAAAGCTTTTTGTTTTTTGTTTACACCAGCACAACATGGCACCCTGACACCCTATAAGGAGAACAAGGAGAAGAAACATGGCCAAACTTGATTGTTGCATGTACAGACAACATACCAGTGTTAAAAATGTAAAAAACAAATTTGAGAATTACTGCAGCCTCCAGCACTCCCTTCACAATACATGCATGTAACACACTTTGAGAACCATTTGAGAACTACATATCAATTCATCTGTAAACCATCTAACAACTTGTCATTTGAATCTCTATCAATGTGAATGACAAGCAAGCTTTGATGTTGGCTGAAAAGGATCCATTTTCAACAGGTAATGCCTTGAAAAGAGGATGAAAACGAGAGGGGCTGTATTGTATTACGAGGAACCTCTTGGCACAGGATTTGCTGATTAATAGAAGATTGCTGTTCTGCAACAAACGCAAAATTCATAGTCCTGCCACTTTAATCAACATCTGCCATTTATTTTCCAGTTCGAGTCATTCAATCATATTTCAACATGGTGTGCTATGCCTCTCGTAATCCCAAGCATCAAGGTTTTTATGTATTGTGGGGTGCTACGGGATTTGCATTCCTATAGTTCAACTGGTAGAGCATGCGTTAGCAAGGTTGTGGGTAAGGTTGTGGGTTTGATTCTCAGGGAACATGCAAACTTATCAAATGTATAGCTTGAATGCACTTAAAGTTGCTTTGGATCTGTGTCACTTTGGAAAGTGTCTGCCAAATGCATAAATGTAAATTCAAGCAATGTGGCTGTTTAAAACTAGTTAGATGAGTTATAGTTACATAAAGCACCTCACATGCCTCTGTAGTTTTGCTTGTTTTGCTCGGGTATCGTTTATGTTGATGTTTAAACAAAACTGGTTGACATGGAAACAAAACAAATTGTGTGTGGGGAGCTTACCAAATGTCAACCAGTGCTTTTCAATTTCTGTGTAAAGATTAGCATGGAGCCCATCTCTCTCTGTTTTCCATTGTAGCAGTAAACAGCACTTTCCCAATCCCTAGATATGAGCGCTACATGACACTTTAACCAGTATATTGTAATACATTTAAAAAAGCAAACAATAAACCTGAAAAAAAATTCTCCCAATGATAACATTACATTATAGAGGAAATATCATTACTGATGTGTTACTGATTGAACAAGGTCCAATACATGGGTCTGCGTATCTGTACTGAATACACTGCTACTGAGATGACCTGCTGCATCGGCGTTTCTCAGCAAATACCCTCTTCCACTGGATCTGTTACAATCTAACAGGCATTAGGGGAGCTTTGCACAGTAGGCAGAGGAAAATAATAAGATGACCTTTCATGGCCTGGTGGATATAGCCATGCTTGGCCAGCGTTCTTGACTTGCCCAGATCAAACAGCACAATGGTGAGGTCCATAGGAAGCTATCTGGATTAGATTAGCTGTCCTGGGATCACTAGGGATGGACATACATATGGGCTATAGCTCTCCAACTAACACAGGTGATTAGTTTGGCTTAGTGGCAAACAGTAAAATTGTAATCTGGGTAGTACAGTGGTTGTGAGTTCAAACTATTTGTATTTGGGTGTGTGAGGAAAAGAGAGAAAGAGATATATAGCCATCTGAACACATAAGCCCTCATACTGAGAACACACAGGGGCAAGGCTTCATGTGGGAACATCTGTTTCTTCATGGGTGGCAGACTTCCATATCTGTAGCTCTTTCTGAAAACACAGTGGAATAAAGACATTTTTTGTCCTTTTTAGTTTGTCCAACCATCATAAGGACATCTCAAATACCAGCCACAGAATAATCATGGATAAAAAATCATGTATAAAATATGATGTCATAAATTTAACAAATGTCTTAAATTGTCCCTCAAAAGTGTCAAATTTTTAATAACACACCATCACTCTGGAGCATTGGAGTAAATAAGTTGGTTTAATAAAAAAATAAGCAAAAAAACAAGTTTAGCATCATGCACTTTAACAGTCCCATAAAATTGAAATGAACACCATGAAAATGCTTTTCACTGCATGTAACATTCTGATATTTTACAGTGTATAGGTAGGCTGAATGTTGTGAACAGGCTAGTAAAATATACAGCATGTTTTAAGCAGCTCAGACTGGCTATACAGTATAGAATCAATCAATCAATTCCATGAATCAGTTTACAGTTAATTACTGCTCCTTTACCCACTAATGGAGTCAAATGGAGGCAGTCAGTGTTATAAACAGTGAAACTATTAGTTTAACTACATTTAAATATTAACTGCATTTAAATGTAGTCTCACTGTTTATTAAATTCGTTAAAGCTTTTCAGTAGTAAACTAACTGGCTAAATAGTGTTGTCTCTCGCTACAGTAAATATTATTTGACAATATTTCAGCAATGAAGTTGTGTCCCATATTTGTTGTTGACTATTTAGCATCAGAACTAGTGATGTACACAAAAAAAAAAAAAACATAAGTACTGGATGGAGCAGAATTTTTACTAGCGATCAATTGAAACCAAACCTGTCTGTATTTAATAAAGTGCCAGCAATGAAAGATCTTTATTTATATTGTTAATTTCCCAACCTAACAAATGTTAACAATATACAAAAAATGCTAATAAAACAATGGCATTGCAAGGGCGTGCTCATTGTAGTATGGCAGTACCATAGTATTATTTTAAGTTACTTGGAGTACTGTATGGTAATAATACCACAATGTTATAATTTAATACCACAAACATGGTAGTTAAATATCAGTACCATGATATTTAAAAGTGATATCAAAAGTGCCATGGTACTAAATAATACCATTACTGCACCATGGTACTGCCATAGGATGAGACATTTTTAGGATACACTAAAAGATACTTTTCAGAATCTTCAACTAATACTGTGTACTACATTTTAAAAAGACACGCACACAATGTACCTGGTGGCTTAGCAAGCTAAATGTTTTGAGGAGCTTGCTTAACACTGCAGCTGGTTAAGCATATACTGCATCCCTCTATTGTGTATGTGACAGGCAGCATGAACTTATAACATTTAGCAGTCTCACAGGCTTATGTACACAATGTGTCTGTTGCATTTTAAAGAGCATGATTGTAACATCATGTTATGTCCAGAAAACGGAATGTGACAAATGATTAAAAGCTCGACATCAAGTGTTTTATGATTTAAGCAGTATAGTTGGCCTTTACTGTGGTATGGAGCATGGCTTTGTATTGTTTTAAATCCGTCTAACTTACTATTGCTAAACTACAATCCATAACTTTTGCTTCTCTACCGCCATCTCTGTCTGAAGCATAAAACTGCAGAGTACTAGTGAAGTTATTTTCTTAACATGGATGACAAGATTAAATGCTAAACAACTGTAAGAACAAGCTACAAACGCTGCACTGTCTACATGCGATTTAATAGCCAGATCTTCTTCTTTCTGTTTACAGACTGACATTTCTTATAAAATCAGTCCCGACAGCTCAAATTGTAAATCATTATAATAAACTTAATGTTGTGAATCGAGGTAAGGTAAGGAGATTGCGCTGAACACTGGTCTGTCATGTACTTGCTCAATAACTGCTTTTTGTTCTTTTTTAACCATTAAACGTTACGGCCTGCAGCTGCAATAAAACACAATCTCACCAGCCATATCAATAACAGTATATGTTCCAGCTGAAGCATCTCAGAGGATTCTATTATTTTCGTCTTTCAGATGAAGATCAAATGAATATGCCCCATGTTTGGCCCCTGATGTTCATTAAAGCTATTGTCGGAGAGACCGATTAATCAAAGCAATCCTATAATCTACCAGACCGGGATAAATGAAGGTATGTGATAAAAGCAGTCATTAGCAATCTCTGCTCATTTTTCACTGCGCACAGCAGGTGGACCAGCATCCTTCTTTTACGTCCCGCAGTCCTCACTTCCTTTTTCTCCATATAGCACTTAGTTGCTAATTTACAACCTAGGTAATGAGGTGTCAAAATCTTCCCAGCAGAAAGAGCTGTGGACGCCACACCTTTCAATGAGCAAATAATTATGGTAGGTAAACTTGTTATGCTTTACGCAAAACAATTCCTTACAGTACACAAGGTGCGCATTAGTATGTGTGGTAAAGCAGGTTAACGGTTGCCCCGATCAATCTGAAAACCTTTGCTTGTGCAAGTTTATTTATGGTTATGAAATACTGAAACACATTTTTTGAGATATTCAGGGATTGCGCACGGTAAAAAAATGCTAACGGATGCTAACAGCTGTGTTAGGGATTTTATCAATGTTAGCACATTTATCTCAAAAGGAACATGGTTAATTTAGGTATTTTCAGGTTTTTTATGTCTTCAAGCTTTTAAATCAACAAAGTTGAGGGACGCTTTGTCCCTCAAGACATGCTCAAGCTTAAGGTTAAATGTTCAATCACTTCTGTGAGCTGATAAAATACTGAGACGTAGATTGTGAGCGTTTGTTTGTATGGTTAAGCGAGACAGAGTGACGGGCCTTAAATCAATGACAGACACCTTTGAAATGTTTGTGTGTAAGACACATTTATTTCTTAAGAGTTTATAGATTTATGAGGAGGTGCACTGAAACTCGTTTGAAACACAGTCTGACACTGATAATATCTGCATCACAAATGGCATCTATCATAACTATGAGTGTCTTATATTTGAAAAATGATATCATAGAGTAACAGTTATTCAAAATGCAACATTCACATATATTTGCATAGTTAATAGGCAAATCTGCAATAATTTGTGAAGCAAATTTCAGATATGACATATATGTATTGTGAGCTTAAAGTATAATATATATAATATATATATTATAATATATATATAACAATGTGCATTGTGCTGCATGCAATTGTAAACTGCACTGTGCAGGTTTGTGAACGTGTGAAAGTTCTAACAATTCTGATGTGTCTCTAGTGCTTGAAACACTAGAGGAAGAGTGAAGATTAATAGTCTAAAATACATACAAATACTGTTTCAATACCAGTTAGCAAATGTATCCTTAATTCACGTTATTCTACTATGTACTAAATGTGTTGTGATACCAGTATTAGGTAAATGCCAGTTTTTATATCAGTTTTCTGTTTGCATGTTAACATTCCCAGTGTCTGCAATCTACTGTAGCAAGATTCATTACATTACTCTCAGGTTCATACGTTCATATTCCTGCAGCTTCAACCTCACATTCTTTGCTATTTTTTTTTACAAAGAAGTCAAAAGGCAACTATAACAATTTCTCCTTTACAAACAAGGTTGAACCCCATCCATTCGCTTGGCATATACAAGATGCACTAATTATAATCTTGGAAACTAGTTGGTATACTGTAAGTATTATGCAAATTTTGGTATTCTATCTAATATTCAAACTGTTTAAATATAGTGTTTTGTTTATCATCGTTTTTAACCATGTATTTTGTGTTAAGTCTGTACAAGCTAGAGGAATTGTTCATGTCTTTAAGAACTAAACCAAAGTCAAATAATTTGAATTTGAAATGTAATTTCTCTATCTCTAAAGGGGAATTAATGCAGATTTGGTTGGCGATTTGTGTCCTAGACCTCACCTCTACCTCAAATTCTTTCATAAATCCATAGAAGGTGTTGATTAACCGCACCGTATCCTAATATGGGAATGTTTCTTGTATATTTATGAGCATGGGCGTGGCTAGACTCTTTAACTGGAGCAGGAGCTGATTGTCACACCATCTGAGGTGAAGATTGATGCAGCAGTGAACTATAGATGATATACCATCATATAGATGAAATTATTGTTTACAAACAAAAGCTCAGTTGAGTCGCTTCAGGGTTTTTCTAGCACCCTGAAATAGAGCTGTTTTAGATTAGCGCTTTGTTCAAATTGAGCTGAAAATCACCCAGAATTGCTGCATGTGGGACAAAATCACCCCATTTCCAAAAGATTCTTGGAGATTTGAGCTTGTTTGGATTTTCATCAGGATCTGTGGATCAGAACACAATCAGGGTTTTACCCTCAGCTGAGATTGGCACATATAACATGTTCACTTAGGCATCTCACAACTCACATTACTTATAAAGCATGCCTTTGCAATTGTTTTGCTGCTGTGATTCTTTGCTCATACATAATGTTGCAGCTGATGACCTACAGAGAAGAAACTACCTAGCAGATAGCTATTAAGCTAACACCTGAAGTAATAGTTATTTACTAATTTGTTTGTGTATATCCACTTCTGCATTACTGATACTAGCTTTCTGTCATATTAAGTAAAGTTCCTTTAAAGTCAACAAGTAATGATATTAGCAAGCTGTGGTCAAATACACCAATAACAACATGTTGGATAAACATAATCATAGTTTAGGAGGTCAAATGTTGCTACATACACTGGAATGAAGTACAGTTTGACAGATGTGTAGAACCTAAACTAGTTTCTGTCTGTTTGCTGGGACAATGATATGGTAAAGTTCACTAGTTTATTCTGGGAATAATGCAAATAAATTTAAACTAGTGAAATAATGATGAATATCTGCATAAGATTCTTATAGTTAAGCCCATAGTTACATTATTTCTACAAAATAGTACTCAAAATACATCCCCAGGGATCCTTTTATAAGAGCACTTTATAAGGCCACTTTTTTGATGGGGAGCTTGATGCCCCGGTACTGATGAAAAACTGAACAACCCCCGTTAACTTTATGTTGGTTTGAGACTTCTAAAACACAACCAGCACAGATTGCTTCCTGTACAGAAGCAATTTACCCCTTATTGGTGAAGGTGCGAGTAGGAGGGAAAACAGTGACAGGTGAGACGGTTGTGGAAGACTTGTTTACATTTTTGCTTGCTGTCCCTCTGAAATGCTAAGTATTAGTCATGATGCACACTGAAAACACATCTTACTGTATGTGTCACAATACTATCCTCCTTGTAATGTCAAGGGCTGAGAGTGTGACATCTTTTAACTGTCAGTGCGTTTACATGCCCTTTAAAAGTTGTATTTCAGTCTAAATAAACCAATAATAAGTCTCTTTAAATGTCACTCATTTTAGTCTGACTGAAGTTAAGCTGTGCGAATAATCGTAATTCATTTTCCATTTCAAATATGGCTTCCAACGATTATGAAACAAATAATTAAGGTCATTTAATTCATTTTTGTCATAATCGAGCAGCCCTGTCTGCGATTGTAGCTTAGCTTTATCTAATACATGCCCATGTTAATCGAACTACCATTGGCTTGGTGGTTGTGTGCTGCTACAAAACACAGTGGTGATGCAACATTTATTTAAGCGAGAACATTGTTTCTTTAAATATTGAATATTGTTTTGTGTATATTTGGGCAGATATAGACTGTAATTGAAGACTTCATAACTGTGCATGTAAATGCACTGAGTGTGTATGTGGGATTTCATGTCCCAGCAGGAAAGTTTAATCAGAATGTATTATCTTTGTTGTAATTAATTTTCGGTGACGTTATGTAAGCAAATGATATCAACATCAACACGTTTTCATAACAAGGAAATACTGATATAATATCAAAGCAACATCCCTTTTATGGATAACACCTAAGCATATCACAAGTGTTTGTCATAAATCATCTTTTGTAATGTTACAGGGGGAATAGTGAATGATAGTGCCATTTCGGCAGATGAGTAGGAAAAATTACTTATAATATATTCTGCATTTATAAAAATGTCCAAGTCCAATTTTTCACAATTAAACCTAAAGAAAAAAATACAATTGCATTCCTATTTATCCTACTTTCTGCAATATTTATTCTTTATTCAGTCATGTTTATTTTCCTCATTCCATATATATTTTCCTATTGTATTTTGATTGCATTTTGTTAGGTTGTAGGTATAAGCACTGTGCTGCAATTTCATATGGCCTTTGTAAAAACAGTATGGTCTAACACATCATTAACACATCCAGGTTTCTTAGAGGTCAAGCAATTAAGTCCAGTGCTGAAACAAGGTCATCATTCAGTCTAAGACCCCATAATAAAGAAGACAATCTCGAACCAGTCCGAAGCCACAGTCACAAAAGGTCTCTGAAGGGGATGGCAGGAGAAAACTATTACAAAAACACTGTGAACTTAAACAGCAATTTTATTAGTTGGTAAACGGGGTACAGTTTATCAATGTCTTGCTGCTGAGTGCTGATTAAGAGATTAAACACTAAAAGGCAAATCCCAAAAGCCCTCTCATGCTTTCATATCTGGGAATTACTGTACGCATGAGAAACTTGCAGGAACATCTGTGGGTACGTGTTCAGTTATCTAATGTTAAAGATTACAGCAATTTAGAACCAATCTGCCTCTCTGTCTTCCAGGTCTTAACCCAGCAGAGAAGGTTGATTAATACCACAACAGCTCCATGTCAATGTCATTTCAGCATGAAGCAGACGCTTTGATGAAGCCACAAGGGCAGTACATTTATCATACATGGGCATTTCATTAAAGTTATTGTTTCTCAGACATAACAGGACACATAATTTAGCTTCACAGGAGAATGTAAGTGGTAATAGTGTATATCAAGTTTCTTTTTGATAGCTTGGTCTGTTTTTTTAACGAAGACCCTTTTAAAAAACGTCACAGAAAGCATTTCAAAGTATTTCCAAACTGACATTTTACTTTTTATACAAATGCCTCTTTAAAATCACATTATTAGGTTTTAATGATAAAAATGAATAGACGTTAACTGTAGATTTAGTTGTGCTGAGCTACATTTTCTTATACTAGTGACAAAAGGTGTATTTTGAAACACTTATATCAAACTCTGGGCATATAACCACATTTAAATTAATATAAAATGTACACAGTATTGATGAGGACAAATTGTGTGCTAATATTTATATACATATTTAGTTGTAATTATAACTATTGTTTAGAATATGATAAAAGCCCCTGTCTTACTTAACAGTGACATTTTTTTATTTAACTTAACTCAGCACCACCCTTGCACCATTTAAACTTCAGAACAATGCCTTATTCTGTTCAGTTTCCCTGAAATGTAGCTGACTCATCTGTTAGCTATAATTTGCGTATACTTGTGCCAATAAAGAGTACTGTAGAGCTGAATATTAGTGGAAAATTAAAGCCGTTAGCGTCTTGTAATTCAACGTTCTTTGACCTGAACTAAAGCCAGGAAGTGCTTTTAATTCTTCAAAGTACCAAACAAAAGCGTGTAAGATCCATAAAAATGTTGTGTTTATAAATGGTTAAAATTGGTCTCTGGAAACATAATGGTTTGCCTGACACTAGCAGTTTATCCACCCCCTCAACTCAAAGCTGCTGTTGAGTAGCACTTTACAGTCAAAACACTCAACACTGTTGAGTCATCTCACCCAATGTTAAATACAGCCAATCTTAACACACTATATAACAAATGAGTTGAAAATAACTTTAAAACAGTTGAAATGACATCATAATAAATATTGCATGTGCCGATCTTCATTGAGAGAGAACTTACTAAGGGCATACCAAATAAATTCATGTACTTTAGGATTTCATTTTCAGAATAAGAACTCTTTCATTAAAACATTTGAAAATGAATAATAGATCTATACACATATGCACGCAATAAATATTGAAAATGTGTTTATTTGTTTGCATGTAACTCCAGAAAAAAAGTGAGAATGTAGTATTCAAAGTGTTTTCATTCAATGCCATTTCTCTTTTGTTGCTCTCCGGAAAAGCAGTATATTGCAGTCAAGACATAGTCATAGTCTGCTAAATCATGCAGACTGAATACAAAACAGATTCAGTTTCAATCTATCATGCGCTGTTGACACAAATGAATTGCAGCTCAAACATCCAGTGTGTTTTTATGAGAATCAATGTCTTAAAGAGACAATCACAAATTAATTAAATTAATACGTTTCATGTTTAATGTTTGATAAACATATAAAGTTTACAGTACTTAATTTGCAATATGATGTCTCTAAAAGCATTTTACGTGTACCATATGTTCAAAAATGATACAAGTAATCTAATATTTAAAAGAATGTAATGATTGGCTAAAATTGCTTCTGGTTTTATTTAGCAGTCTTAGAAAGCATGTCCATTACATTTTTTTGCTTTAATTAAATCATGTTTCTGAGAATCATGCAAAAAAAAATGGTGGTTAGCTTACAGAATGTGATTTTTGTCTGTTTACCTCTGAATAGAGATGTTGCTAGAATGACAGGCACTCGCATACAAAATATTTGTTATTTCAAATTGATATTCTTGCTAATATTAATAAGAATGTAAAAGGAAAATCTCAGAATAGGGTTACTCAAAGAGTTAATTTCTGTGTTTACATTAAATCTAATTCAGATTTGAATTTAAAATAAAATAATTGAAATTTAAACTAGATTAATTTCATTATTTCTGTATCAAATAATGGTTATATTATCAGCGGCTGTAAGAAACTGTTGCAGGATATCTGATATTCAATATGTAGTTTAACTATTAACTGATGAATCCATCAATCATTATGATTAAAGTAAGGTTATTTTGGTTAATTTCGATAAACTCTCATAATAACTTTAGAAGTCATGCAGTATGAGTAGCTCAACAAGCAAATTTCTGTTGGAAAATGAATAAAAACAAGTGTAATACCAAAATATCTGTTAAAGTCACAAATGGTAGTCCACAGAGCCAATTTAAGCCAGGCTGTTATTATAGACATGTCTAACTATCCACAGACAAGTCAGGATGACTAATTTGGCACTTAGAAATGTCATTATTAGTAACAAACTCCTGACCGTGTCCCTGTACACACTTTATTTACCCCTAAATTAATGTACTCAGCTAAAATAATTTTATCGATGTACAAATCAAAGTCAATCAACTTTTTTCCTTTTTTATGTGATAAATAAGACACTTGTACTGGATCACTTCTGCATTACTGTTGATATTTATTTTGTGTGCTTGTTTCATTGGTTTTTTTTAATATGCGTTCCACCACAGGAAGTCTTTTTTGGAGGGGCCAGTGCGTTTTGCAGTGTGAGCGACTTCCAAATACAATGTTTGGTTTAGAGTCAGGCAGAGAGATCTGCCTGGAAGAGAAATGCAGGGCCATGTGGCCGAAGTGATTAATCGCTGGAGAAATTTGGGCAGAGGTGATAAAACAATAATTTCATCAGCAAATTTAATGATCTACAGCACATGATGTGTCCATCACGATCCATCTTCACATGTTTGGTCTCGTAGAAAAGATTGCTAGGTTTCAACCAACAGTGCTTTTCAAATAACAGTAAAAGTTATGCTTAAGAATATTACATTCTTTACACCTCCGAGTTCAAAGTAAACTCACAGGGTATCCGGCGGTGGTATGTGTTCCTAGCCAGTTTTCCTTTAAAATCTCCTGCTCCTTGCTTCTTTCAAATTAAACACCAAAAACAAAAACTGGGTGAAGAAACACGGCACTTTGGAGCTTTGAAGAGTTAAGCTGTAAATTCTTAGGCATTCTTGCCTAAGGTATAAAACCTCACATTTGTTTTATACATTTCTTTTGCCCTTTAAAATATTTCTCAGAATGATGTTCTCTGGTCTGCTGTATATAAAATTTGACTGAGACGGACTGCGTTCTTATCAACACTTACAGACTATCCTAAGTGTATACTTGATTCATTCCTAGGACCTGGGCTTTAAGAAATACAATGTGTCAGTATCCTATGCTATTGGCCATAATATGCAATTTTCAAGGGTAGGTCATAGCAGCTGGTACTTTCACAAATGCCTACACTGGATTCATCATGACTGCTGTGTTCTGTCAGAGTAAAAGTAGAAGTCCATGAGTGTAAATATTTTCTGTTACATGAGTTTATTTCACGTTGACATTCTGCTCAGCTATGAAAGCTTTGTGCTTATTAAAGATGATTTCCTCAGTGTTAAAGCAGCATGAAATTGCATCTGTTTGAAAGGGCTTCCTGGGACCTGCATTTCTCCAGTCAATTCTCATGTCATTGCCCAAAATGATTCCTGTGAAATTTGGGAGCATGGGCGCTTTTCAATTAGAAACTGCTGCTGGTTGCTGGTTACTCAGCCAAAGAAGGGCCTGCAAGTTATGTGGTGAAAAATGATGAAACATTCTCTTGAACAATATAAAGACATAAATAAATAAACATTCACTAAGAAAAACACTCACACAGGTCTATAACATGTTGCATATTAGACACCTGGTAGAATTTTTCTCTAGCAAATATTTCTTATTTTTCTCTATTTCTTAAAGACAACTTAAAATATAAAGCAGGTTATGTTTCACATTACAGTACATAGGCTATATGTTGTTGCTATAGTAATCTGCCATTAAATAGCCTATTATAGGCTTTATAGTAAAAGTGCAACAGCTAAAAAAAACACGAAACTGCAAAAATGTAAACAATAAAGTTATCAAATCATTTTATATTTTTGTAAAAAATGAATACATTTATTTCACTACACTTGTCATACAAAATCACTGGTAGAGAAAACACACATTTTTGTAATTGGACCTTTGTGACACATTATCAATTTAACTGGCTGGCAACTGCTGTTATACAGTGGAGACAACTCTGTGGTAAAAAATACATGTTATTCTAAGAGAAGAAAGGTGAGGCCAGCAAAACTATTTACACAGCACAACTCCCATATATACCCATTTCTGATTAGTACAATATACAGCAGAACATGTGGAGTTTGATTACAAGTTTGACAACTGGCAAGAGACTGATGTAATCTATATGCTAACTGCATGTTACCTTTCATGCCTATATTTATGCTGTGAGTCTATGACATGGAGGGAAACAGCAAAGGTCAAGGGACTGAAGCCACTTAACAAAACTTCACAGTGGTATATTTTACCTGGATCATGGAATTATTTGTTCAGATAAATTTCCTGAAATATTTTCTCCCACCCTGGCAGAAATATCAGCAAATAATTCACTCCAAATTTTAACAACAGCAGGTTTTCCAATAAAAGCAGTGGTGGCCACATCTCAGCCAAAGCTGCCAATTAGAGTGGCATAATGCAGGCTGACACAGAGAGACTGCCAATCCATCACGAGGAAGCCACTCTCAATGGGACCCAACCACAAGAGGCAAGCTGCACTGAATAGAGAAGGAAGGAAATATATGGCATCTGGCAAGAGAACACACACCTACCTATATATTTGGAGCAGCCTTGGCCTAATGGCCACAGGTAAAGGTTGCAGGTTCAATTCCCACAGCTGGCAGGAAATGACTGATTTGAAGGGTGTGTGTTCACTACTCACTGGATGGGTTAAGAACAGAGGTCAAATTTCAAGTGTGGGTTACCATACATTGACAGTGTATAATATTTATAATAACTAACTGCCAAAGTTCTCTTGTACTGTACACTGTACTCTGGTGCAAAGACCCCTCTGGTGCAGCTTTGTCCAGCTATAGCTAGCTAACACGTCTGTGATATTGTGAGCAAGGCAATTTAGCCGCTGCTCCAGAGAATATGATTCTTCTCTAATGACAATGTCTCTCTTTCCTTTTTACAAATCAGCACCTGGCTCAAGGTAGTCACTTTTAATTCACTCATCATCATATAAGGAAATGTGGATCTTATGTATCTTATGTATAACATTCAGCACAGCTGGCGTATTTTTCCACCCAGTCTCTGCATAATGAGCTATATCCTTTTACCAGTTAATTATAAAATATTTAATCGGATTTAGTCGAAATGTGACAGAAGTTGTTGTTAAAAAATGTTAATTGCATTAAATAAAAAAGGAAGACAAATTAGGAAAAAATGTCATGTCTACTTTTAAATGCAATTAATTACTGAAAAGGACACACCATGCTATTTGTTTGTTACTCCCCTTGGAATATGAAGCCCACTCTGTGCCCATTGTATTGTCGTTTTGTCTAACCAAAGGTAAACAAGTCCATTGTAGGTGGACAAAACTGATGACAGTGGGCAATTCTGACAAGCAGGCAGAAACAAAGTTTGAAAAAGTAAGTTGCACCTGTCAGGTGTAGAACAATAACAATGTGGAGTCATTAAAATTGGTAATGGTAAGTTTAACTGGCAGTGCTTAAAAAAATACAGAAAATACTCAGAAAACACACAAAACTTAAATTGTATCTAAATCTGGAGGAGAAACTTAACTAATCTAAACTAGATCAAAAGTATTGTACTTCATGATGACTTATGTAAGCTAGATTCTGTTTAAAGCAGCGATCCTTAACACGTTCTGCTTAAAAATATGTATATAATATGTATATATATATATATTACTGACTTACTGTGCTGAGTTATAGTAACTGAGCAAGTGCAAAACAGATCAGTATTTAAGGAGTCTTTACCTTACCCAGATTCCCAACGGAAATAATAATGATTTATAACTTGAACTGTGAGGACGCAGGAAATGACAATTTGACTTTTATAGCACGTTTATAGCTTGTTCTTTCAGTAGTTGCTTATACTTTAAACTAGTCATTGATGTAAAGAAAATTACTCTGAAAGTAACTTAAAAATGTTATATTTCAAGCAGAGATGGTGATAGAGAGGCAAATGTTGCGTATTGTTGCGTATATATATATATATATATATATATATATATATATATATATATATATATATATATATATATATAGATATATATGTATATATATATATATATATATATATGTATATATATGCCTTGCACAGTTTGCCCAAACAAAATAACTAAAATCTTCAAAAATACCACAGCATATGTGAGTTACATAGTTTGGGTCTCATAACTCTTGCTTTTCACGAAACTTCAGGGTAAAAATGTTCCCTCTACGAGTGACTCAGGAGAGGGTGAATAAATAATCAGTTAGTGCCAGAAGGACTTTTGAATTCAGCATTAATGAGTTTGCAGCTTGACTATGCTCACTCAAGAGCAGTCATGCTCTGAAACAAAGAGCAGATGCATCTCCCTGGATTTTATCAATACTTCTCCTACATGCTAGTAGATGACTCACCTCTGCACATGGCAGACAAACCAAATATTGTAATTAGATAAAAACAAACTGGTTTTAAACAGAACAACAACAGAGCTGTAAAGAGGGGTCCATGCAAAATGTGCTAAAGCAAATAATCAGTTTGTTATAATTATAGGTGAAGATGATGCATTGTGGGATTGCGTTTGACATGACATATGTCTTCTTTCACCTGAAAACACAAGCATTAACATCAATCAATCAAAGTCCTTGCCTGGGATTGTTAAATAAACTTCTCCCCTTTGCTGTTTTCCCCTCTCTCCCCTGTCAAGAATGACAGCACCTCAGAGATAATGGCATATATATATATATGTGTGTGTGTGTGTGTGTGTGTGTGTGTGTGTGTGTATAGTGTGATATGTGCAAAGTGTGCATTTCTTACAGCGCCCATGTCCCTGACTATATTTGATCAATATTTCTCCACTCACAAAAATAAATAAAAATTATTTGTTGACATTGATTTGAAACCAACAATGAAGCTTGTAACAAAAGTGTGTCAGGTATTTTCTTCAACACGCATTGGTTTGCACTCTAGCGATTTGTCTTAATGACTTAAGTGTGTACAGATCATATGCTCTCATTTTTCTACAGATTGGACAAAATTGATCTGATTTATGGATATGAGTCTATATAAATTGAATATATTCTAGTGCAGTACTGAAGCTACAGCATGACACAATATGGCATTATATTACTACAATGATAAAGTAAAAAAAAATTGGTAAATTTAAAAATGTATATTTATTGTAGCATTTACTTAATTTTTTAATGTATAAGTGAATTCTAACCACCTCCTTTCATGTATTTTACATAAGATTTAATTTATTCTTCCCTATAATGATATTTCAGACATTTCAGTTCACAGCTGATTGATGTAGCCAGAAAGAGCTAATTAACACAAGTCGACGATCCAAAATATCTTTATCTTTTTATCCCAGAAGAAGAGCTGGCTTCCCAAGTGAGAGAGAAGCCTTGGGCAAGGACTCGGGTCTCAGTGGAGGATAAAAGTGAAGGATGCGAACTTAAAGGTGGGAGAAATCAAGGTGGGGAGCCTTCCTGCTCTGCTCTCAAACCTTCAATGTTAGAGCCAAAAAGCTTTGATTGACATTTGTTGATTTTTTTCCCCTTGAAGGGCAAATTAAAGTCTAGGTGCTGTACCATCTTAGACTGGGGCACTTGATAATGCAGATCTTATGATCTAGACATACCCAGTGTGCACATGGAACTCTTGTTAGTCACCACACCTTATCAAATGTTCAGAGGAGTCATTTTGATATCTATGCAGAAAAGGAATGTGCTAATGTTGTATGACTAATGACAATGGTAATGCAATAATGAGTTTTAGTAGAAAGTCCAATGCACTTAAATTTTAAGTTTCATGAGGAATTGCTTTATTTTTTTTAAAATAAACAATTCCCTCAAAGTATTTGAGCCTTGTAGGATGATGTGTAGTGATGTATTAATCTACTAGTAACAATGAAGAAAATACACTGCAAAAACCATTGTTTTCAATTTACTGAACATGCAGACCAGACATGTGCTTTCTTTGCGGGTGGTTTCTATTAGCATAGGCTTATAAATGAATCCATCCATGATCAAAAGATATTTCTGAGAAGCTCTGGAAAAGAGAGTTGTCAGTGCTAATGAGGCTGGAAAGGGTTCCAAAACAATTGCTAAAGACCAAAACATTCATTAATCTACAGTGAGGCAAAGTACAAACTAGTTTTCAACTCCATTTTTGGCTGAAACAGCATCCAGTTAAATGATCCCAAGGGTAAATACAATGTTTCAGGAGGGTAATACGCATTTCAATGCTGTGTCTAATTTCAATGCTCACGAAACCACAAGGAGGAAAACAGAACAGAAATACATGGGAGGATGTAAAGAAGAAAATCACTGTTGTCTAAAGAGAACATTGCAGCATATCTCAGGACCCAGACAGCTGAAAATCTTTGAGAGAACAATTCATTCCAAGCTGAAGCTTGAAATTCATGTCAGTTGAAACCAGTATGTGGGTCAAAGCTTGGCAATGCCTCTAAACAGACAAATACATTTACAAATGAGCAGAAGCAGAATGACTTTCACATTCTGGAATGGCCTGAAAGAGTCCAGACCTAAACCCATCTGAACTTTTGTGCCGTGACCTGATGTGAGCAGTTGATGCAAGACGTCCCAAAATATCTATGACCTCAAACATTTTGAAAGAACAGAAACATCACATCAAGTTTAGCTTCTGCTTCTAATAGGTTCCATCTGTTATTATATGTTCACACAGAAGCAGAAAAACATTTAGTACCACTTATTTTGAGGGTGAGTTCCGTTCAGCCTGTGCTGTGTCAATAGAACTGCACTGTCATGTGACAGATATGATGTAATGGTGATGTAACTCATACAATGCTTTAGATGGCCTCTTCTGCATACACACTGCTTGACTCATGCAGAAAAGATGGTTTTAGGTTGTAGGTAGGTGGAAGGTTTAGATTCATTCACTGTTTTTCAATGGATCTGCACCCACCAGTTTTGGGATGTGGGCATGACTGCTGTTGGTAAATTAAGATTTGATAGCTAAACTCGAAACCCATGTTTAGGAAGTCATCAGCTATGGTTACAGACATTCACATAAAATAAAGGGAGCGAAACTGGTTAATCGTTCAAACACAGCACTCAGTCTTCTCCTGTCTGCTATTGTGTAAACTCAACATTTCGAAAGTCAAATTTTTTTAGAAAACATAGCCGTTAATCCTCCTGTATTGACTGTGAAATTGTACCGTGTAATTGTACTGTTGTATCTGTTGTATAAACCTGACATTTCGAAAGTCAAATTATTTAGAAAACATAGCCGTTAATACCCCTGTATTGACTGTGTAATCGTACTGGAGCCTCCGAGATTTACATGCTTTTCTCAAATACAGTAAGTTTTGAATAAATTAGACATTAAAAGTAATTCATATTATATGTATTATGATGTTAGATGCATCTTATTATCGTTCAGATTTGTATTGTTTTTGGGCCATAATCGCCCGTTTGATTGTGTATCTTAGTTATTCGTTATGTGGCCTGCACAGGGCTTATACTTTTTTTGGTGTTTGTTGTGTTACAGTGACTGTATCCTTTTTAGGTGTATTTTCTATATTTGTGTTTTAGATGCAATATATAATTGCTCAAACCCTCATTTTATTACAACAACATGGTCAATTCAAATTTAAAGTAAAATTAATCTATGCCCTCTGTCTAACTTCCTTTCAACACCGTAGAAGTGACTGAATATCTTGACAAATTAAGGGAGAAACAAATCTCATGCATCACTCCTAATGATGAAAATGATTGCGTAATCTTGGAAAGTCTGTCTCTTTGGAGACTGCAGTAAGACATCACTGTCTGTTCTTCACAAAATCAGTGTCAGGGGAACCTCTCCAATACAGCCAACGCCAACCAAACAACTTTAGAGCAAGCTATCACCTGATAACAGATGACAGCACAGAACTGGATGCATTGTAAGAAAAACCATCTAGCAAAGAGCCAGCCATCCACTCTAAGACATCTATCCCCCCTGCAGTTCAATTATGATGTATTTGTTTTTTTCTTCATATTGACCTTGAATCTGTATGGATTCAAGGTCAATATATTCCCATCATTTTCCCCTCAATTTCAAAATAACCATTTACATGCCTATAGCTTCCCGGTCAGGGTTCGGGGATTCTCCCCTCAGAGATTATTTTAAATTCAAATCCCTATTTATTTCACTTCAGTTTGAGTGATAAACGAAGCTGTAGGGACTATTCGAATTAAATGCCTGTGTGTTTTAAATGCTTTCATGTCTTTGTTATATCCAGTGAAATGGCAAACACCCATGTCACTTAACAATTTGTTTATGCTAAAGAAATGAAATGCATTAAACCCTGTTACCCCCAGCAAGAAATGAGCATACCACAAAAGCAACCAATTACCATTTCACAAAAAGGAAGGTTAAGCATTCTCCTTAACACCTCATAATGACACTGCACAATGAAGACTTCAAAAGCCTGTTGAATGTGGGAGAGTAAAATTTCAGCTTCATGATAAATGCTTTGTCATGTTTATTGGTTTCCACCATTTGCATTTATACATTTGGCAGATGCTTTAATCCAAAGCGACTCACAGTACATTCAAGCTATACATTTGATCAAAACCCCACAACCCTTTACGCTGTTAACACAATGCTGCCCCTGTTGAGCTTCAGTTAAAGGGGCAAAGAAATAGTTTTAAAGGTCAGTTTTTTTGTAAAAGCATGTAAGGACATAAAGATACCTCTTATTCTGTGTTATCCACTCAGTCTTGCTCATAACAGATCTTTGTCCAGTAGCTCCAGTCTTCAAGCCGTCCATGAATTTTTCATATGTCGCCAGATGAGTATTGGAGTGACATTAATGAAAAAGATGCTGATGTTTGTTTATTTCAAGCCAGAGCAAGGAGAGATGAAACCGCAGCATTCTAAGGCTGCGCTACCTCTAGATGCTCCTATCCACTTTCAAACATCTAAACAAAGACCGTTCAAAGTAGTTTGTATGTATCAAATTTTAGCACAGTTGGTACTGAATAATTTGGCAAAGGCCCATTTCTTTTCCCCTAAAAAAATTTCATTTTGCCCTAGGATTCGTTCGATGTTAGTTTCTCTTTTCCATGGAATTCTTTAAAACATGTTTTCTGTTTTATAAAACAGTGTTGCGTGAAGAAAATATTGCTGTGCTGTTGGATTATTTATGTGCATGTGGAACGTGGGTGTAATGAGCCACAACAACAGGATTCTTTTCAGAGGTTTCTGAACTTCTCCGTCTACAGATGCAAGGAACATTTGGAAAGTCACCGGCAGTGTATGGCTAACTTTATGGTAACTTAATTTTAGGTTAATGCTGCTAAATTTCTCTGTGGTACAATATAAAGGATATTTGAAAAAGATGTTTGCTGATTAAATACTGTGGCAGTCTTAAAAATCTGCATATCGAGGATGTTTCCATTCGTGGGACAAGGTAATGCTATCACCGTCTGAATACAATAAACATGTTGTATTCATATTTCATTATGTTTTAACGGTGTCAGAATTTTTTTTTCCAGATTACAGATTAAACCAGATTACATTCTGGTTTACTCGTGTAACAGGCTAGCTTTATAATAAAGATTCCATCAATTAATTCTTAATATGAACAGTTTTAGTTTGATGTACTTGCCTCCAGTAATATTAAATAGCCCTGCATTACTATGCTTTGCTTGCCACTTTAGTCTTTAATCTGGCTGGACATATTTAAACCCAACAGGAGTCATGTTGATGCCTTAAGTACTTCCCAAAGTGTCCTTTGTAATTATTTAATGGTGCATGCATGAATGCTTTCTTTGTATCCAAATAGTAGTGTATCCAAATAGTATATGACCGAGAATGATAATCAGTTGTTATGTACAAGATCTTTTTTTGAAAGAAACTTGCTTTGCTGCTTCATCAACTGTTGTATTTTGACAATAATAAAAACCACACTCATTTTCTTCAGAACTCTAGCCTAATCACACACATAAGTGAAAATGGATTTTGTGAACTAAAACAAGTGCTTGTTTAAGCCTGAGAGAACAATTTGTTTCTGTAGTCTTTGTTACTAAAAAAAACCATGCGTGCAGAAAACATGGACCTATTTCTGCCTTTATTGAATGTGTTTTCACTGATGGCTGAAGGATGGCTCTTACTAATGTGTGATTTCAAACATATCATTGTGATAGATTATGCCTTGGAGAAATCAATACACTGCAGTCCAAAGTAAAAGAAGATGTGGACATTTTTCAGTTTTATTAGGTAGCCACAGGTACTGCCATGTACGCAGACATAATGGAGAAAACAAACTGTTTCTGTGTACTACAAACACTGGGCAAAACATTGCAGGGGCTCGTGATGTATGCAACGGCATAACGAATGACATAATATGGAGAATACATTGCCTTATATGAGTTTCTTAGCTGATTTCAAGGTTTAACTGCTACTAATACCGCTTACTCCAATGATGAAAAAGAAAAAAAACAAAAAAATCAAATCAGACTTTCTAAATCACTTCTGAGGGTGTTTGTAAGCTATTAAATGATTGATGACCTTCACTGTGTATGAGTCTCTTGTTCTCTATTGTAATGTAAGAGATATAGCATGCTAAGTCAAGTCAATTAATGATGGGGTGATGGGGGCAGTTATCAGTAAGACTGATAGGATTCCTAAAATATCACCATCTCCCTGTTGCTTCGGTCATTCATTTGGCCTCTAATTATCTTTTCTTTGAACCAGCAGTGATAAAAGCAAAGACCAATAAACACATGCTGCTATCTCTGCTTTCAATTACCTTAAACCATTTGAGAGAGAGCAGAGAGAGCCTTAAAAATAATCATTTTTTCTTTTTTTAAAGAAATCTAATAAGTTATAGCGTTATATATATCATTAATCAACAATGTTATTCTTAAATTGTTATTATAACATTCTGAAAATGTTAAAAAATAAAAACGTTTTTAAAAACAAGCCATAATGTTAAAACAATGTCTACAAGTTGAACGTTTTGAACATACCTGGAACTTTCAAAATCACATTGTAACATTTTTGTTACTTAATGGAAATGTTAGGGAATCGTTCTTACAACCTCAAATTGTTAGCTGAGTTGTGAGAATAATAACCACACAGACTCATTACTCATTACTCCACCTTTAAACAGTGGCTTTACTTTTGAAAGGGGTGACCATTGTATACAACACAAGCATACACGTATGGTGAGAGCCTTATCAGAAATCTTTCTGACAGAAGTTATGTGATTCTGTTATTTATATCTGAGCTTGAAAGGCTGTTATTAAAACAAGGGTGCCAGGATTTTAGATTGCAGACTAATGAGTTTGCATATGAATCATTCATTAGTGAAGGGATCTTTAAAGGTGAATCACACAGTGTGATCTAATTTTTGCCTGAGACTAATGATCTCTAATGCATTGTCTCTGCTAAGTGTGACAGGCTGCATTTGACTAACAAGCAGAAATGCTATAATAGTAATAATAATAAGAATAATAAAAGTTATTTTTATTATTATTATCATTATTATTATTATTATTTTATTATTATAACTGCCTCCCACCTTAAGTTTAGCAATCACAAATATAACTTTGCAAACATGACTCTGCAATTTCCATCGTCAGCCAAAACTTTTTATTCATTTTAATTTTATTTCTGACAACAGTTCCCCATTAAAAGCTTCCCACTGCCGTCAGTGTCCTCATATGCCAGGATGCTTGAATTAATCACACGAAATTCAAAAAAACAAATGAGTAAAACCAAATTAGTAAGGCAGTGAGAGAGACTCACAGAGCCTGTCCCAATGACACTCAGGCACTGACGTCAAAATATATCCAATACAGAATATTCCCTCTTTGGCAGAACAAGTATTCATAAGGCTGAGCATCTGGGTCTGTGTTAATTAACTTGGCATTATCCACGTTCATTTTGTTTAGCCCCGGGCTCATGGGTTTGTTTTAGAACTGTTCATTTAGGCCTGAGAAACGTGGGGATGCCCATGCCTGATTTGAGGAGAATGCGGTCGGCCCTCCCAAGTGGCCGAGCCTCTCTTGGAATTTCGCAGTAATTTAGCTGTGCTGTCAGTCACAGTTTGCACAACCATGCCGCTCATGTCTCTGCAGTAACAGGAAAACGGAACAACTGAGATGGGCAGGAGGAAACAATGGTCATTGCATTTCCCAGTAGCATAACAGGTGTCCAATATGCTCTGTCTCCTAATGCCAACAAATTAATCAGGAAATAATCTGGACAGACTGCAAGTCTATTGCATTCTGTGCCATTTATCTGGAAAAACCTGAAGTTTTTTCAGATAAATGAAGAAAAACCAAACTCAGTTACTGTATGCTCTTTATTAATATTAATATTGACATGTTGTTTAACACAATTTGATAATAGATAAATGTAAATACTTCTCTGTTTGCTGTCATAGCAAAGAATCTTTAACATTCAGGTCATAGGGATTAATAATAATAAAAGACATCTCCTGTCCAATCAGATTTGAGGACCAGAACTAACTGCTGTATGAATGTACAGAAATGTGTAGAATGTGGAAATATGCTGAGTCTTTTCAGTAGCTAGACCTTGTGAGTTTTCCTGTCAATTACACACATTCACGCTTTTTAGGGACATGAAAAAAACACATACATCTAAAAAAACGCAGCCAACATTTTTACTGTCATTTTGATAGCTGACAACGCTTCCCAGGTTTCCGCAGTGAAAAAGCATTGTTAAGACAGTGATAAGTTTAATAAATAGATTCACAGCACTGGAATGGCATGTCAATTTGCAACGTCCGCCACATTTCCGACTCGGAAGGCGAGGTGCCTTTGCATTGCTTTGGAAGTACAGACATGCCTGAAACCGGCTGTAAATTGAATTTTAATGGCACCATAATATACGCTGAGCCATGCACTTTTTTGCCAGCTCTCTTCTTAACATTGTCACAAAGCAGTCATTCTTATGACCCTGAATTATGCCCATCATCGCAGAACTTGGAGATTTATCCAAACAGCCTTGGAAGCAATGATGCCAGATATCCGTGTACAATATGTGCCATTAGGTTTTAATTTAGCGATGTCAAGTAATGTTGTGTTTATGCTTGTCTGTGTAAAACCAATGCAATTTCACTACCATTAGTTGGGATAAAGTGTTTGGACTGTATGAATCTAGAAAACAGCATTTGCTTGTTTAGTTGTCAGGCTTCCACTCAGGCTATTGATTGTGTGTGTATTATCTTGTGTGTGTGTGCTTTAGAGGTAGTAAGAGTGTAAAGAGTGTGTTATGTTTTTTCTCTAATTTAAAAAGACACCAGATTAAAAATGATGTAGTTTGGCGGGTTTCAAAATGGAAACAGACAAACCCTTTTAACCAAAGAGTAGTTTGTACCAAACAGATATAGTTGGTTAACCTTATTAGATCAAGCTGTTTGTGCCCCTAAATTTCTGATGCCTCTGTAGTGTTTTTGAGCTAAACTCATTTTCTGTTGTTCTGACTGTATCAATATTTCAATTACACTCAAATATAGTTAATTGGATGTGAGAAATTCTTGATGCATTGTGTGTTATTTCCCAACATGCAGTTATATAATCCCTAAAAACCTACAGAATTTGTTACTTGACTCAAGGAATTCAACCCTTGTTCCTTCACAGTTTATCTCTTGTATTTAAAAGATGATATTCGAAAGGTTAATTTTCAGCCATGAGTACTTTTGTTGATATGAATTATTATGAAAGGAACAATATTATCTTTATGCAATGCTCAGAGAGGGCAAGCTGTCATTAGGGACAGAAAATGATATCTCACCTTTGTACTGGGGGTTTATCTATATTCAAATACATTGAAATTAGTTGCCACACCACTGAGAAACAAGATTACTGTAACAGAACTTTTGCAGACATTAAAATGCTCTTTATCAATTTCATTACAGCACATTTTTAGTATAGTGAAGAATCATCTTAGGGCCATTTTGCAGACATAACCAGAGGTCTTAATACAGGAAGTCTCGGCACAAAGAAATGAGCTTCTATGATGTGAAAGGACAAACAAAAATAATCTTTTACAATCAAAGTGTCTGCAGATGTTTCTCAGCAAAGGGCAACCCAATGGCAAAATCAATGTGAACATCACTGAACTAATAATAAAAATAGTATGAGTATATAAAAAGTTGAGATTTGTAATGGTGAAAAAATGAATAAATAACAACAATAAAAATGTTGTGAAATGATAGGAACAGATAAGCTTGTGCTGTAATTTACCCATGAACACCAGAATGTGCTTCTCATTTCAATACTCCTTTCACTAGTAGATGAGGCTATCATAAAAGATAGCATGTGTTAATCTGTGGGAGGTATTGTGTGTTTCTCATCAGCACAGAGGAGGCGGAATTATTCGGCCTGCTTAAATTTAAAAAAGATAACAGCTCTGTATGATAGTTTTCTGAAAAGTGATAAACCAGGCTGAATAGACCTGGGGTGAACTAGAGTTTAGTCCAACAGAGTTAAATTCATTTTGCTAGCTCACGAAATGGAGTTATCTGAATCAACTGTCTTCTATATTCACCACAGGCTATTGAAGAAGGCCAAGGTCAAATTACATCAGAATCTGACAGCATTAAATTCCAGTGCCAAAGAAAGTTTCCCAACTGAGTTGGAGATAATCTCCATCTCCAGCTGTGCTCAGCAGGGACTAAAAAGCTTAAGATCTGATAGGATCTTCAGACCACATGATAAAGGTGCTGTAGGCAAGAAAACACTACGGAAGATTTGATCCACCAATAAAATCCAACGGGTTCAATGAACCTCTAATATGTTCTACAGATGCAATGAAACAGCTGTCTGTAATGGTCTGTAAAGTCTACCCACAGCAATGAACATGTGCGGTTGTTTTAAAAAAGTTTTAAGAAATTTTCACTTGATCTAACAACAAAGGATACTTTTTGTGTGTAGCTTTATGCAATGGTGTAAACTAAACGATGTACTAAAAATTAATGTTTTTCTTTATAAAAGCACACTTTAATAAACAGTTTGAGGAAACTCTTTATAATATAAATTGAAAGGATCTTAATATGTAATCTCCCAGCCAATCACCTCTGATCTGTTCTGTAAGATAATGAGCTTGCATGCATTGCATGCAATGCAAAAGCAAAACAGAGGTCATGTTGAATGTATAGTTACAATAAAACTTAAACAAAAATGCAAGCCTGTTCGTTTTGGAGGGATTCCAGTTAGAAATATTTTAGCCACTGGCACTATTTGAATTACTTTGCCTATTAGCATAGATCAGTATTGTTACTATAGTTCAAGTTTCTTTAGAGGCTATTTACACTTGATTGCATGTCAAAATGCAAGAAACACTGTTTAGACTTTCTAGAATTTGGCCTTGAATTGATGGACAGGCAGACATCCAGCAAGCCATCTGTTACAGGACTTTTCAGAGCTACAACTCTAATAACTCTAATCCCCGAAGGCCACACATTTAAATGTACTATGCATGTATTATAAATGTATAGTCAGTAGCTGTATTACACCTCTGGCTAATTCATTAGGCTAATACACCTAACAATCAAGGACAAAGGCAAGAAGACAGTATGTAATCACATAAAAAGCAAGATTGCAATGGCATGACAGTTCAGCACCATGGACAGTTCCAGTCTAGCATTGCAGTGAGAGATTGTTCACTCTGGTTTTTGCCCTAATCCTATGTATGTATGTAATCCATCACAATTTGCTTCCTGATAAGACATGCACACACATTTATGTATCTGTCTAAAAGAGGACATTCCACAGACTTGTTTTTTTCATACAAAGCTAGTTATAAAAAATATTACCTAACCCACATTTTAACACTAACCCTAACAGAAAACTTTCTGCATATTTACAATAAAACACTACTATATTTAATAAGGTTTTTACAAATGAGGACGTCCCCAAAAGGAAGTCTGACTTGTCAGGTTTTGCTCACTTTTGTGTACAAATTTGTCCCCAATGGTTAAGTAGCCACCCCCCAAGACAAACACACACGCACACACAAGTATGATCCATGTTTCAGCAGATTAAAGATAAAAGATGAAACCAGATAGATAAAAGATAGAAACACAATCTCGCTTAGCCAACGAATAGATTTGTGCCACATTTGTCCATGGTTAGAGAGCCATTCTGATTGCAGTCACTTACTGCAATACTTACTGTCAATACTTTGGCACTAATGAAAAAGAAGTTATTCCATGTTTGAAATTGACTGCACATTTAAGCTCAAGTCTGCTCCTACTGCCAGAATATCATGTGTGTTGTTCTACATTTACTAATAGTAACATTTGAATATTGATGCAACATGCTGCAATCAGAGGTATTATTTTATTGGATTTCACCACCATCTGAGTCATTCCTATTGCACAGATGTACAGAGTCTTAGGGCCAGGACAAGACACTACAGTAACCACACATGCAAAATCAATAGTTGCAGATGAGATATTTAAATGATATTTACAAGAATTGCTACTATTTGAACTGACTCTCAGATTATAGAGGTTAAACAGTATCCCTGGGTGGTGCAACAATAGATGACTTATTGACCAAGTGCGAATGACTTTCTAATTCCGCACAGTCTTCTGCTTTTACAAAACTATATTGGTTGTTTAAAGAGTCGTTTGTCAAAATACGAGATAGCAGAAAGGTTTGGTAACGCACTTGTCATTCCTTGCCCGTCTTGTGTTATGCATATCCCCCGAAAAGCCATTACAGAGGGCTGCTTGTGTTTTAAACATGTGAATGGGTGAGAGAGCGCACAACGCAGAACCAACCCGTGCCCTACCAGCGTCTATCCATTGAAATTTGGCTCAGTCTCACCCAGACACACACATACGGACAACGATGCAGAGTAGGAGGGTCAAACTGAGCTATTTGATAGTTTATAAAGGAATATCCATTGGCACTTTTAATAGACAGTGAGGAGTCTCACAGTGTCGCAGTCTGTCGGCGGATGTTATCCTGCGCTCGCGTCAGACTGAGCCGCGCACTTTAAGCGGTAGATGCGCTCTGTCTAATAGTCTGCGCTATTAGTGGATTTATATTCCGCAAGACACGGTTTAAATGAACGCTCATTTCTTTTATCACAGGAACAATTCAGCACCACACGGATAATCTGGACTTCGCTTTATAACGGAGCGATTTGTTGCCGAAGTTCGCCAGCGGACCACAGCAAAGTGGCACCAGTTTAAACGCGGAGGTGCTGACCGACCTTTCGTCCATTTTGTCTTTACACCAAACAGTTTGCGTTACTTACGTGGGTTTAACGCGGATGCCGGTCAAATATACGCGCAACGAAAGAAACGGTTCCGCAACATTCACGGGACGCGATCGGATGAAGTTTAACGCTGATCTGCGTTTTGTGGTGAGTGGTTGTTTGGCACTTGTGTTGTATCTGTCGAGTTGACATGCTTTGAGAAATGTAATCGTTGCGCTTACTGCAGCGCAGATAGCGGGACAACTTTAAACATGCGAGCATCATTATGAATGAATATTATGACGAGCATACAGCGGCACGAGTTACAACTGTGATCTCTCAAGATCATTCATGTATTTGTGTATTGAGTATTGCCATGTGTTGTCTGATGCACAGACAAAGACATTTTACTCTCACTCCTGCTCTTTCTCTCTCATACACACGTATGGAAATAAAAAAAACTTAATTGAACCATTAACTCCTTTTCCCTAGTTAATCTGTGATTCAATTCCTTGTAAAATCATCACAGATCAATTTAATCATAAATGTTACTATAGCCTACATTGCTATATGCTTTATCAGCATTGATCTATCATTGATCACAGATCTATCTATCTATCTATCTATCTATCTATCTATCTATCTATCTATCTATCTATCTATCTATCTATCTATCTATCTATCTATCTATCATCTCTCTCTCTCTCTCTCTCTGTATATATATATATATATATATATATATATATATATATATATATATATTTTATACTAACTTTCAGCAATGTCCAGTATTGTAATGCTCAAGGACAGCTCCTCGCAAGGCAACAATTGGGTATTGAGGGATCAGATGAAGAAATACTGTACGTAGTTGTTGTGCTGAATACAATTGAAATCAGTGCTGGTATGCCTCTATCTCTGGCCAATGGAGAAAGCAAAGTAAATGGCAAAAACCAAGAAGCTGTGCTACACGCCTTTTTCCAACAGACTCACTGTTCGGCATCATTTCCTTCCTTCCAACAAAAATCTAGTGCTTTGCTTTTAAGAAGATTAATGTTTAGGATGCATGTGTATGTGACTCTCTGCTAGCCTGCACTGAACTATGCATACAAATAAACTGTTAGGAAGAGTTTACAATTATTTCATTTTTGGTTAAAGCTGATGTGTCTAATTTCAGTGACAGAAATTGCACCAAAATTACTCAACTGTTTCCAAATGAGTTTCCCAAAACACTCCCACCATCTGTCTATCCGTGTTCAGAAAAAAAACATAGTCACGCCCCAAGATCACACCACTGGTCAGGCAATGTCTGTTAAACAGTATTTTAATTTTTAAAAATACATACGTCAGCATTAACAAAGACACAGGCCTGAGAAGAAGAACAGTGAAACTAAACCATGACTAATGAGGCAGTCATGCTAACTGAGATTTTGTTACCTCTGAAAGCAAAGTGCACTACATAACAGTATAGTGCCATCTTCTTGTATATGTGTGTGTCAGACAGTGGACCTGGTGCCTGACTGCACATTTGGTTTGTTGTTTTTGTAAATGACATGTTATATTGTGGTTCATAGAGGCACACAAACTTTATGTGTTAGTTATTGCTGAGTTTATGCTCTGTGTGAGTGCTGTTACCCTGCTCAGTGGATACTTTTGCAAAAAAAGGCACAGGGACCACAGAGTGACAAGCTGAATGCTGTATTCACATTTTCCCGCGTGAAGGATCTGACTAAGTGTGTGTGTGTGTGTGTGTGTGTGCATTTGTATCCCAGCTGTCTCTCATCATTGCTATCTGCTGGCACAGTTTTTGCCAATTCCAAAAACACCATTTAGGGCTTTTGGTGGCCTCATAAGAGACTAAAAGGACCTTTCAGCACACACACGCTCACAATTACACACACACGCACCAGCATCAGCATCAAGCGTTGTGTTGGCTCAATGGCTCATTCATCTTATACTAATGTGCGATACAGCCATGGATGAGGGCCGGTGAGAGCCAACAGAATACCTCCTAGCTTAATGAATATGCCTCAATAGGGCTCTTTTTCCTTCAAATGACTATCTGCAGGTAAAGTGGCTCCCTAACAAGTCCTCAAATTAATGACTGACTCATGCATGAAGGCCCTTGTCTAGCAATTCCAGCACATCAGAAATTTCACACTGTGGACTGATTGGTCAAACACACAGCAAGCAGACAAGCCTGAGCAAAAGCAGAGCTTTATGATGGTGAGCTGTAGCCCATTATTTTATGATAATCAGCTGGATTTCCAAATCCATCCCGAAGCCGAGATTTAGCTGCGGCAAACGTGTGAAAAGACATCAGCTCACTGATTAAAGCTTGAAAACAAAGAGGCCCTCAGGAGTACGAGGTTGTAAAGAAAGTAAAGATGTGACATGGCACCTTTCAACTAAAATAACAAAAACCTTGATGCATGTACAAAATGACAAGCAATACAAGATATGCATGAAAGCGAAATTGCTTAAAGGTTACCGCCGTTATTAGGATCAGTTTGTCTCGGGACATGCAAAATTTGTTTGATTTTTGCCTGCCTTTTGAAAAATGAACCTCATTAAACAAATCAAAATCAAAAACAAGACTGCTCGGTATGCAGAGATGGTAAGATTACTTAAAATGCAATAAAATTGGATTGGAAAATCGATTAATGTTCTAATTAATTCAGGGCTCTATGTAAAGTGTCTTTAAAAGGCTTTGGTAAGATATATTTCCTGAATGGCAGTGCCAACTCATAATAGCCTTTGTTTGAAGAAGAGACTCTAAACTTACTGCTCTGCTGTAGGTCTGACTCAACCCATCTTTTAAAAGAAGACCATGTGTGGTTTGCTGAGATTAATTTGCTGCTTTTTCACTGCATTCCTCTCAGACTGTATGCTGATATGTAGCCAAATAAAAATGTGAAAACATTTTATGATCAAGAATGTAATAATTAAAACACCAGTTAAAGCAGCATCTTGTATATTGCCCACTATTACGCTGGGGTTTATATCTAACCTGTATTCAATTCTTCATTGTGTTTTACTCATTGTGTTTTGCTTTGAAGGAATGAACCCATCTGTTTATTAATCATGGTTAATTGATCTGATCTTCTATAAACCGTCATATATATACACTTACCGGCCACTTTATTAGGTACACCTTGCTAGTACCGGGTTGGCCCACCTTTTGCCTTCAGAACTGACTTAATTCTTTGTGGCATAGATTCAACAAGGTGTTGGAAACATTCTTCAGAGATTTTGGTCCATATTGACATGATAGCATCACGCAGTTGCTGCAGATTTGTCGGCTACACATCCATGATGTGAATCTCCTGTTCCACCACAACCCAAAGGTGCTCTATCGGATTGAGATCTGGTGACTGTGGAAGTCATGTAAGTAAAGTGAACTCTTTGTGTTGTTCAGGAAACCAGTCTGAGATGATTTGAGCTTTGTGACATGGTGCATTATCCTGCTGGAAGTAGCCATCAGAAGATGGGTACACTGTAGTCATAATGGGATGGACATGGTCAGCAACAATACTCAGGTAGGCTGTGACGTTTAAACAATGCTCAACTGGTACTAAGGGGCCCAAAGTGTGCCAAGAAAATATCCCCCACACCATTACACCACTACCACCAGCCTGAACCATTGAGACAAGGCAGGATGGATCCATGCTTTCATGTTCTAATTCTGACACTACCATCTGAATGTCACAGCAGAAATCAAGACTTATCACACAGGCAACGTTTTTCAAATCTTCTATTGTCCAGTTTTGGTGAACCTGTGTGAATTATAGCCTCTGTTTCCTGTTCTTAGCTGACAGGAGCAGCACCCAGTGTGGTCTTCTGCTGCTGTAGCCCACCTGCTTCAGGATTCGACGTATTGTGCATTCAGAGATGGTATTCTGCATACCTTGGTTGAGTGGTAATTTGTGTTACTGTTGCCTTTCTATCATTTCTAACCAGTCTGCCCATTCTCCTCTGACATCAACAAGGCAACTTTTCATCCACACAACTACCGCTCACTGACTATTTTCTCTTTCTCGGACCATTCTCTGTAAACCCTAGATTGGTTGTGCGTGAAAATCCCAGTAGATCAGCAGTTTTTGAAATACTCAGACCAGCCCCTCTGGCACCAACAACCATTCCATGTTCAAAGTCACTTAAATCCCCTTTCTTCCCCATTCTGATGCTCGGTTTGAACTTCAGCAAGTCATCTTCACTACATCTAGATGCCTAAATGCATTGAGTTGCTGCCATGTGATTGGCTGATTAGCAATTTGTGTTACCAATCAATTGAACAGGTGTACCTAATAAAATGGCCAGTGAGTGTGTGTATATATGCATACACTTTGCATACAAATTTCCTGCCTCGAATAGCCCCAGCTATTTAAACTGAATGATTCATCAAAATTAAAATTAGCCCATTTGGGCAAATACATCATGGATCAGCGGAACTAATTATTCAATTTGTGATCAAAAGAACGGCTACCTTGTTCATGTTCGCTTAACGATCAAAAGCTTTATTAGTATAGTTTTGTATTCTAATTAGTCTGATTTATATATTAACATAAAAATAGCCATTATTGCTCCCTACATATGTGAACTGAAAAGCATTTTCAAACCCTATTAAAATGTGTGCCATGCCCATAGAGACATTATGCTCTCAGGGGCATATGTTAAATATAATGTTGAAATGTTTACTTACCAACACTCTGGCAGTCACATTTGTTGCCTAGTTATTTATATAACTACATAGTTTTTATATAAGACTTTTATATATATATATATATATATATATATATATATATATATATATATATATATATATATATATATATATATATATATATATTTAATTTCCAGAGGATGCAAAAAGATTAAAGGAACAAAACAGATTGTTATAGGCAAGAAATATTGTGTATATGGATATACAAGGTCAGTTGAGAGCAATACATACATGTAATGTCAGATAAACATTGTCATATGCTCAGTGTTTCATCCAAAATCTGACAAGTATTTTCTTTTCATGGGTTGTCCTCTCCCTGAGGTCTATTCCTCAAAGTGACAGCAAGATTAGAGAGAACGTTTGATTTTGCATTTCACACCCAACACAATAGCTGTCAGTCTTCCTCTTCCCTTTTAGTCCCATTCACTGATAGAAACATAGTATTTTGTAGACAACACCTCTCTTGTAGACATCGTTTTGTATTAAAAGAAACATGGATAATTATCCCTTGCAGCCAGATTATTTCACTAAGAAACCTCTAACCCTCAGGCGCACAATGAAAGACATTGTCGATTGTCAGGGGTTAAAGAATAACTCTGCTAATTAGTTGTAAAAGCTCAGTCAGCTGAGAGAGGAGAATGTGAAGTTTATTAGCTCCTGTCTCAGTCTTTGTAGTTGCAGAGAAGCCTTGAAGCTTTGAAGCCTGAAATAAACAGAAGTACAAATAAAGGGATCCAGTTGTACAAACTGTAATAAAACCTTCTCTTCAAGTGTCACTCCAGATACGCTCATGCAAACAGTTAAACAACCCTCCATCTACATTACAAACACAAATTCAGAACAGAAAACGTCTCAAACAACATAGCTTCATTTGCATGCTTCCAGCAGAAACGGCCAACCCTCAGTTCGCTTGCACAGGTTTTATATGAAAGAACTAAACAGATGCCCCAAGTCCAAAGTGCACACTTATTTCTGTCCTCTGTACATGGCTGACTGAAATGCCATGGAGAACTCAACTCTCAGCCTCAAAACTACTTCAGGTTTGCTTTTGTAATCTAAGGTTAACTCCTTAGAGATGCTGAAACATGTTGGTTAGATGGAATTGTTGATGGCTACCTTTCTGAGGTAACATCATCTTAATATAAATTAAATAAAAACGTGATTATTTTGAGCTTGTAGCAGAGCCAGAAATGCTACATTTTTGCTAAATAGCTTCAAACAAGATCAGGATAGCAAAGTTTGAAACAAAGAAGAAGCGCTTACAGTGTCCCGTGTAATGCATAATAATTCAATAATTATCTAAGTGAAGTTCAAACAGCGTTTTGAGTTATAACTATTTTGGAGGTAATTTACAATTCAACAGGCAACTTTCAATTAATTTGACTTAATTTGCATCGCCACAGTGAAGCTCTGAGAAAAATCATGTGGGCAATCAAGTTAAGTGCACCTGTAGAACTTTGTAATAGACCTCCTGGCTAAATACATTTTTAAAGAAAATTGTTGAGCGTTTTATTTTATTCTGTTGGTTCTGAATACCTGCGGTCCTCAAGTTTCTGATTTCAATTGTTTTGAATAGTTGTCCATTTTTATTATGGGTATTGTGGGTTTCACCTTATTTAAGACCTTAAGCAAGATTTGCTTTGTGTTTCTGTCATTCTTTACTTTTGTTGTTAGTTTTATAGTCAGTTTATTTATAAATGTGACCTCTCTGCAGTCACATTTTGAGTGTGTAATCTGAAAGTCTCGCCACTGACTAATAAACATAGTTAGTCAATGTACTCACTGAGCAGAATGGCACACTGTAAAATTGCCTTTCTGTCGATTGCAGAGGCATTTGTATGAACTGTTCCTCTCTTATTAGTAGACAGGGTTTGTAGTTTGTAGTGTTAAAATCATTCGTACCTCTAGGGTAATACATGGAACCTTGTCATAGTCACCATTTACATGAAAAATTACAACGTGAGTGTTTGCATAGCTATTGGAAGCCCTGCAGGTTATGACACAAATACACTTGCAACATCTAGTTTAAATGAAAAATTGTCTGTCATGCAGCAAGGCCAAGATAATCGTGCAAATGCGTACATTCGTAATTTTCTTTACACAAAGAGCTTATAAAAACACGCCTTGAAAAACAAGAGTTCTGTAGGGGTACGTTTTTAATCTAACACACCTCTGAATAATTATTTTCTCCTAGTTTCTAGCTAATGTTTTCGGATTTCTTTTCTCCCACTAGACTTATTTTTTCTGACGCCGACTTATTTCATTTCTTAATTATCATTTACAGTGTTTACACATTCCCCTCCGTTATTTATTTTTCTGTTCATTCCACACATAGGCATTTTATACTTTAATGTTTTTTAATCTGGAGTTCAGACCTTACTGTTGTCAAGTCAAGTCAGTTTTATTTGTTAAGTCGCTTTTCATAAATATATATTGTCTTAAATCAGCTATACGGAAAACAGTTTCTTAATCAACATAAAGGAATTAACAGATTTGTCCCCATTATGGCATTTCACACCTGTCAAAGAATATTTCAAGCCATAATTTTTAAGTGGCTCCATTGGTGCTGTTTATACTTTCTGGATGATGATAAAAAATACATTTCTCTCTAAGGCTGGATGTTTTATTTGTTTTATAGAAGTATACCATAGCTCCTAGTTCAGGGTGGATTCGTTTAACAACATTTGATGAAGTGTGCTGTTTATGTGAGGGTGGATATTGTGTGATGATGACCCTTGTAAACAATGAATGACACATCACTGATATTATTCCTGCAGATAACCAAAATCCTGTTACTGCTGTGGGTAGGTGCAGGTAATATGATTATAACAGCAGACTGCTTTAAAACTAACTACATCCGCAATGCATACATGTGTACATATTCTATATACAAAAATAGCACAATATGTCAAGATCTGGGCTGTTAAATCAAGGTTCAGAGAGTTACAGAAATTACAACCCTGTTTCATTTGCCATTTCTGCTCTTAAGGGAAAAGTATAGACATAACTGTAAGTTTCTCACTGCAATTAGTGTTGTTTTGTATAAACAACAAAACTAAACTGAGACAAAACGTGTGGCGCATGAGCCAGGAGCACTATCTGTCTCAAAGCTTTGCTCTGCCCTTGTGACTTACATTATACACATTTTAATTGTCATTTTTTTACCACACTGTCAGCTGCCAAACAGAACTACCATCCAAAACAAATACAACAAAGAGAATGAAAAGTGATAAAATTAGAGATATGTACAACAATGCTGTGCTCTCCGGAAAAAGTGTAAACAGTGATTTTGCACCAAAGCAAAGTGCTTGTTACTGAAGGCAGAAAAAAGCAGGTCAAAAGAGTTTCTGTTGAAAATGCAGAAATTGTGATATTTGAAAGACCCCTTTTGGCTGTGAACTGTGGCGCTAAAGTGCAATGCATTGAGGGATCCCTACTGAGTGGTTACTGTGTTCCGCTAAGGCTTGCTTATCAATATGCATAGAGAAGTACATTGCCATGCAGAAAAGCCTCTCTGTAATCACACCAGTAAGCATTGTAGCTCAGATTGGGGCTGCATTCATGCTCTTATGAGTGTGCTTATCAGCATGTTACATATATTATGCAGTGTAGATCCATCGCCCACTCTGCACTGGAAGGCCCACCCATAGGAGTGCGGTGGCTAACCCAAGCGGTGGACTTGCTATTGTGATTGCCTCTTATTATTGTGGTTTGAACTTCACTTTATTTATATTAATGCATTTTGGCAAATGCTATTATGCAGAACAACCTATTCAAGATCCTATGCATTTGATCAATTCATGTCCTTAGTAATCAAACCCAAACCTAAACCTTGGTGTTGCTAGCATCATGCTTCACCAATTAAGCTACAAGGACACCTTAAACTTAAAAATGCTTATGAATTGATAAGATATTTTGCACTGATAAAGTTAATTGTATTTAACAGTCATAACAGAGTTAAATTAAAATGCGCATCTCAATTTAAGTTTATACTAAGTACTAATGCAAAGTGTCAGTACATCCAATCTAAGGCATTTATATTTTATGCTTTTGAAATACTGTAGGTCTGTAGGTTAGTGTGTACTTTCTAGTGTGTATCTAGTGTCTATCCGTATTTGCGTCCACTGACACGCTGTTCCACATAGGTATGATGAGTTTTGAATGTCACCCACACACATATGGTCACATGACGACTTGACAGACTGTCATCAGAAAACACTAATGAGCCTCTTTTCCAACATCTGGTTTGGTTACAGCAGCAGAAAATGATTGGCAGCACTTGGTAGAGAAATGGGAAATAATAACAGGGTTAGAACAAGGGGTGGGATTTCAGCAGAGGCTAAGAAGTAACTGCTGAAAGAGATGTTGAAAACACTCTCATTCAGTCTCATGGCATCTGTTTACCATAGGACTGAAATTACAGTCCCTGAGTTTAAACTGTATGTGGTGTTGCCACCTTTTAATGCAGTTTGTACAAGAAGTGGAACTTCTAGGAAGCTTAAAGGAACTGTTAAAAGAAGTCTAAAAATGACAAAACTGGGTGAGCAACTGAATACAAATTCTCACCTATCTACTCGCTTGTGTCACCCTAAACTCAGCTTTCTTCTACTGAGTTAAGCACAATGTATACAGTAGCCATTTTCAACACAATGAAAATGAGTGGTTGCATAAAAGTAGCACAATTGGTAGAGCCACCCAGTTTACAGGGAACATTCTCAGAGCATTGGCTCATGTTCTCTAAAAGTCCTCTCTCAAAGTTATCAAAAAAGTTCTTGCAGTAATGTTAGTATAACATTTTAGTTAGTATAAATCTTTTCTAAATCCTTTTTAGTCATATATTAATCATATCAAAATGTTATTCTTAAGTAGTTGACATTTACCAATGACATTTAGCAACACTGTAAACTCGATGTAATGTGTTTTGATGCACTACATTTGAATGTATGCACACGTGAATGAGATTTGAGGGCTTAGGTGAAGACTTATCAGTGAAGAATGATTTCTGTCTGTTCCTCTGTGTGTTTCAGACTTAGTAGTACATAAGTTGCTTGTACTACTTTTAAGGTGCTTTTGTCATTTTTGGAAATTAACAGCCCCTGGTCAGCATTCAGTTTCATTGAATAGGAAAGAACAGGTTATACACAACAGTTGTGCAGAAACGATGGCAGATATTTTACTATTCCATTAATGTAAGCAATGTGATTTCTGGAAGAACTTCTCAGTTTCAAATTACAGCACAGTTGCGCTAAGAATGCTAAAACACAGGAGGTTTCTATTAATTCACTTACTTTTTAATTGTTAATTTGGTGATACTTTGTTCCTCTCAAGATATAAAACACTCATTACTATTTAGAGAACTTTTTTACGTGAATTACACTTCTCACTTGCAGACAATTAGTACATTATTCCCACAATGATCTCACTTTTCTTTCCTCTAGATGTTGACAAGATCTGTCTGGAGTCCTAAGTAGTTTTAATGGCCTGAAGGAATCAGAATATCAAGCTAATTGCCTTTGAATGTGTGTCCTTGTGTGAACTTTAAAATTATGGCAGCAGTTACATTGTGTTTAAAGTGAAGCTGTGTTTACTACTGTATTTATGTTCTTGTTGTATTAATCTGACTGGCACTTGTGTGTTTAGGTGAGTGTTTGAGAGACTGAAGCCATGCTGATCTTCAGTGCTGGGTGGCGCAGTGTGGTGTTGCACCAGAGCTTGTGCTGTTGAAGCCTTGTGCTGCTCCCTCATGGCTCTATGGGAGCTGCTGTTGCTGACTTTCAGCCTCCACTGCTGGCTGACAAGCTCTGCCAGTATAGCTGAAGAAGGTCCTGCAGGCCCCCTTGACTGGCTGCTGTCCGACAAGGGCCCCTTTCACCATTCACAAGAATACACAGAATTTGTGGAGAGGAACCGTCAAGGTTTTTCTACAAGATACAAGATCTACAGGTAAGTGCTGTAGCTAAACTGAGGTCCAAACGATGGGCTTTAAGCATCAATTTTATTTGCATACTCTGGGTTATTTGTACACATTGGGTTTTAGGGAATTAGGGCATGTAAAATCCCAAACTGACTCCAAACAGTACAGTAATGAAAAATGACCTTTTGAAAAAAGATCAGGATATTTAATCAAACTTATGACTTATATAGTGCAGTACATAGTATAGCACCTTACTTTAGACTAGTAACTTACGGTAGACAGCTTTAGCATAACCATCTAAAGCTCTGTGCTTTTTCTTTTGTTATGTAACTGATGAATTGTCATTGTATCCCCCAAGTTTATTAATCATACATGTATGTTCCTGCAATATGAATATTTTGTCGATACATGAAAAACCTGACAATATATATTCCATAAACTTTCCATTTGTTAAATAGAAGTCATCAAAAATATTTTGTGAACATTTTGTTTGATTGGTAGATTTTGGTCCTTAAGAAGGTGAATCAACATTTTAAATATAAAAGGTGATTTGTCACACATCCTTTCCTTTGATGCAGGGACTGTTATCGAGTATTCATCTATTCTCAGAAACCATAGCTGACATCTTCCAATTTGTGTGAGCTACTTCATAGCTGATCTGACTGGCCCTTCATCAAAACATTGACACTTTTTAGTCTGTTGGTTAAACATGGTGCATCAGGGCTCAATGCACCCTTGGCAAGATTAATAGTCTTATCATGTGGGTGATTACTGGGTTCCTAATTCTTATTACTCTGCATTATCACCTGTTCCCTTGAGAGGATTCTGTGAGAATTGAGGCTGTGTTTGAGGAAGATTACAACCACTCCCTGATTAAATATATGTTATTTCAAAATACAAATCGAAAAGGTGCAGCTTTCACATGCATGCCATTTAAGAACACTTTTAAAAAGGGGAAATTTTCAATTTAATTATATGTAAGTCATATATTAATATATATAAATAAATAAATAAATAAATATATATATATATATATATATATATATATATATATATATATAGGTTTAAACTGGTTAATTGTTTACATGTTACATAAGTTGAGAGCATGGAGTTCACTAAATGAGCTACAACTCTAATAGTTAATAGATAATGTCACATGAGACGTGTGAACAGAAAATGCATAATGGTAATGATGATAAATGCAACACAGCTTAGTGTCGTTCTCTATAAAAAGTCTTATATTGCATTTGTGACATCTTCAGATCAGATCAAATCTCTGAATAATGTAGATTCCCTTTAATACTGTATGTTGCACAACCCAATTTCTGCAGCCTGGAGCTTTTCACCCCATCTTGTACTTTTTCAGTGTATTTCCTTGCTGATAACAAACAATGTACGCGTACGACATACCTAGAGAGATAATAAGTGGCAATATTATTTTCAGGATAGCTTTTTCTCCTACAAGCACTGCTTTGTTGCATTGTTCAATTTAAATAATCTTCAGTGACATGTGGAAGATGAATTACCAGAAATGATTCTTCTTATAGTGGTGTGTAACAGTCGACTGGGTAATGAGAGTGCACCCTCTCATCCCTCCTTCAATTTTCAACGTTCTTCTTGATTGAATATGAAAGAATTTTAATGAGTCCTTTGCTGGAAATAGCTCTTTTTTATTTGGGACATTTCACTGTGTAAAATATTGGCCGGTATATTGAGCAAAATGCCATGTCATAACATTATACCACCTGCCACAGGATAGATTCCATAGAAGATGATGGGCACACAGAGTCTGGCAATTCTGTGCCATGATTTTAATATTGTAAGTGGGAAAATCAGTTTGAAATTGCTTGTAAGAGGTCAAATCATAAAATGGCATTTCTTTTTACGATGACAGCTGCCCTTATTTAAAGTTTCCCCCTTTTTAGGCCTATTCCCTCTGTATTTTATTTGACTCATCTTTTTAATAAGCAGTGACAAAGGCTTGTGACATAAGCTTAGAGTACTGTTTTGTTACAGAACATAAGCAGAGAAAACAAAAGCTGTTATGGAATGAAGCTGATCAAAATGCACAGAACGGAGACTCAGGAGTCAATTTCATTGCCCATAGTGCTGTTGTGAAGACGGATGGCGACTGTTATCATAATGAGCGTATCATGTAGTGCAAGCCCTGTTGCTTGCTTCTGAGAGATGCTTTTAAACTGCTTTCACTCTTTGTTAGGGTTACAGCCACTAAGTCTTAGCCAGACAAGAAAAGCCAAGATTATCATGCTCAGTGGTGGCTTAAAAACAGAATGACATGAAGGATTTTGTGTCTTTACCTCTGTGTTGTAGGACACTTTTGAACTCCTGAAGGCGATCTCATCACAGCTTCCAAAGAAGTGTTTGTCTATTGGAGGAGGTAGCTTATCTTGGTGCCATTTGAAAACTGAGATGCATTTTCCAAATTCAAACAAGCAGTCAACACCCTAATTGCTTGGGTAGCACATGCCAAAAGTGTTCATGTTTTACAGCAATTGAGGGCACAGTTATGAAATTACTGAAAATTATATTTCTACAAAAATCTGGCAACTGCTTTGACAATATTGTAATAATATAATTAATTTCTATCACTTTTGCCTGTAATGAATTGCAAAACAGCATATGGAATTAAGGGCGTTCGGTGGAATGAATCAATCAAACATCTGGGCCGGGGGTCTCTACCATTACTCCTGATTTAATGTGATAGATACCCTTTCAGAAGACCACCCCAACTCCATTCATCACCTGCGCTTAAGGTTACTCACTATTTCTCAGCTGGCTGGAGATAAGCTCTTACAGCAAAGAATGCACTAATCGTGGAGGGTGTTTTGAGATGAATTGAGTGTGAATGCGTTCAAGATTGTGCCAATGTCTTTTGTAGACGTGTCTATTTTAGTTGATGCATAATTGCTGAAGGCAGAGCTTATAAACGCAGAACAGGGAGGCAAAGAAATATAGAGACAGAAAAACAATGACAGAGCCAAACCAGCCTGAAAACTTAATTGCCTGAAACTGTGTAAATTAAATGTGTTGTTTTGTATGAATTTTAAGTTGCCACTGGTGAGACACGGCAAACAGCATTAGCCTTGACCTGTCCTCCAAGCAAAAAATAAAAGTTTCTTTCGGGGGGAATTACAAACAAGTTTTTTAATTGCTTCATCAGCTACTCATTTTGCAATAAATGGAACAAATGTGTTTAGTATTTTACCCCAAGGAAGATCCATTGGCCTACTAGCTTGTGCTCATGACATGGTGCCCAGTTCTAGTTTACAAGCCCACATTCCATTTATCACACAACAATTTATGTCCACTTCAAAAGGTGACCTAGCACTCATAGCTGATGTATGTCTTTGCCTGAATGTCTCGCTACAAGATGCACAGCTATGAAAGAATCAAAGGTTTATACATTTTTTTCTAAACAGTTTGGAAACTATCAATCAGCTTATACAAAACTGTTCAAAGAACTCGTTTAACATCTGTGCTAAAAAAAAAACACATTGTAGGTTTACAGAACAAACCATATGTAGTGATCAACTTTACTATGCTGTGTACTTTGATATCCTTCCAAGACTGTTTCATTGTGGACTTCATGGCTGCAATCAAATGACTCAGTTGGATTACTCCCATTATTGTAGATTAGTAGCATTAGTGTTAGCAATAGAAGACAAACGCAGGGAATAAATTTGCATCACTGAACAAAATTTAATTAAAGGATTTAGATGAAGTTTGCCTCATTAGCTAATTTGTGTTTTATTGACCCCTTCACTCCTAATGGTCTAGACACTTCCTGTTATATTTGGTCTTTCTTATGCATGGGACATCTGATCACATCAGTTGGGAATAAACCTATGAGGCAAATATTACAATGCATTTTATTACTCAATGCATGAGTCACCTAAGCCTGGGAATTGTTTGTCTGCCTTTTACCTGGAAGCATTTTAAAGCTTTATGATAGTATTTTTTCATATCACTTTTTCTCTTCCCCACTTTTATGAAAGATATTGGTTGTCACCACAGGGCAGACATACATGAGTCTTTCTGTCAAGGCATATTTTTGATATGAAGTGTTTATTGAACACAGCACCTGTCAGCCACGCATTCAGAGACAGTGCCCTGCACAGAGCATTCTTCCCCAAATGTAACATGCTCTCAGAACCTGAGGCTAGAGCTGCAACTCGGCAGGAGTGCTGCTTGCCCTGCAGGCCCCCTATCATATCCCTAGTGGCAGAAAGATGTTAATGAAAACAGATCATTAGGGATAGGCCTGTTTACTCTCTGTTTTTCCCATGCAGAGAATTTGGCCGCTGGAAAGTGAACAACTTGGCTGTCGAACGACAGGATTTCCTGAACTCCCTCTTGCCTCTCACCCCGGAGTTTATACGGAACATTCGCCTCCTGGGACGAAGACCCACTGCTCAGCTAATTACTGACAACCTGATCAGGAAATATGGGACCCATTTTCTACTGTCAGCTACACTGGGAGGTAGAAATGCATTTGTAAGACATCCTCATGACGGTTAGCACAAAACATACAAACCCAGAGGAATATTTTAATGCTCAAATGTTACGCTTTCAAAACACATTTTTACTGGAGATCTCAGTTGTTTTATTTTTGTAACAGTTTGTCTCAGATGCTTCCTAAAATTACAATTTAAGAAATACAAATTAAATTCACATTTAAATCTCTTGATTAAATCTCTTGATTAGAGAGCTAATTTTATCTCGTCAAATCTGAGCACAATATGAGACATTGTTGAGTTGTCTTCTAAAACCCTCGAGAACAAATGGAGACTTAAGCAAAAAAGATTTTATAGAGTTCTGCTTTGTCATTTTGTGATCTATTTTGCATTTCGTATGGAAATACATCATAAAAAGAACATCAGACTAAAAGGCAACTGCAAGTTTTTTCTTGTATTTGAATTGCACTCATGAAGCATAACGATAAAGTTCACGCATATTTACATTTTAATTTGTTTTCCATTAAGCCAAGTAAAATAACTTACACCTGTATCATAATGTATCCATTCATAATGGTATGTTGAGTGGTCAGAACTAGGAAGCAGGTGTATTGCTGAAATACCAGTATGAATTATTGTGGTATGGTGTTGGTATTGATAGTAAACCAGTTAGTATTGATAGTCAACCAGCAGGGACTTTATGACCTAGGACATCTTGCTTCTAAATTATAAGGGTGAGGACACCAGCACCCCAGCATACAGAAGACAACACAACATGCTGGTCTTTTTAACAGCATACCCAGAAGTTAAACAGTAAATGCATTATTTTGGTGTGCTTAAGAATTGCTTCACGTAATGCAATGTACTGGTAGGACACAGTTACTGTGGCCTTCAACGCTCTGAAAAACAAGCAATAGTGTGTATTTAGGCGAGAGCCTAAAACTGAAGATGCAAGTCCTGGCTTCACAACAGAGATCTGCCTGGAATACAGACTGATTGGCAGAGAGAGAAGAATGGAACATATGGACATGAATCTTAATAATCTGATAATGCATAGTTTGAATGACAGGGGTACAGTCAACTGTTTGGACACAACTCACTTAGTTAGAGTGAGGAACTTACACAAAATGGAGGAAAATAATCTTCGAATGCTGCTTGCAATATTCACTTCAGGATCAAAAAATAAAAAAAAAGATTGATCTGCTAATTGTACTATACACAGCTAATCAAACAGGAATGTGGCAACAAAAATTTCTTGCTGAGGGTGCTAACACAGTCAAATTTTATGCAGGGCCGTTCCTGACTAAGACTTCATTTACTGTAGTATCAGAACCATAAAACAATTTTGTTTGCTGAAATAATTTTGTTTGCAGATGCACATAATCAATAAGTATATCGCCTTTATTCAGGGGCTTACGAATGATTTTACATTTATAAGTCTGTTTAATGCAGCTGGCTACAGTTTGATGGTTTTTTGATGACTACTTGCAAAAAGGTGGGAGGGGAATGTAGAGATTTCTAAGTGTGTGTGTGTGTTATGCCTTTTGTTCCTTTAATTAATGTTATTACCGTAAACTATTTCTCTAATGATAGCCTACTGTCTTGATTGTGTAATAGGAGAGGAGGCTTTGACTATATTTGTGGACAAGAGGAAGTTAAGTAAGAAGGCCGAGGCGAACGACTACACCAGTAATAGCACTGCAGTGACTCTGGAGGCCCTTCACCAGCTGGCTGCCTCCTACTTCATAGACAGAGAGAGCACCCTGAGAAAACTCCACCACATCCAGATTGCCTCTACTGCCATCAAGGTATATCATTAGTGAAGTCAAAGCCCACAGCGTTTCTCTTTCAACTGCTTAAAAAATGATCAGTATAACAGTGCATTTTTCTGTTCTATCCCTGTTGTCACGCTCTTGCTGTGAAATCTGTTACACGCTATGAGTGGGTATCAAGAGATCTCCATGCACCACTGTATGACAGGTGCTGTGTTGTGAGAACACTGCTTAAAGTAAACTAGTTCTGATCTATCCATTTATGGTTGCCCTATGAATGCTGGGTAATGAAACAAAGTTATTTTTGGAGCTTAATTTGGGGAAATATTGGAAGAATAAAGGCATACGGTCTTGCCCTATAAGTTGAAGCATGTTTTTCATGTTATTTATTAAGGGTAAGATGAGGCTAAAAACCCACCTTTGACAAAATATATATTATTGTAGGTACCAAAACAGTACTGTATATTTTGTGAAGTAAAAGCCTTAGATAGAAGGCCCTGAGTAGACTAAAGTGATATACTGTAGATATACTTTATGGAAAGGATTGGCAGAGATATGTGATATATCAACAATATTATTTACAATATGTAATTATTTAAATGTTACATAAAAATGTCTTTATATTAAAGTGTATGCTTAAGCACCCACACACTAGATGTTGTGCTGCACCAGAGAACACTGTAATCAATTGGTTATGATGGGGATGGTGGATCAACTGAATGTAAAGGAATACACAATGGTTTCCTACTGGTTTTATTAAGTTTCACCTTTTCTTGCAACACACTCTGATTTAGGCATCTGTCCAATAACACACGGTCAGAGCCTTCTGTAGTATGTATACATACTTAAAATATTACATTTAATACAATTCAGTTATTGTAATTCAAATGTATTTGTTACTTTAGCAAAAGGTGCACAGATTTTGTTTACAAATGAATCTCCATTGCAAATGGAACAGTCAATATTTGCCCGTTTTGCACATCTTTTACAGCAGATCCATTCTCCTAAATTATGAAAACCATTTATTGCACTTCATGTATTCTGCATTTTCCCTCTTTGTCAGTCTAGCAGTGGTGTGGGTGGTCTTTTACAGCAAAATATCTGTTCACTCATTCAGCTGCAACCTGAAAAACTATTGATTCAATCAACAGTAATCACCTTCAACAAAACTGGAAATCGTAAAAAAGCCTTTTGTCTTCAGATATATGTGATAGTTTCAGGTGTTCCCATTAGCAACATCTGCAACATTTTAAAAAGTATTTAACGTTAGATTAAATTACCTCAAATTCATTATTTTGTCATTAAACGCAATGGATCAGGAACATTTCGCAGTAGAGACCCACAGATGTTTAGGAAAGCACTGCGGTGGTTTTTGTTGCATTTTAGTGTTTTGAGAGAAAATAAAACCGGAAGGGTATTCTACTCTGGAGAGCTTTTAGCCTTGTTAAGACCCTGTTATACAGCAAATGATAAAGTTTGCTACAACCAGCTCTAGATATGCTACAATATGCTACAACCAGCTCTAGATGGTCATTAATATCAAGCATTAGAACCAGAATGACAATTATGTTTCTAATTTAGAATGACAATTATGCTTCTAAATTAAATAAATGATTTGCATTCTTACATTGTTTGTCTGTATAAAGTAAAGACAGAAGCAACCTCTTTAACTTTTTACAAGATATGAAATTATGCTTTATTAATTCGTCACCCTATGCTATGTAGTTCTCACACAAACTGATTAATTGCCAAAAATCTTTGCACTGTATGTTTGCCACTGTTAAGCATTCGTGCAGTGCATTATTTGCATTTGCTGTTATACCTTTGTTGACAGGCATCAGAATTACCCATTACATTGATGATGATCAGACAAAGATGTCTGAAAACCCCACAGAGGTTTTACTCAGTCGCGACAATGCACAGTATGGTGCAGGTATGCTTTGATTATATACAACTGTGCTTTCCATCAGCACACCACTGTTGCAGCGCTTACATGTATTTATTACAGTTGGTAGGGCAGCTCTCCAGTGTCACTGCTATGCTTCACTGTTGCTGGTGAGAATAGCAAAAGAGTTCTTTGAGTGACGGCAGCAACCTGCAAGGTCTCCTACAGCGCAACAGAATGAATCGTGAAAGCAGCAGGGGCCCTCGACACGCATCATTTCCGCAGGGTGTTGACCCATGCCTGCATTTCACGGGACAGATGAACGTTCCACAGTATGAATTCCAGATTAAATGCAGCTGGGGAAAAGAATGAGGTTTTTAGCTCCCCCCACTGGGCACCATGGAGGGTAAATTTAGCTATTTCCTTTCTAGAGGAAAAGCCTATTAGTCTGTTGGTGTGCTGGGACTTTATTAGAAAATGGAGGGCGTGTTAGATGCCAGGTCCTGCATTTGTCAATTTGTCGCTCAGGTTGTTTGTATAATGTGTGAAAGCCATTTTGTAATCGTCAAGAATCATTTTGCTCATGATTTGACTTATTCCAGATCAGCCTGGTATTCACCACTGAAGGTACAGACACTCTACAGCAGGAAGACAGACACGGCTCTTTGTTAGTTCACTTCTGAAAAGAATGCACTGTTGACAGACCTTTCTAAGCAAAACCACCCATTGTAAATCTTAAATGTGTTTGTCTAGGTGTGCTTTCACAGGGAAATTACAAAGAGGGTTACTTGTGCCTGTGATTGAAGTTTTAGTATGTCAGTGAATGTCCATCATGTAGTGTTTGTCTGTGTGAAATTGGAGAAAAAAATAACAGCTATCCTAAACCTACTGACTGATATTTACTCCCAGACCAAAAAAAAGTAATCTGACTGCTCCAAAAATAGCATCTCTCTACGCTGTGTGGGTATCAACAGCAGACTGTTGATGTCTCACATTAAGCCAGAATCACATATGTCCAGGTGGCCTATAATCTGCCATTACAAGGTATTTTGTGACAGACAAAGTATCTGAGTAACAGCTGTTATCTGTAAAGAGAATCTAATATCACTCCCTACCTGTTCATCAATCAGTTCTTCTTTTCCATATGGCACATCATATGGTGCATTAAATAATAAAGAGATATATTATATGATTGCATCAGGTGCGGTTGTTATTAAATCCATTGCAGCTTAGCAGTTCAAACTCTCAGGTTGAGTTTAGCGGAAGCCATCACAGACTGTATGTATGCTATTCCAAAACAACAGAAGCTTCAAAGGTCGGGGTGATGTCAAAACCTGTCATAAGCAAACGAACACATACCATAAACCCAGTTAACAGGGAACTTTCTCAGAATGTTGGCCAACATTATCTTAAAGTTTTTAAAGTTATCAAAATCATTCCTGCAATAACATTAGAAGACCATTTTGTAACGTTTTATATCATATCAAAAACATTATTATTAAGTTGTTATTGTTAGTAAAACGTTTTAAAAACAGAATAAAAACATTACATTAATAATGTTCTTATCACCAACAAAAACATTAAAACAAAGTCTAAAATTCAAATTCTAAAACACTGAATGTTCCTAACATTTAATGAAAACATCAGGGAAGTGTTTCTACAACCTATAATTGTTAGCTGGGAATGCATGCGCCTCAGAGTTCCACATTTCCAGCGTCAGACTTTTCAGTGGGTTTGTGATAGAGTGGCAGAAGACAACCTTGTCTCACCTTATCTAGCTGCCCGTCTAGCAAAGATCTCGAATGACAGGCCGGATCGAAAGAAATCGCTGAACTGATGAAGATTCACCGGCACCATGAAAGAGAAAAGTGTGAATCAATTACGCATGCTTTTCTGTGTCATGAAGAGAGAGGGGTGAGTGGAAAGCAGGAGAAAATTCAGTGATCTTATATTGCAGATGTGGATTATAGCAGAGCTTGCAGTAAAGGTCAATTGAGCTGCTTAAGTCAATACAGCTATGCAGAATCTAGCCATCATTAAATACCGAACTCTACACTAAGGTTAGACATTTTGCAACACAGAGAGCAAAAACTGCTGTTTCTCGTGTGTGTGTGTGTGTGTGTAAAAAATCTAAACAAAGTGGATCTTTGATTAAATACATTAACGGAGGAAGAGGAATGCTTAGCTTCTCCTTCAACTTAATGATTCAATACAACGAGAAGTAGTCTAGGTCATTATCAAGAGAACTAAATCTACTGTATTATCATCATGTAAGCACAGGAAGTCATAATATTGCATCTATTCATAGGCAGACTGGTTTTATTCCCTGTTAAAGGAGGTTTGAAATTAAGGTTAGGGATAAGTCTGTATTGTATGTTCAGTGTCAAGCTCAAACCTTTTGTCCTGAACACCAAACAAAATATGTTTTTTCTTCTTTATACTCCAGGATTATATGAACAGGTGAAATTGAAACTCACAAAAGTATAACAAAAAACAGACTATTTTCACACACTGTATCATGGGAATCTTATGATGAAATTGATAACTGTGGTCTGAATTTCGTTTCCCAGGTAACTGAAACCAGGACTGGCCCTCTTGGTTGCAGTAACTATGACAACCTTGATTCTGTCAGTTCTGTACTGGTTCAGAGTCCCGAAAACAAAGTCCACTTGCAAGGTATAAGATGTTGCTCAAACGTGTTTAGTTCTGATATTGTTATGTTGCTTTAATAACAACTGCAAATATAGAATTTTGCATTATAGAATTTCATGCAATATAGAAATCTGAATATAGAAAAGTATAATTACTTTAAAGCTGGACTCCTGTAGCTCAGTGGGTGGAGTATTACATTAGCAGCACAACAGTCATGGGTTTGATTCACAAGGAACACACATAGTAATAATACGTATACCATAATTGTACAGTAAATAGCTTTGGATAAAAGCATCTGTGAAATTCATAAATACAAATAATTGCAGGTACCCATGCACCTGGTGATTGCATGTCTGTCTTTAGTCTTTAGCAAACCAATTTACTGGCTATTTGCATGTGGTCACTTATGTGATTATAATACTTTCCCCCTATCATTTTTCATAACAGTCTTTCTTTTCTCTGTAACTAAAGGGTTGCAGGTCATTCTGCCAACCTATCTAAGAGACACTTTTGTCCAAGCAGCTCTTAGTTACATCGCCTGCAACGGAGAAGGAACTTTTGTCTGTAGAAACAATGACTGCTGGTGCAAATGTGACCCTAAATTTGCAGAGTGCAACTGCCCCTACACAGACATTCAGGCCATGGAGGAAAGTCTTTCACGAATCTCTGAATCATGGGCCCTTATCTACAAGGAATTTGAAGATTCAGGTAGGAAATAAATGTCAACGACAGGAAAAAAGACAAACGAGGGGCTCAATCGCATGTTGCACAATTACGTCTATGAACATCCTTCTCTACTCATGCAATGTGATTTATGCACCAGATTGAGTATATATCAACAGCTTTCACTGAGTCCTGACATGTCACACTATGCCCTTCTGTGGTAGAGTTAACATATTGCTGTACAATATGTTGAGAAGGATTAATCGCCCATAAAATGGTTTATTGCCTGTCCAGCTTTCATCAAGCATATGAATAAGAGCACTTAGCAAAATGTTTAGCTACTGTAATACTGCCTCCTGAGGTCATCCCACAGAGACCATTAAAGCCTGAGCAAAATTAAAATGCATAGCTTTTATTTTTCTTTTACCCTCTCATCTCCTTTTCTTCCTAAAATATCTCAAATTGCAATTACTTTTAAAGTTTATGTTATTAAAGCCATCAGAAAGTGGCAAGAAGTGGCTGGCGTACACACATTCTCAGGTGTCATAAATGTGTCCTCCTATGAGGGATATCAAACTTGTTCTATGTTCTGCCCCATCAGCTCAAATAAAATGTTCAAAGCGTTTCTCTGAAAAAAGTTTCTTCTTCAAAGTCTTTCCTGGCTCTTTAGTAAAACTATTCCTTGTTATTGTCAAGCAGAGTGATAAAAGATGATGTTCCTCTCATTCAGTCAAGTTTACGTGACAACGCTTCTGTATTTAAAATAATTTGTTTTTTTCCCTCAATAGATGAGTTCAAAACATTTCTGATGAGGCTGCCTCAGAATTTCTTCCTCAATTCCTCAATGATCCAGCATTTGTGGTCGCTGGATGGTGTGTTTCAGAGACGCTATGAGCAGCTGGAAAGCAGCATGAAAAGTCTCTTTTGGAGAGCACAGCGAGTTGCATACAAGCTCTTTAGCCTGAGCAAGAGGTGCCAGAAGCAGCCCCACATCAACTTACCGCGTGAAAGGTGCGCAGAACTATCTCATTATCTTCACATTGTTGTGGTGATAAATACACTTATACTTAATTTAGAAATGGAATAATACCCCCAATTACTGTACCCAGAGAGGGGACTCTGTGTGCAGTGCTTGTCACTATTATTGCTTGTGTTCTTGAGTGGCACACAGACTCTCTGGGATAGAGAAATGCTTGTCAGTCTGGTTTCAAAGCAATTGAAAGGCTTGTGTACTTCCTGTACACAACGAAGTGTACAGGACGCCACTCACAAATAAGCAGTAAGTGATTGATTTCTGCTACTTAGTTAGGTTCTGCAGACAGTTAGGCCAAAAAAATCCCAGTGGGGATGATAGTATAGTTTAACTCACAATCAATAAAACCAGAGTTGGTTTAGGGAAGTCTGTTCAATGTTCAGAATTTGCACTTGTTTATCTGTACTATATCATACAGTTCCATTGGTATCAGTTTGTTACTGTACTTTTTTCATTTGTTGGTTTGGAAAAATATGAAGAAATTAACAGTTTGTAGGCAAAAGCAGAGCTTGGCTTTATTTAGTGTGTGAGTGCAAAGTTCAGAAATTCAGTAGCGTTGTGATTCAGTAGTAATATTGTGATATTGTGAATGTAAAACAGAGCAAATTTTAAAAGTTTTCTTTAGAGCATGTAAAATAAAATACAGTATATGTATAATAATACATATGGAGGCCAGCATGTGGGGGAATTTGTAGTTAATTGTATATGACATTTCTTTCTGTATTCGCTTAGGTAAAGGCAATTGTTTTTTTGCAAATGATGTCACAGATTTTACTTTATTTGCTTTCTCTGTCGTTTTTATCACAATAAACATTAAATCTTTTGATTAGGCATATTTTAAAAGTTTACAGATACATTGTTTTACATGCATCATGCATAGGAAACTTTTTGCATTTGTCTTTGACTTTTTATGCATTAAGGTAGGCGCCTTGTATTTTTTGTGTAACAGAGTTATCATTATGGTAGTGCTAGTTTTAGCTGCTGCTGCTGCTGGCTGGCTTCAAAAACATGACAATTTAATTTGATCAGTTATCTTTTAAGACAGACTAACTAAACTAATTTATCTTGTCTTTTCTACAAAACAGGCCACAGTCATATTGGCTGAACTACCTCCAGTCTTTACTCTATTGCTCGGAGAACAACCAGCTGGGCTCCTTCTCAGAAGGGCTGCGCACTTGCATTTGTGCATATGATCACAGTTCCTGCCAAGTTCCTATACCGTGCTCTGTGGGAGAAGGTGCCGCCTGTGCTGCTTGTGCTACTGACAACCATACTCGCTGTGGAAGTTGCAACCCTGGCTACATGCTAAGTCAAGGGTCCTGTCGACCAATGGTGGCAGATTCCACAGAGAACTACCTGGGCTTTGAGACTGATCTACAGGATCTGGAGCTACGTTATCTCCTTCAAAGAGCTGATCGACGCTTGGAGGTCCACGCAATTTTCATTAGCAACGACATGCGCCTGAATAGCTGGTTCGACCCTTCGTGGAGGAAGAGAATGCTGCTTACCCTAAAGAGTAACAAATACAAATCTAACTTAGTGCACATGCTCTTAGGCATCTCCCTTCAAATTTGCCTTACTAAAAACAGCACTCTAGAACCTGCCCTCACGTTGTTCATAAATCCCTTTGGAGGAAGTCACTCGGAGAGCTGGTTGATTCCTGTAAATGAAAACAATTTTCCTGATTGGAAGTCTGCTAAGCTGGATCTTCCACTGGAGTGCTTTAACTGGACCCTGACTTTGGGCAACAAGTGGAAGACCTTCTTTGAGACTATTCACATTTATTTGAGGAGCCGCATCAAAACTCCAGGCACGGGAGCCAATGAGAGCATTTATGTGGAGCCTTTGGAAACAACCGACCCTACTAGAAACCTGGGCTACATGAAGATCAACAGCATTCAAGTGTTTGGTTACAGCATGCATTTTGACCCAGAAGCGATTCGGGATTTGATCTTGCAACTGGATTACCCATACACACAGGGCTCGCAGGATTCAGCCCTGCTGCAGCTGTTGGAAATCAGAGACCGGGTGAACAGACTCTCTCCACCAGGTCAACAGCCTCTGGACCTGTTCTCCTGCCTGCTACGTCACCGGCTCAAGCTAACACCTAATGAGGTGGTGCGTATACACTCCTCACTTCAGACCTTCAGCGCCCGCCTCCCCAATTCTCTGGATTACGAGACCACCAAACTCTGCAGCTAACAGTTAAAGTACCCCAGCTGACTGACAGCAATAGAACAATTGTAAAAAATCAAAGCAGACTGTTAATGAGTTAAAGCTGCGATGTTTTCCAGAAATGAAGTCACTGAAATATTTTGTGAATTTACACACACTGCATCATCTTACACAAAAGGACAGACTCATTTTTATTATATAACAGAACACGGAGATCAAAGTGACAGGATTTTAAAAATATATGAAGTGTTTGTAATTTTTATATGTTTTTTTGCTTCAGTAACAGTGTGCTTTCTTCTGAAAGAATACAGTGATGTCAGTCAATTTTGTAGATAAATTGTTATTAAAACATCATGGTTGTAATTAAGTAACGGTTGCTTTATTTATCAGCCTATTTTTATTGCTAAATAGCATTTTGGTTTTGGAAAATGACAGACATTTTGTATTTGCAAATGAGTGCACTTAATGAAAAATTAAGTACAATGAATATGATGTAAGACTTCGATAAAATAATAATGAAACAGATTTATTAATATAATGATGTTACAGCTTGTTCAGTCTGTGTTCTGCCTTTTTATTCAAGTTTTATTGGAAGGGAGGGTGTTTGTGAATGTTAAACGTCCAGAATTTTGACTGTGTTACTGGTTTTGGTTTATGTATTTATAGACACAGTGTTCTGTATATTAGCACCAAGGTGTAGAATTCATATGTTTTCATAATCCCCTGCAGATTTTACAGATACCCCCGTGTTCAAGGAACCGTGCCATTTAATGTCATTTTAAACCACTGTGGGACAGTAATACTAGGTTTAAATTGGCCTACAGACTATTTTTACCACTAATCTTATAACAAATTCCTTAAAAAGCTGAACATATAAAGCAGTATAATGCACCCTCCATTTTATATCATGCACTGTTAAAGCAGGACGTGAGTTTTACAAAGGATAAATGCATTTCTACATGCGGTGATTATGAACAGTCTAATCTATGTCTATTGACAGCAGTTAAGATGCAATGTATTCAGCTGTGTTTTTCTTTGATATTTTTGGGTCCTCTTTAAGTACACTTACTTTCATTTAATATCTCTATAGTTTTCAAATTTAGAATTTGTGTGTTTATTTTTAGTTTTCTTCATCAGAACTACTTCTTCAGAACAAAATATATACATCTATAAATAATATTAAATTATAAATTAGCCTTACATTGGAATGTAACAGTGACGTCGAACTGGGGCAGAGATTATTGAATCCAGTGTGCCTTTGTGAATATATAGTGTACATATATAGAGATTTTCTTTACATTGTTTTGTGCTTGGTATATAATCCACACATTTCTCATGTTCACACTTGTCATAAATGAAATGAATGTTTTTATCAGTTCAGTTATTTCTCACTTTTCCTCGCATTACATCCATTTAGACAGTGTTAATGCTAATTAGTTAGTGTTAACATACCAGCTGTTGACAAATTACATTAATACTGACAAACAAAGTGTCAGTTGCCTCTTCAAATTCTGTGTTCACACGTTCTACCTAGAATTAGCACAATAAATAAGTTGAATCTTATCTAATTCACTTAGCTACCTTCTTTTTTAAATTTTATTTGTTCTTTTGCAGAATAATAAAGACAACTTTATCTTTAGTCATAAAAGAAGTATATTAATTCCAGGAAAATTGAATTTCAGGAACAAACGAGGGATTCTTAGGTAGGAACTGACCATCACACCTAATAGCCCATAATTTATTATGAGTTTTTAATGCATTTAATGTCCCCAAGTCATGTTAGTACAGTGATTTTACAACAATTTAGAATATCTAAAAGACTGCATTCTCATGTAGGTGGTTTTGACCTTTTCAGAACTACCAGTTAAGAGATGATGGGCAGGTGCTTTTCTAGGGGAGCCTCTTGGTTTACCCATCAAGGAAATATTCTCCACAAAGCTGTTTTACATCGTACAAAATCTAACTTTGCCCAGATTGCATAATGTAAATGTCAAAGAATTGTACGCCTTGGAAAATCGCACGTGTGCACACAGGCTAACTCGGAAGAGAGGCTGCACATAAGACGGTAAAGAAATCTTTTTCTTTAATCTAAGACAGTAAAGAAATCTCAAAAATGTTTTTTGAGAGAAAAAGTACATAACCTTCTTGGAGCAAAAAACACTAGTTTTTTCACTTCCTCCTTCGAGGATCCAACCGCAATGCAGTTACTGCAACATTTGCACATGTGAAACACCTCACGCTGTAGCAATTACTCTCCGAACACAAATGACCAAGAAACAGTCATTGCCAGAATGCATACACAAATCACCTGCATGCTGCACAGCAGCCTGCAAAATGAGAGTTTGTCAGCTGAGCAGAAAATGAGTCGACACGTTATTGTAATGACAAATATCACAATAAGAAATAGCTAAACATTACATAGGCAATCAGTCATTCCCCCGTACTGGCAAAACAATTCATCATTCTGTTGTAATTGTACAGAAATAGCTGTGGAAAAGAAAAGGCTGTGTGTTGTGTCATATTTGCACGGCACCAACCCTGATGAAGATGGAAAACTCTCCAGCACAGTGAAGAGATTAAAGAAACCTGGCGTATATAAATTGAGTAGATTTCTTCTTGTTTTGTGAAGAACTCAGACCCAGCTAACAGCGAACATTTTTAGAATGTTGGCTAATGTTCTCTAAAAGTTCTCATTTTATAACATTTTTCTCATAAAAATGTTTATAACAAGTTCTACTAACGTTACTGCACAAATGTTTTTATGAGAACTTATAACATTTCAAGAACATTATTTATTTTAAGTTGTTAGTGGAACATTTTAAAAATGTTACAGAATTAACAACCATTTGAAAAATGTTCTTATAACCAAGCATATCTTCTTGAACTATCCTAGAACTTTCAAAATAACATTTTTAACATTTTTGTTACTTAACAAAAATGTTATGGAAACATTCTTACAACCTAAAATTGCTAATGCTTGCTCAATAGTGGCCATTTTGTCTCTTCAGACTCAATGTAAACATTGTTATGTTCTTACTGATCCATCTTCAGCTTGAATTGCAATTTGACACTAACTTTATCTTGTGCTTTACTGTAGGTTTCTGGAGGAGCAGATACTGCAGTGAGCAGGACGCAGATGAAGGTAGCCGTCTGCTGTCAATAAATCAATTCGCAGCTTTATTGCCTGAGAGAACAAAAATACCGACAAAGATTCCGCAGGGGGATCAATGGCATCAACATGCACCAACTCATAAACCAGTGGCATTTTGTTTCCTGGGGCCAGGCCCATATCAGCATCAATTTATTAGCCACACTGTCCTTTCCACTTCATGTGGTTTGTATGACCACAAATCAATCTTGATTTTACATCCAATTAGAATTTACTATTGCAGTGAATGATTGTAGTCTCTTGGCTGTCAATGGTGGGAATGAGCTTTATGTACACATTAAACAGAATGATTCACTTATTTTGTATAAGGACTTTGAATATTGATGAAGGATGTGTCAGAAGTGAATTTATTGACAAGAAAGTTATCTTGAAGTATACGCATTTTGGTTGTGCACTGAAGTTTGAGTTCTCCTCTGCATGCCAGTTTGGATTTAAATATTGGCAACCAGAAGTCAAAAACTATAACAATTAAAATATTTATATTCACTGAAATCAAATAAAATATAGGCATAAATACTATTTTAAAAACTTAAACCAAATAAAACTTTTAGGACTAAACCGAAATATATTTAACCTGAAGCACTTAAATAATTAACTGAAATAAAAACTATAAAATAAAACATTAAACATTAAAAATAAAATAATAAAATGACAAAAGCTCATATCAAGTCAGCTAAAAATGTAACTAAAATAATAATAAAAATATACATTTAAAAAATATAAAAAGATAACTCAAAATGTTAATTAAACTTTAACAACTCGGCTGGAAGTGTCCAAGACAGAACTTCTGATAATCCCGGCCAACCCATCATTAGTATACAACTTCACAGTTCAACTTGGATCATACACTCTTACACCTACTCAGTCCATTAGAAACCAGGAAATCAGGAAAATCAGACTATTCCTGTTCAAGCATGCAATGCAGCTCCAAGTCCAAGCACTCGAAATATGTAGGCTGGACTACTGCAATGCGCATCTGGCTGGCCTTCCAAGCAATGCAACCAAACCCTTGCAAATGATCCAGAATGCTGCAGCGCGTCTGGTCTTCAATCAACCAAAAAGAGCCCATGTCACACCTCTCCTGATCTTACTCCACTGGCTACCTGTAGCCAGCCGCATCAGATCAAATTAAATCTCTGACCCTTGCCTTTAGGACAGTCACAGGAACCTCACCCTCCTACCTCAACTCACTCCTTCAGACTTATGTCCCCTCCCGCCAGCTATGGTCTGTTAATGAGTGACGTCTGACTGTTCCCTCACAACGAGGTACCAAATCATTCACTAAAATGTTCACCTTTTTTATTCCTTTGTGGTGGAATCAACTCCCATCCTCCACTCGATCCGCTGAGGCCATCACAACCTTCAAAAAACAACTCAAAACACACCTGTTTCGCAGACACCTGACTAATCCCTAATGCTCTGATATTCTTTCCTACATATAATTATTAAACAAAAACCCTGTTCATCTTGACACTAGAAGCAGAATACAATATCTACTTGTAAACGTAGCTTAGTAGACTTGTCTTGTTGGTTCTTAAGGCAAAATGTTTAATACTCTTGTCTTTTGTCAAAAAGTGTCTGCTAAATGAACAAATGTAAATGTAAAACCTGCAAGTTCCATGAAACAAGAGTTGCCAAATTTCAAACTTAAACTTACTGCAGCTTTAAATAAACAACAGCTAATTTGAAGTCAAATACATTTCACTTACCCAAATAAGCAAGATGTTCTCAAAGGCCCAGGGTCCTAGAGGAACTTAGAATAATTCTTATAAACAAACAACAATAGGACAAAAGATGACTGTCACTGATTTGAAAAACACAGAGGAAAATGTATTACTTTTAAAATGGGCCCTTTAGGGAATTCAGGACGCTCTGCTGGCTAACATAAAAAAAATGGAAAAAAATAGGTTAAAAAAATATAAAAGGACACTGCTGAGCCGAAAACCGAATGGTGTTTGTGGGACACGAGGAAATGAAACGAGTGACTTTGACAACCTGGCCAATTTCAACATTGGCCAACATTCGACACCCCTTCCAGTCTCTCTCTCCCTGTATATATATATATATATATATATATATATATATATATATATATATATACATATATATATATATACATACATATATATATACAAACAAACAAACAAACAAACAAATAAATACATACATACATACATACATACATATATAAATAAATATATAAATATACAAATATATATATATATATATATATATATATATATATATATATATATATATATATATATATATATATATATATATATATATATATTATTTATTTACTTATTTATTTATTTAAAACATATTCCCAACCTGCAAGATTTTCATTAAACTACATCCTCACCGGTCTCTCCTAATAAAGCTAAAATATAGTCCTACATCATCCCTCTTGATCACAACAAGTGGAAGGAGTCCCTGAGGGATTGGTCTGCACCTACTTAAAAATGAACTGTTTTATGTGCCTAACTGTAATGAAGAGTCAGAGGAATTTGGAAATTTGCATCGAGTTCCAAGAATGCAGCTATATACCACTTTGCAAATTAATAAAGTGAAACCTGCAGAGCGAGGCAGACTACTTAACTCATAATAGACCCTACACCTGAGTGCCAGCCACTTTGTGTTGCCTGTGAATATGTGGCATGGTTTAAAGCAATCGGCGTTGCAACCTCAGGCGAGCATTATACTTAAAACCTTTTATACAAATATGTGCCATGCAATTTGCATATATCCGTTTGTTTGCTTTAAAGAGTCTTTAAAGAGTTCTCTCAGCAGCATGGCTAAGTTGTGATCCTCATGCACACAAGCGACAAGTAAAATCGTTTTGTGATTTTGAGAGTTAAAACACAGAAGACTGATTTTTGATCCATTTAGTTGTTCTCACAAATAAAATTCAGTCAAAATAAAGGTTTTGCTGGGTGAGGAGGTGATTGTGAATCAAGCTCAGCCAGACAGAAACAAATATGCCGACAAATACAAAACTAGCTTTTATTATTGCTGAACATTACAGTTTGTTTTTCTTTGACTTACTACAGAAAAAAATAAAGCTCCAAAAAGATCATTTGTTTTGTTACCTTTTGTAACATTTCATGATGACACCACAAGCTATTTGGCACGGAAAAGTTTATTATTGCTATTTCATTGACCCACAGAAGTTAAATTCTGATGTTGGTGTAGTCAGCTTCAGACAGAAGCTTGTACTCATCAAGACACAAGAACGTTGTATTAGCTTTCCAAAGATTAGACATTTGTGAAAAGATTTTATAAAATTTAAGACAGATTGCTGAAGAGTGTTAAAATGTTCCTGGATGAGGAGTCATCCTTCATCTGTACACTCAAGCAGCACAAGTGTATATTTGGCAAATGTCAAAAGCTACAGACCACTTTATGCAATGAAGGATCTTGATAGCACCGTGACAGCAGGCCGCATTCTTCTGACATTGATGTTTCTCATTACTTTTCCTTTTTACAGTTAACTGAACACATGAGGTATTGTGAGGTAACATCAGTGTGATGGACTTCTGAAATGAGAAGACAGGTCTATTCTCCGCATTTTCCTTTTTGGTCCAATATAAAGTCATGCTCCAGTCTATTGTTTGCTGTTTATACACTTCATATCAAAAAATAAATCAGGTTGGGTATATAAAATGCTTGAGATCAAGTTGTATAATTAAAGAAACAAACACATATGTTAGTGTATATATATTGCTCAAAGCATACCTTCATATTGTGAACAGTTTTATTGTGAAAAGTTTAATATATGTAATAGCATGTATCTCTGTATATTTGCAATAATACTACTTTTATCTTGCGTTTGTTTGTTGTAATGTGTCAGATTGTAAGGACTCTGTAGCCCTTACAGCTCACCTAGCTCCTCAGCCTGTGCTGAATATGGAAATGGAGGTTTTTTTTGGAGGTGACAGACTATGAATCAGTTTTTCCTTGAATGCAATGTGCAAACATTCATCATCTCGGCTGTGATTTAGCATTCTCTTTGAGAGCATGTGTGTGACATATTTACTCTCTCCTAAAAGTGTTGCAGTAGGTGTTGTGTTGAGCACAATTGAGAAGATGGGGTGAATGGCCCTGTTGGGTACACGACTGACTAACTGATCTCAATATGTAGCACAAAATACTGATAACTTTACATAATAAATTAGAACTGTGCAAACAGGTAATGTATACATAGACTGGAGCTAAATTATACCAATGAGATTACTTACGGTATGAAATATGTAGCACATGTTTTTTAATCTGACTTTGCAGCAGGAGCAAATAATCAAAAGCGCCTGTCACGAGTGCTGAAATTTGGTCTGCTGTGTTTGTGGAAGTGACAGAGTCAGACAAATTTTATTTCAATGGGGAAAATGGGCTGATATAAATCTGCTACAGAACACAAGGCAAGTATCCATTACAGCACTCAGCACAATAGTTGTACCGGTAATGGCAGGGACCCAGAAATGAACATTCTGTCATTATTTGCTCACCTTTGTGTTGGCCCAAACCTGCATGTATTTCTATTTTTCTTCTGTGGAACACAAAACGTAGGAAAAGTAGGCGGCAAAGCAACATAGCCTTCCCTGTTTGAACACACAGGAAGTCCCACCCCAAAAACTATACTATTGGTTAAGCTAGAGGCTGACATATGGGACAGTTATGTTTAAATGATTAAATCTTAACGAAACAGTGACGCTGCAGGAATGGCAACAAAGCAAACTCAACTAAAACATGCAGTATGATGTTTAATTAGTGAGTGGAAAAACAACTTGCTTTAAGTTAGAAAAAGCTGCATTTCTTTGCCTTCCTGGGTGATCATGGTGTACATTTATGCATTTGGGGGCGCTTTTATCTAAAGCAACTTACAGGGCATTGAGGATTCACATTTTGTCAGTATGTGTTCCCAGGAATCAAACCTGCAACCCCTGTGCTGCAGTGCAAAGCTCTACCCATTAAGCTACAAGAACAGTGTTGTATGGACGCTACAGCACTGGAGGATAGACATTTATTTGTCAAGTTTCACAAAGTCATCTAAAAAGGAACTTTAAATAAAGCCCTTTACTGGCTCCGAAGGGTTGAAAGAGGGTTATTCGCTGTGAAGGAGCAGGCTGATCCTAGTTGACTCCCAACATTGTGATGCATACACAATTGCTTTTAATGTCAAGTGCCCGAGACACTTAAGACGAACTATTCTCTCAGCTGTGCTGAAGCATGTGATGGCTCTGCTCTAGATGTATAACAGCCAGCAGCCCATGACTCAACCTTATCATCATTACCTTAATCACAACTGATTCAAAATGATCTAGAATTATTTGCTGCTTATTCTTCATGTACACTCAGAGCCACCAGCCACCTGTAAACATTAATTATAGATCCATTAAAAAAAAGACAGACCAGTGATGTAGTCATTATAGAAAGCCGGTATGCATCTCTTCTCATAATTAGTATGTGAGGGGTGTAACAACCCTCCTGTCTTTGTGTTCTGAAAACACGCATGTCATCTGGTTATGGGAACTTTAGATACTTGCAGTATTTTCATGTGCCAATAAAGTTTGCATCTGTATTTCAAGAAAGAAAAATTGGTATTCAGCATGCGTTTTCTTTGAATTAAGATGACCTGAGGGGAAGAAGTCTTTCTTCAAACAAATTTTGCATGTATTTTATCTGTAATGCATTGTGTTCATTTTCCCAGCATGCTTTTGTGCTTAAATATTTATTTCTATAATCATTTTGAAAATGAAATATGAATGATTTATTTCAATTCCATGTCATTTGTCTTCGATCCTTTAGGACCGGAATTGTGCATGACACATTTGTGAACAGCACAAATGCCTTTTTAGGCAGCCAATTAATTTTTGATTTCAGCAGGGCAAACTTTTGGCCTATGCCCAAACAGTCCTTTCTCCATAATTAACAGAGAACTTAGCAAAACCAAGGTCTTTGAATGTGATATTTAAGCAGGGTTGCTTTCCAGGATTTCTTTGACTGGTGTGCTAAAGCTGTATAACAAAATGTTTTGTATTACAAAAGTGTGTTTCGCTGAATGCTTAACCCCAAACAACCAAGAACTCTTAACATTATATACAGAACTCATCTATAACAAGTATTATCTATAACAAGTATTATAACAAGTATTAACAAGTACAACATTATAGATCAGTTTTCAAGGACAAGTCTATCTTTAGTCAATATCAGCATATCACCTCTGATCAAAGTTTTTGTATAGGCCAGACTTGTAAATATAAATCCGTCAAACATTCATCACTTGTTCTCTGAGAATGTTAACAGTGCTAAAAAGAACAGTCTCTGTTTATTGTCTTGTTTAGCTCATTTAAATTTCTGAGTTTTTAAAGATGCATTTGTTGCAGGATGACACTTCTTTCAGTTTTGTTCATCATACTATATATGGCACATTTGACTGAAGAGTTCATAGCCGAGAGGCAGAAGCCCTTGTGTTTTATTTTCTTTCAGAAACCCATTTATCTTCAGCTTTGAAATTGTGATTCTGTGTGTAATGAAACATTAGAGTTAATGTTGCAAATCCACTTAAGTCACTTTCTTTTGTTCAGTTTCCTTTCCTTTGTTATCCTCTTGTTACAAGTGAAAATATCTTTCATATTTACTCAAGGGAAAGAAAATTGAAAAATACTAATAAAATACATTGAATCTAACTTCTCTTTAATAAAACAAAACAGTAGGTTATTATGAAACAATGCTCAGGGTTTATTATTACAGCACCTCTCTGTGGCAAAATTGTTGTACAGCAACAATCTGGAGCTTTTCAATAATTCACACAAACTTCCATTATTATTTAGATCTGATTCTACATGGATGAAGCTCGCTCTTTTCAAAATGAGAGTCGTTCCCCAGCCCCTTCTTCAAATGCTAATAGCTGTAATCTAAAATTTATAAATGAGCTCATGTATATCATATAATATAGTGCAGTATAGCTAAGAAGAGCAAGAATTGCTTCTTCCCTTTTATCGATTGTGTAATCAAAATGACAAAAGAAGCTTTTAGGCTGGCAGGTCACCTCGCGAAGGCAGCAGGAATATGGCATTTCTGAGGTAAGCTTCAAACAACATCCCATTAAAAAGAAAAATATACAAACAGTAACACACATAACAGGAAAACACTGCTGGTGCAAAACTTTGCTTTCCTCCAGTTTTATCAAGTACAGTATATTCATGCTGTGGTATAATGAAAGATTTTTTCTAGAATTCTGAGTGACAAAATCCTTTGTAAAATGTAACTTTGCTTCCTTCCAAATAAAGTAAAAAAAGGGGTTCCAATTAAGGTTAATTTAAACATAATAATTGGTAGATTTCATGACCACATTTTAAACCTATTGAAAGTGACATTTTTAGCAGATATAGTAATCCATACCCTAAACATGACCTCTGCATTTAACCTATCACTGATGAGGAGTGAACACACACTGCAAGTTGCAAACACACACACACACACACATGAAGCAGTGCTGCGCCCGGGGGCAATCAGGGGTTATGTGTGTTGCTCAAGGGCACTTCAGTTGCTACCTGCAGCCACTGGAATCGAACCAGCAACCATCTGGCTACATTTCTGGATTCATTAGTTCCATGCCTGCATCCCTTGAGAAGAGAAAGGAGTACAACGTTATATTCTTCAAATGGGTATAGAGATTGTAGTTCTATATGACATGTATTGAGTTCTGTGTTGTAGTTCTACTTTTTTGGGTTGTTTTATGAAATTTCAGTATGCTCATTATAATAAATTAGTGGTACATAAAATTGTATTTTTTACACATTTTATAGCCATAGCATCTAAATGACCAGAATATGTATCCTGAACTGAGAAATGAGAAAAGTTAAGTGGTGAGTCTCTGCATTTGCATTGAGTGATGTAGATTTGTTTGTGATTGAAGACGCCCCTATTTGTCCACCCAGTGGATTCTGGAAGATCAATTTTCATCTGCAAAGTTGAAGTATTGCATTGACCTCTGAAGTCGACAACCCAAGATTACATTGACATCTGCTGTGTGGATCTCAGAAAAGCTAATTAATCCCTGCTGACTATGTTTTTGAGGGACTGTTCCAAAAGTGTCCAACCTCTCAAATTCACTTTGACTTCACACATCAGTCCTGTGAAGTCTGAAATTCGTTGATGTCAATTTAACAAACCACCTCAAAAAATGATCTAGTTACAAATGCGTGGACTATTTTTTGTGAACTGTTATATTACAACCTTTGCAGATTATGTTGCTCAGGTTAACTTACTACTGAGAAAACAGGCAACATTAATATAAAGAAAATATAAAGCATCCACACTGCTTAAACAATGTCACTCCCACCTTCTAAAAAGTCCTTGAGGGCTTTATATTGCTCATGATTTTTCTCACTTGACATTTGCAATTGTTATTGTAGTGCAAACACAGAACCTCACTAATATTTTTGAGGGTTCCTTGTGGGATGTAGCAAGTCCCAAAATCATATATTTATTGCAGTTTTTGAGAAAATTTGCTAATTTATCGCACCTGTTTGGCCAAGTGAAGTTTGCTCTCGGCAAAATTAGCTTTTATCATGACGACGCTTGTAAGCTGTTCTGAGGGGAACAAAAGTCCCTTTCCGCCTGTCATTTTTACACAGTCTGTTGTGTTCGACTGTTGAGTCCAGGGAAATCATCTAAAAGTTGTCTACATACAGAATGCACCTTTGAAGCAAGGTGCTGTGATCTGCAGGCAAACATTCATCTGGCAGTCTTTGCTCTGACATGTAATGTCAAGCAAAAAAAAAATTTAAGCACCAATGTCAACATAACCTGAAGCAGGCAACGACAGTAGTGTGTATGCAAAAACAAACAAAATGCCATAATTTCTGTCCCTCAACACATGTAAGACTTAGCTGTCACAGTTTTTACTCCAATTAATTTTTACTAGAAATTATTATTTTTTAATTCAGCTTCTGTATTGTCAGAAGTCCTGGCTATCAGTATTACCCAGGAAAAATATAATTCATGATTATGTGTTTATTGAACTCACTTTTATGTGTTTATACTCACTTTTGTGATGCCTCAGTAGTGCACTATATGCGGTAAATTGTCAAAACAGTCATTAAACTGCTTGTTATAGTAAAACAGGTATAAAAGTAAAACAATTATGAAACACTAAACAATCAGTTTTCATTTTTGTACACTAGGATGTATTGAAGTCTTTCCATGTGACAGCTAGCCCCAGTCTCCCATATCAGCCTACGGCATTCTGGCATGATTTTTTGCCTACAGCATTCTGGCACCATAATTTACACTGTGCCCCTCTGACATCAGCATCTACAGTAAGTCTGTTAAGTGAAAGTGAAAGGCCAACATACTTGTTCACCACCTGCTCCACTATTTTGCGACCCCGGTAATGATCCTCAATACTCACAGGAAGTACAGCAAAGCAAGGTCAACACCTCAACCTCTGGGCTCTGCTGTGACCTTTAACCTTTATCCAGCTCTTTTCATCATTACATTTCCCTAGAGTTCAGTACATCTTGCTGCTCCTTTTCATCTCTCCTATGTTCCCACCATCTCCCTGCCCTCCAGCTCATCCATTCCCTCTAGCAGTTCTTTCTCCCCTTAAAGCAAACATTGTTTCTACAACTTACTTTCTGCTGTATCCCCCACTCCCCACAGTCCTGGTGAACATGGCTTTCCCAACTAGGACATGTTCCTGAAGAAAACTATCAACCAATGAGATTGCAGGGTCAGAGGTTTAGGGTCAGTGTTAGAGTTAGGACTGAGCTGGAGTCTTGTATACCATTCTTATCCTATTTCCCTCTGATTTTACATAGGGTTAGGTTATGGTTATGGTTTATAGTAATGTAAACCTTACTATAAATATAGTAACTTATGGTTAAGGTTTTGGTTATGGGTAGGGTTTATGTTAGGACACTTTACCTGGTAAAATCACCAAGACCCAAAGTCCTACCAGCCCATTTCTGATTAACAGAACTTTGATCTAGACCCTCTCCAGACAACAGAAGAGAAATTTTCATTGCAATAAACACCTCTACACTTTCATTATCTGAGCAATCGACCTGTCATGTTTACCATTCGACTGCTCCCAGTTGCCCACACCACAGTTGCCCACCCCTGCAAGTTTTACCCTGACATAAATATGTAAAAGGCTAATCTTTCTTAAAGGAAAACATTTATTTCAGCATTTTCTTAATCCCTACATGATTTTGCAGATAAGCCCCTTAATTCAATACATTTCAGAAATACTATTTGCTCTGAACTCATTCATCCATGAGTAAAATGATAATGTGGGATGATTTTAAACTTCTAAATAGTTTGACAATATAAAATGTATCAAACGATCTTGCGTACAAGGTGCCCATTCTTGTTAATTTTTTCCTGTTTTGAAATAACATGCACCACATTCAATAAATGAGGCTGGTGTGAAGTAGTATTTTAATTACATGCATGAGCAGCACAACATGATTTCAGGCTGTATCCACTATAAATGCTTCATATGATATGCTAATATTAAACACTGTGCCACAACTCCCCAGCAAACAAACGTAATGTTTACCTAACGTTTCACAAGTAGCAAACACATTAAATGTTATTCTGAATGTTCTAAGAACAATCAAAACATCAATTTTTGTAAGACATTGTATTAAAAATATTGCTGGGTTATAAGAACGTCATTCAAATGTTTTGTAATTATGTTACATTTTTAAAATGTTTCACTAACAACATACAAATAAAATTTTTGATATATGATATATAATGTTAAAAAATGAGGACTAACATCATTCCAGGAAGGTATGTGACAGCTCAGAGAACTTTTAGAGAACACTAGCCAATGTTCTGAGAACGTTCCCTGTTAGCTTGGTCATTTTAAATGCAATCACACATTCTGAGCAAGTAGTTCAGATTTTCTTCCCATTCTTCAAAATGTCTTTTTTTGCAACCTCTGATACAACCATGTACTAGCTGCTCCTTGAGACATGACATTGGAATTAAAATGAAGCTTATCGCTGTATGAAACACCTCCAAGTGTGTTATCTTGATGAGGTGGGTGTCACTACACAAAGCAAGGGTAATGTCCCTGCCTTGCATGTTCATTGTACGCTCTAATACACAAATAGAGCACTGAACACCCTTTATAGACCTGCGGGCACCCTAGTGTGTAATGACGCTTTGGGCATTCACCAAATTACTGTTGTGATATATCCTCCACAATGAAGATTAATTACATTTTCAGCTATATCAGATATGGGCCCTCAAAAGGCCTAAATGCATTGGGCTTTTATCATAGATCTTTCAGTTCAATATGTATTGAACACACTTGTGGTGGAATTTCAAGCTTCCAAACAATGTGAAGTGTATTGATGTTGTTTCTCAGTCATTTTGAATGCTGCCACTCTGAAGACATCAGGTCACCATTTCTTACATCACTGAGAGGTCATGTCTGGCAAAACAGTCTTGTTAAATTACAGCTCAATCGTTTGGATAAATTGTTAAATAATGGCAGACACCACTAATGGAGCACAATGTTTCAAGAGCCTGTTCACAGTCTCAAAATGAAGAGCTTTCATTTATCATTTACATACCTCATTAAAATTCATCCGGCACAAGTCCATTACAGAGGTTAACCAACATTTTGCAGGTTAAAGACACACTGCTATTTCTTAGCATTTATTTTTGGCATTAATAAGACAAATGGGAATGTGAGAATGGGAACCCAACTTTTTAATGTTTTTGTAATTTAATTCCAAATTTTATCCTTTTTACATTCTATATACATCTATATAAGTTATTATTGTGTACATTAGTGCACATTTTGTATGCATCAGTGCACATTATTCAAAAAATAATGAAAAACATTATTCTCATAAAAATGTCATAAATTATTATAATGTTACTTTTGTTAACTAATATAGTGTATGCAAAAATGCAGGGAAATTATGCTAACCAACAGCTAAGAGCTATTTAGGCTGTCAAAATAAAATCAAGTCACTTTGTTTTTTCAGAGTTTGTTCAGAGTGAAAGATAGTGTTTGGCATGGGTAGTACTTCAATATGAAAAAGATCACTTTTCTCTTGGATGGAAATAATAAGGGAACAGAACAGGATGTTTTTGCATAATGGCAGATGGATCGGCAAGCATCGGCTTGCCCAGAACAGCAAAATAATAATCACACTTGGTCTCCTACATTCAATGACAGTTTCATTTCAAAGCTCAATCTATGGAGGTATGCTGTAACATCAAAGTCAAAAGGTGTATCGGAACAGAACACACTGTGATATATGGATTATTAAACTCTGGTACTGCAGAGACTTCAAAGAGTGTGATGTCACATTCCTTCCACACGTCCACACAGCTAGTTCTTAATTTTTAGTCATGCTTATGTGTGCCTACAAACTACTTTATATAATCAAATATTATACAATTATATAATGTCATTGTTGCACCTAACCTATGTTTCTAGTGTTCCTATAGCTCAACTGGTTGAGCATTGCATAAGTAGTGCAAAAGGAACACATATACTGATCAAATGTATAGCTTGAATGCACTGTAAATCGCTTTGGATTAAAGCATCTGCCAAATGCATAAACGTAAATGTAACGTTAACCAACTCTCCGGCAACCTCTTATGAAACTAAAACAACATTTAAATGTATAAATGTTGGAGAAGTCCACTGTTAACATCAATAAAAAAAGAATACAGAACACAGAATAGCAAGAATAATACTGAAGAAACATCAGAAAAAAAATGATACAACGAAAGAATCTGGGTACATCTGCAGAGTGAGGACATGAAACATGTATTTATATGAAAATCTGGTGTCTCCCAGTGTCAAAACTTGAAAATTGAATACATTTGCATGGTTATGACACAGTTTATCATACATATATATTTACATGAACACAGGCATTTGCATACATGGACATGACACAGTTGAGAATGTTTTTGCAGGAGAGTCGAATGATACAGATTATAATCATAAAACACCAACAAATGGAGCAAAAAGTTCTAATTCAGTATTTAGCCAAAGAACATGCAATGTCATATTTTATTATACCTTGTTTCAACTTGAGACTTCATCAGTTTATTAATGTTGAGCTTTTGGTTGGGTTTCAAGAATATAAAATTTGGAAATAGCGGGAAAGTGACTCATGGGTCATTACGATGCAAATGTCCCAATTAAACTGGAGACTCCAGGCAGGTTTGTTCTTGGGAGAATATCTGCAAAAATGAACTCAAGCAAATTACTGGCAGCCATAAATGGACCCCTTATTGACACTGGAAATCAATTTCACAAAATTTTAAGGAACAGACAGCAGTTATTTATTTCGATTCGGCTGTGTCCCTCTTATCTGTTTATATTATCATTTTGCCAATCAATCAAACAATATAATAAAATCTCCTATTTTAAAGTATTACATTTTAGAAATATTTAAAACTTTGCTTTTACAATAGCAGAGTGTAAAAATATTCCAAGATTTGGTGAAAGAACAAATGGGAACTTTGTTTATGTTTCAGTGATTCTGCCCTTATGACAACCTTGTAAATACTTGTTACATGTACATGCAATAATTTGAACTTGTGTTGGCAATGCAACTGCCCAGAAAGACAGAATAAGTACATGGTGCTAGCTGTTTTAGTTCAGGGAGTTTGAAACTTCTTATATAATAAAATTGAGTTCATATAAGTTAAGAAAGAAATCAGAGGCATGAGAAATTTTGGCAATCACCTTTTATTCTGAGAGGAAATTGGGAGAATGGGAATTGATTACCCCACATCACTTTTTGTTTTCTTTGCTTAGAATAGCCTGATAAAATTGCTTGTCAGGCTTATCAGACAGAACTTGCCTGCTGTGCCAGACTGAAAATCTCTAATACACTAATTATAGGAGAGAGAGCGTGAGACAGAGCACCCAACAATGACCTTTCGATAGAAATGTGCTGGTCTAGCTTTGAAGTGAGTTATTAACAGGTGGTTATCTCTTATTACTAAAATCAAAATGTGAGTTTTGCAGCTTTTGCTCCATACCTACCAGCTTTTAAGCCACTTTTAGGCTCGTGTACCTCTAAAAGTAATTTTAGGGAAAATGTAAGGTTGATGACTCATCTTGCACTGCTCAGATTTTCGTCCAATCACATAAGAATGTCCCTCCTCACTTGCTACTGACAAGTCTGTAGCCAAATGTGGTTTACAGCTGTGACATAACTACAGTCTATTGACATAACTACAATCTATTACCCTAACAACAGGGCAGATCTAGTCTATTTTCCCGACCCAAACTTCCTGCTTTAATAAAAAATACCCCAACATAGTAAAGAAAACTAAGAAACCTCAAGTAGTTTTAAAGAAAATTAAATGATGCAGTTAGGCAAAAATGTATCTAACATTTTGCTCGTTCTTAATATCTACAAAAGCGCACACATGGTTATGTATTATTTTATTGTAAATAAGTGCTATACTCAGTAATGGGATTTCCAAGCATAAACAAAACAATTCCCCAAAAAGAAACGTTTAATTTTATGTTTAACTGTGGAAAATCCATTTGAATATTGCACCTTTAAAACATCCTGTCAAATGATGTCAATTTGTATAAGAAAGATGAAGCTTCTATGTATAAATCTGTTTATGACACCACTAATAACCGTGTTAAGCTGTATAATTGTTTTAAGCCCGCCTAATGCCTTCCAAAAAGTCCCATATCTGAGTGTTTTTGCAAACAGATGACAACACATCCCTTTTCGTCTGACTTTCCAGGAGGCGTCTTATCAGACTCAGTCTTTTTGCAGCAGTATGGCAAATTCAGGAAGATGATATAACTGTCACACGTCACCTTATTTGAGGCCAACCTTTGAATCTCCCAGAATTGTAGTTGCACAAAGCTGTTATGAATTTGTCACCTCCTGTCGGTTTATCTCACTTTACAGGCAGGCAAACTCTGTCTCTCCTATCTTTCTGTACATTGATCTCTTAGAAACAAACATACAGTCTACCCTATGCACATATGGCCCCTATTTTTCCATCACTGGAATTATGAATTCTGGAAACCCTGTTTCTCTTTGTAGAAGCAATATTGTAGAAGTTCTGTTATCAGCAAATTATAAGATAGAAATACAGACGCCTGTATCTACATATGTTAACTTCTTCTTTTTGTCTTTGTCCACACCAATTAGATTTGCACAGTGTTAAATATAATGCATTGTCCCTTTACAAATGTTAAACCCTTCAGCTCAATTGACCATTCATGCCCTTTTGGTTATACTTCACAAAATAATAACCTTATGTAAAAAGCCTGATAATTCACCTGAAATTATGAATCTTTCAAAGAGTCTTTGAAATGTTTGCAAGTCCTTGACAGCCTGTGGTCAGCAGTAACCACCATTGAGAGCGACTTCAGGTTTCTTTGATCAGAGAATGAATGAGTTATGTAAACATATCCGAGTTTGATTGGATATGAAATACGCAATTTGAGTATGAGTGCAAAAAGGAGTGATAGCAGAGTTTTAACTGCATGCAGGGTGAGCATGTTGGAGTGTTTTGATGGAGAACCTTGTAAAAGTGAGCAGTCAGGTCATAACCTCTAGATTCAACACAGGAGAGAAAGGCCATTATAAAAAGCCTTTGGAGTATGTTGTCTGTGTCCTCAACCCTATATTACAGGGGGAGTTTGCAAATGAAATCTAAGGCATCTATAAATCAGCTCATAGCAGACATAGTCTTGTTTAACCAAGTAAACTTAAACGTATCCAGATATCAGGAGGGTAGGTTAAGTTCAGATGCTCATTTAGTTCAGATGAATGCAAAGTAGTTAGAGCGATAAAACCATATTATGAGATATATTCATAATAATCATGAGATATTCGTTATTATTAGGTTAGTATAATACTAACCTGACAAATTTAAAGGAAGTACACATTGCAAGGTTATGGCTGTGCCTGGTTTTTTGCTACACTAATGGATGCAGACAGATTTTCCACTAACCATAAACACCCATTCAAACTTTCTACATTTCATCTTAGATAAACATGGCAAACTTTTGTGTGTTTTGCAGCTTGTTACGCTACTTGAACTAACAGTGATGCTTCCTGGTAAAATGTTATGTATGCGTGATATGTATTTTTGTGTAGACGGGGATTAAATATCACATATTCCACTGGGCAGGTGCAAGCATGCCAACTCATAAACGTGTTTTCATGCCTGCTCTGAAATCTTTTACCTCAACAGGGATGTGCAAAGACTCCAGATGTCACAAATGCTGGCAGGTTAAACACCCTCTGAGACAAGATGCAGAAGAACAACATGAAATTAAGATCTAGTCAAATGTAATGTAATGTATGGACTTGTGTTTTGAAGTGGGCTTGAACACTGGAGGAAGAAAACAGCAATTAAAGAGTGTGAACGAATTTGAAGTGTGTGTGTGTGTGTAAACACATTGTGCTTTAGTATTGTTATATGTTGTAATGTTGTAAATTATACACCTGTTTGATGTATCTTGACATTGGATTGTCAGGCTACAGTAAATTACAGATTCAAGACTGAAAAGAGAAAGGCAGATTTATATTTATATTTACAGCTTTAGTTTACAGAGTAGATAATTACCACCAGCACAAAGCACTTTAGTAGAAATGGAGGATCATTTTTCCTTGTATACCACTAAAACCTTTTTAACAGTTCATTGCAATACAAAGCAATTAGCCATTGTGTGTCTCCTATTTGCAAGGAACATTAGTAAGAAAGAAGTTATGTGCATGTCAACAACCAACAATCAGTCTAATTCCCACCACCTATAAAAAGTGCTGTGAAAATGGATTCATAAATAGCATGCCCAATTAGTCCTGCTTGACTTTCATTCTGCTCCTATTGTGGGCACCACTGGGTTTTGTAAAGTGGAAGAATTGGGGGTCAAAATGTCATTTCTGGTCTTCTCACCCTGAGAGACGGACCAGAGGAGAGCAGCACATGGTCCATTCGCCATCTGCTCTGAGGGAGAGTTGACAGCACTGACTCACACCATCTGACCTTGTTGAGACCAGGCTGTGAGGTTCAGGAGATGGCACTAATTATATAACATGCACTGACAGACACACTTACGATGGCAAAAAGCACTCATATGTGGAAAATCACATGCACACACACTGTGAAAATTGCTGCATTGACGGCTTGGATAGTGGTGGAAGTAAACACACTCGCAGGTTCTTTGGCACTGGTTTTGTGTGCTGCTTCAGTTTGGTCTGTGAGCATGTCTACACCGTAAATCATGGAAATATAACATGAAGGTCATCCAATATTTATTTTATTTAAAAATATAGTTTCACTTTATAATAACTTTTATTGATGACATTGACGAACATTTTACAGAACCTAATTTCTAAAATAGTTTTGGTTTTCAAGTCTGATTGGACTAGAGCGCTAAAGTAATGTTTTTCTTTTGTATCACTCTGCCACAACAGCTGTTGAAATGATATTATGACAGTTATCGAATTGAAGTTATCAATTTTCCCACGAGATATGTCACGGCAGACGCAAATAATCCCACGCAGGCTCACACATACCCTCCTAAATAATCTAGCAATTTATGGAACTAAGTGACAGCTCAGGCTGTTTCTGACATGACATTTCTGAATTGACATGAATTTTGAAAGCTCAGCACCCTCTCATTGGATGAAGCTTTAATGTAATGTTTAAGAGATCATTTGGTTACAAATCCCATCATTAACATTTGTTGAACGTGTGCATATCCATATTTGAATGTCATTTGCTGTCAAGTTAATCCACCAATTTCTTTGTTTATTAATGACTAGACAAGTTATACAAAGTTAATATAATGCATAACTTATTGTCAAGCCTCGTTTACACTTAGAATAGTCTCTGTGCTGCTGGTTACTGGTGACCGTTCTTATCTGACATATCAATGACTCAAGCTATGATCTGCTTAACTTTGCTACATCAATAACAGTCACAACAGTCACAAAAAAATCTTAAACTTTCCCAAACGACTTCAGGTCACCATGTAGCTGCAAATTGTTACAATTATGAATGCTGCTTTGGCTAGACCATTAAATAACGTCTGATATTTATAGAAGTCATACATTGGGAATCAACCAAGGTCAGCTACCACAAAAACTATTGTCAGGTAAATAAAAGCAATATGCATAAGATTGCTTTTAATTTAATGACCCTTTCCAGCTTACAGGGAACAGTTTTAGAACACTAGATAATGTTCTCTAAAAGTTGTCTCAAAATGATCAAAAATGTTCTTGCAGCAACATTTCTAAAACTTTATTGAATTCTTAGAACAGTATCGTTAATACAATGTCTTACAATGACTTTTTGAATGTTCCTAGAACTTTCAAAATATATTTTAACAGTTGTATTACTTAATGGAAATATTAAAGAAATGTTTCTAAAATGTAAAATTGCTAGCATGGTTAATAGTTAAATATGACACAGCCATACAATAACAAAGTGAACTAAACTCAGGCGCTAGGTGTTGCTCTAATTCAGTCTGCTATTCAGGGCAGCTGTGAGAGAATGTGCACTGCCACACTTCAGAGCGCATGGCACCCACAGCCCCTGCCAAATTATTTTTCACAGCAAACAATTTATTGTTTTCTCAGAGCTCCATTCGACTTGAACGATCCTTGTGACTCCCTGAAGGAAACAGTCAAACCAAGGCAGGGAAGAGCATTCCAATGACAGATGGCATTTTCACAAGCTCTGGCAAACCTGGCCCCTCTGCTGGAACACCAGCTAATTGCTATGGTGGTGACCATCATAACGAAAGTCACAACTAACCTTTTGTCTGTTGGGAGTTTCAGAATGGAAGCGTAATTGTCAGAGAGAAAGACACAGGGTACAAACTCAAAAGTTGCACTTAGAAAAGTTCGGCAGGAAGACACAACTGTATTTTCTTATATTTGGCCAAACACAAATGCTACTGTAAAAGATAAACAGTAGCACACAAAATAGCACACAAATAATACAAAACAGAAAACACAAAACTTTTTATCTCTTATCACAAAAGTGATAAGAGATAAAAAGACAAAATAAGATAAGTCTATAATTAATATATTGAATACACAAAATGAAAACATCATTTAGAACATGGAAGAATGTGGTTGTGTCAGGATTTGCATTTCACATCACTGAAAGAGTAATCACACTCCCAAGTCAATATTTTACAAAATGTAACTACCAAGCTTCAGGTGTTTCACACAATAAAAACATTGATCCACTAAAATTTCCTTATACATCTACATGAAAAATAAATAGCAAAACCCAGTAAAATGTTTATTGTATTTTTTTGACCAAGTTATTTAATTATTGAAGAAAACCATATAGTTTTATGAAATGAGTTGAAGTAGTTTAAAAAGGTTTTTTAGTACACTACAAAGTCAGTTAACTCATTAGTAAACCTAGGTTCAATAACAGGATTGAAAAAGGAACCTTTCAGTTTACCATCACAAGCATCATATCTCTGCATCTCAACGACTACGTAACATTGCATTTTATTATACATTGTTTCACATGGTTGACACGGTTTTACAGACACCTGTAATTTATGTCAAATCTTTCATGTTTATCACTTCAGGGTCAGGATGGAGTCTCATATCTCCAGCAGAAATGGAATGACGGCTGCAGGTACCTGGAATTTCCTTCAGCCTAATAAAGGAGAAGCAATTCTGTCTAATGTTGGTCTTGGCCAGAGTGAGTGCGCTGGCTGCTTGGTAGTCTGTGATGACTCTGGCTGAGAGGATAATCACTGATGTGGCCTATCTCTCCCTGTACACTACAGTGTTTACATCCTGCTCCTAATGGAACACACATGGTTTAGCACATTGTTTAGCCAACAGTTTATCATAATTAAAGTTAAGGAGCACTGCCATATGGTGTCTGACTTGAAAAGAGTCCCTGTAAATTAGTTTGAATACACTTACAATAACATTTTTAATCAACCATATATGATTTATTTCGCCATTTATTTACCTTGTCTCCTTAATTCTGTTCTGCAATGTGCAATGCATTCTTCTGAAACATTTTTCCTCAGTAATGACATTATTAAACTACAAATGCTGTAATGATAATATTAAAGTTTACAATCAGATCTCACCTTTGTTTTTCTTTTAATGCATTTCATGCACATAGAGGACAGAGTGGAGGACAAAATTGGTTTTGGTTTAAGGTTTATAGATCGTTTTTAATAGCTTTCTTTCACCTGTTGTCTAAGGACCACCAACAAACAAGCATTGTATTAGCTGTTTTTATGCTGAGTGCTTTCACAAGCAAACATATATGAGCAGAAGTACTGTGGATCTGCTTCTTGTGTTAACTGTCTGCTGCCCTCAATCACCTCAGGGCAGCTTTCAAGTGCCTCTCTGTTGTGGAGGCTATTTATCACAGATGTGAGATGATGAGTTTGTGAATGTGTGTGGATATTGTGTGTTGATATTGTGCAAGCTTGTATGTGAAATTAAAATCACAACTAGGCTATTATACCACAGTAATTTTGTCCAGCCTGTTATTTAGCAACAAACAACAACAAAGATTTGACCACACTCATCATTGAAAATAACATCCTGTTTAGATGTGTGACACAGAGGTCACACATATGACATCATGATTATATCCCTAGCTAACAATTTTAGGTTGTAAGAACATTTATTTAATATGTTAAAAATGTTATTTTGAAAGTTCCAAAACGTTCAAAACACCCAGCTTTTCAGACGTTGTATTAACGTAATGTAATTGCTTGATTAAAAAGAATGTTATTTAAAAATGTTTTAATTTGTATGTTTTTAAAATGTTACACTTACTACTTAAGAATATTTTTGTAATGATATATAATACTCTATTAATATTACTACAAAAATGTTTTTGATAACTTTAAGAGAGCCTTTAGAGAATGTTACATTATTACATAATTTGTGTGTTGAATAGAAAAGAAATTGCAAACCTATGTAAAATAAAATTATTCAAGCATAAATCTGTGATCTAGATATGAACTGAACCTGTGTGCTCGTCTCCAGCTGTTGTGCCGGCAGGAGTATGCTGTTAAGGCATAAATTAAGTTGATTAAGTGATAATGAGAAAAAAAAATTGACACATACTGTACAGAACCATGATTCAGATGCCCTAGAAAGCAAGTAACTATACAGTAGTGTGTCCAACCATTTTTCTATACACACACTGTACACACACATTATATACCACCACACACACACATATTACTGTTCCACATGCATGGACTTCCAAATCCATTTTCTGATGCTTCCTCTGACACATATTACTGTTCCGCATGCATGGACTTGATGTGCTTGTTGATGCTTCCTCTGACATAGTTTGTTGCTTTGGACCTGTTTCATCTTTAAGAACCATCTGATCCAAGATATCAGATGCATGACCATGTGGTTGAAAATAATCAAAAGTCGCTTACACGTAGCAGCAATTCACTTTTACTAGCAACACATGTTTCCAGAATCTCTGGCTCCACCATAGTCTTCCATCTGTGCAGAAAGAGATCCCAGGGGGCTCTGTGGGACATGCAGTGTCAAACTGCAGCATTTAAATGAGTAATGGAAGAACAAGCTCATAAATGGCTGTGCTGACCTTTCCATATTCATACACAAGCTAGCAGGTAAACTGGGAACAGCACTCAAGCATTAATTGATGCCATGCAGACAACACTCCATGTTACAGAAAACACAACTAACAATTTTAGGTTGTGAAAATGGAAATGATAGAGAAACGTTAAGTAACTCAGTGTGGTAATAAGATTATCAAACATTCAAGGTTATTCAAACATTTTATTTCTTTAATGCTTTTACAATGTTTCACTAACAACTTAGAAATGCTGTTTGTTGTATATGATATAAAATGTTAAAATTACACTCTACTATGTTACTTTAAGATGTGAGCCTTCAAAAATGTTAGCCAATGTTCTGAGAACGTTCCCTGTCAGCTTTGAAGAACTTTAAATATGTACTAAATGACAAATAAAGGGACAAATGTACTATTGTTCCTTTGCAATAAGCACATGAAATGCAATGTGTTGTGTGCTCCAAGTTGGTTAATTTGTATTCATACTTGTATTCCGTCATTTCCAGATATTTGTAATATAATATAATAATTGACAGACAAATCAAAATAATCAGCATCATGGTGATGACATCTAATGATGCTGGACATTTAATCTAACTGATTACTGCAGAAAAAGCCAGGCACTGTGTTGACTGTCGTGAGCAAGTTTAATCATTGTTTGTGTGTTTATCCAAATCTTCTCATTTCCAGCGCTAAGAGTGATGTTTAAATGAAAATGCAAGTAAAAACATCAGGCCTAATTAGTTCCTGCCAAAGGCAAATTTAAATGGGATCAACCACAGTTTTGCCTATTAAAGAGTTCTCATGACCCACTTCCCGCCTCAGAGCTGGTGGCAGCTAGCATGACGGTGTAAATCAGTCAAAGATCCACTCTTAATCGATGGAACCATCAGTTACACTGACAGTAAAGCTGGCCAGCGAACACCTTTGCTCTCCTTTTGTCATGCAGACCATAATGCAATGCTTTGTTTTCTGCTAATTGGCTCTCCCCAGTATATAAATCATTGCAAAATCCCTAGCTACAACACTTATTTTCTTTGAGAGTACACTCTCATGATTTTCATGACCTAGACATTTTGATGTCAAATGTCTAGGTCATGATGCCAGTGGGGAGTCTATGGAAGGAAAAATGGGACACATATCAGACTCCAACTATTAAATATTGACTAAACATCAATCAAAGTGATAGTGTCTAATAATACACTTTAGGTCCGAGTCTCAAAAACATGGTCAAGCCAACAGAACAATGATCTTTAGAATGGACAGAACCCATTGTGCTTTCTGTTTTTCAGTTTGGAGTTCTGCATTAAAATAGAGTCATGGCAAGACTGTCAGAGAGGAGAGAGAGAGGCTTTGTAGAGTTGATATTTTAAATGACATTTTAGCACTCATAAAATGAATCTGTATTCATAACACAGAATAATCGGATAGCCTAATTATCACGGCTGAGGCCTGTTCTCATCTTGAATGTGATAATTAATGGTGCTCGCTAAGGCAAGCTTCAGTATTACATATTGTTTTTCATCCAAAACTTTAGTGTGTAATGAGACACCATAAACTGAGTGGATTTATGAGAAGGGGTCTGTTATTTTTATGTCAAGCGAATGATTGAAATCATGTAAATTTGCCAGGCTAATACAAACAATGAAGAAAATGACTTTATCACAAACATGCATCATTCATATTTTCTTCACATTTCCAGTTATCATTGTTGTTACATTTCAAAGTTTAGTCATTTCAAATGAAATGTACTCTCTTCAATATCCAACACCAAAAATACAAACAACAGAAAATAAATTGAGTTATATCAGTCATGGCAACTCACAGGGGGGTGATAATGTTTGTGTCTCAGGGGGTGAGCATGCATTCATATTTTTAGAGAGTGGGACAGCTACTTGCAACTAGTGACAGCTTATGCGATGATACAGATGGGTTCTAAAAACTAAAAGAACTGTTTTACAAAGCACTGTTGTTCTGTTTAAAACATTTTAAAATCAGCTGCAGCATTAGACACACAATGTCTGGCCTATGGATATGAATGAAGCTGAGGGTAATGGTTAGTTAAATGGAAATGGTTAGATGGTTAGTTGGATTTTTTAGTAACATTGAAAGATTTACTTTATTAAAATTACTCCTTGTAACACTGCATAATTATTTTCTGCATTTTCAATATCTTCAACATTTTAATCTTACATCAACAGACTGTATCCAGATGTCTGGGAGAAGCCCCGGAAATCCCAGACCTGAGAACCCCCCCTGCTGCTACAAGAAATGCAGGTTTGAATCTGGCCTGCAACATCACTAATGCTTTGAATATAAAATTATAATAACATTATTTACAATAGTTTCTGTACTCAAAAACAAATAATATTGTTTGTCTACATCGGTGCTGGACATAATAATTTGTTACTGTCACTGTGCCTTTTAGAGAACAAATATCGTACCTGGCCTGACCAGCACACTTAATGTGTGACAGAAAGGATAGTTCTGGTCAGTGAATTCTCATTTTTCAGCCAGATAATGGCCATCCTTGCTGCTTTAGCCTGCCTTCAGGAGAAAAGAGTGTTGGGCCAAGCTCTTGCTGTATTCCTCATTTTTGACACTTTCCTAGCAAGCCTGTTTGTTTCTTTCTGTCAGATGTTGCAATAAAATCCACAACCCCAATAATACAGGTCAGATGTATTGCTCTGAGCCCACCAATGCTGTAGCACCCATTTTTCATAAATGACAAAATAAATACAATCCAAAAAGTCCAAAATTCCCACATAATATGGATGCAAAATAAGTTACAACTATCTGAGTGTTTTACAAGTGCTTTAGCAAAACCAAGGAGAACAGAAATGTCCTTGTAAATAAATTTTGAGACATTTTCAGTATAAATGTTGGGCACTTGGAGATGCATTTTCAGAAGATGTTAACTGAGTCAGTTACTTGAATAGTCACCAGGAAGAGAGTTCCACACCCTTGGACCATAGTCAATAAAGGCTGACCTGCAATTTTAAGCTTTGTTGGGGGTACAACCATACAAGAGTCAGATGAATGTGTTGTACAGTCTTGCTGGATTATGTTTAGTAACCCCATGTGCTAAGGTGTGTAGAAGCAACACGATAAAGACAAAAAATTAAAATGACTTTAATATCAATTCTGTAAAACAGAGGTAGCCAGTGGAGGTGCCAGTTAAAATTCTACAGTGATTCAATTTTGTCGAATTCTAGTTGGAAGCAGCATTCTTCAAGCTGTTTGTAAACTCTTTGTAAGTATTTGATGGAGGTTTTAGGTTAAACCTGCCAAAACATTATTGCAACAGATAAACCTCTTGATAACAAATGCATGAATGAGTATACTACTCATTAGAGTAACTATCAGCAGACGAGAGAACAGTACCTTAGAGATGATGCTGAAGTGAAATGCTGTTTTATAAATATTGCTAACATTATTTGTTGTATTTGTATTTATTTAACCTGAGATCGCTGTCAAAGCTGTTTCCTAATTTCTTGATATGATTACTGGCCTACAGAGATAAGGAGTTCAGATACTGCATAATTGAATTTGTCCGGATGTCATTTTCGATAACAAGTATCTCTGTTTTAAATTTATTTAGCAAAACGTTTGGAATAAGCACAGGTTTATGTTGTCTGTGCAGTCTAAGATGAGTAACTGTTTTGTGGGTATGAGTTGCATACCATCTGCATACTGATGAAAGATGTTATATCAATTAATTGCACCAGCTAATGGAAGAGTATATAAGTTAAATAATAAAGTACCAAGCACTGAGCCTTGGGGACTCAACAAGATATTGTATGACATCTGGAGGTGTTGGTACAGAGTATTGCTTGCAGCTTAAATAGGATCCAGTCTAACATTGGACCTGGTTTAGGTAATCAAAAAACTTACTATGTTAAATTTTATTTTAAAATAAAAAAATCCAACACAAAAACAGTCCAAGTTGTTTTTTCTGTACAGAAAAATAAGGTTCATTCTGATTCTCATAAAAATGATTGCATTATAACTTGTGAAAGAGAAATACAATCACACAAACTCACGTAAAAATGTTTCTCTTTTCACAACATATCTTGTCCTTGTGATAAGCACTTGTCCATGTAAAAATTCAGTGTGAAACAAACGGAGGAGTGTCGTTTCATTTGTAGACAAAACCATGTCTGATCTGCCTCTGCCAAAACGTCTGAGACTAAATTACAGTGAAGAGCAAAAAGCAAGTAATTACACTCTGGTTTAATTATACAGACACACTAGCCTTCACCATAAGGAATAACATCTGATTTTACATTAAAGCACTTGTAAGACCTTGTTTTGGTAAGCTGTAAACATCTGTAGAATCAGCTCCCTTTATAGATGCTGTAAAAGCGTATCTACTGTTAATAAGAAAGATTTCTGTTTGTGCCATACTTACATGTGGTTTCTTATTAGCTCAATCTAAGATTTTTCACACTGTTTATATATATTTAACCTCACCTGAAGGCAACAATTTACATTTTTATTTTATTTTTTTCTTGTAAATGCATATCACACATAGTTTACCCTAAAACAAACAACATCTATATGCATTTATATTATATTATATTATATTATTTTTAACCTCTGTGTTTCTTGAAAGGGAATAATTGTAATGCTAAAGTGGAATCTGTCTGTTATTCAAGACAGGAGTGAAAACATGAATCTGTTTAACCTGCTTTTATTTGTACAATAAACTCTGAATGGGCCCTTTGGCCGAGAATATTGCAAATACATTTAACTTTCTGGCACCAATAATGAAGCCTTCTGAGAAATGTGAAGAGCTGGGAGAACATATGTTCTCAAGCAGAGAATGTTGTCAGGAACCGGACATGCAGTTCTTGACATAACACAGGTCTCTGAAGGGGGTCATTTAAAGCCCTGTGTGACATGTTCACTTTGCTTTCATTCATATTAATCTTACAGTTATTTATAAAGTTGTTTTATTTAATGTGTATATTAATCACTAACCATGCATGGAGGGAAATCGATTGTGTAATTATTGTGACCTTATCACAAGTAAACATTTTTAAATATGTTGCATGACTTGGACTCATTAATGTTAAACAAATCTTATCTCTGGCAGTTCACACACGTTAAGCAGGAATGGGACATCCTGCTGTGTTGAGAGGGTAAGAAGGTATGAATTTGTTTCCTAACTGGGGTTGGCAAACATGTATTGGAGACAATTAATATCCCTGTCCTGGTTTCCCACAAAAATTGCTTTCCTAACAAACTTTGACATTCCAGAATCTTCAGCTTTCTTTGAGGAGCTCCAATCTTATTAACTCATTAATCTTCTTTCAGGATGACAAAAAGCGCTCTTCATTTTAACACATTATGGCATAATTCATTTTGGAGATGCATTTAGACAAATGGTACATACTTAGGCTAAAAAGATGAACTTAGCCCATTAGGCATGTAAACATCACTCCATTGATGAGACTATACAGGTCTATTGGCAAGAATCTCATTTATAGCTTAATTGCTAACTGGGGCAGCTATGCTGTATTAAGTGGATGGGTCTTGGAATAAAAAACCTTTCTGAGTTAGTATTCTGTTTTTTTTTATATATTTGCTCTTTACTCTGTGCCTGTCATTTTGAATACAGTAATTTGTATTTGGAGGCCTAAATTAAATTCCAAGGTCACCTGAACAGAGAAACCTTGTCATCTACTCTTATGTTCTCTTTGCTTGCTCTCATCCTCACCAACAATTAATGCTTCACTTAAAATCCATCTGCATGACTCTATGGCAACCAGTTAATGGGTTCTTCCATGTTCCCAACTGTGCTCAGTGAAAACAAAAAGATGGTGTTGGAGCGTTTCAATTAATAGGTTTTTGATGCAGTTTTTTGATGCTTAAATGACACTGTAGCTTCTGAATCTCTAGATGACTTTTTTGCACCTTTCATCTGTGTGACAGAATCAGCTTGCCCTCCGATCTTCACAGCTCTCATTTTGCTGCTTTGACCAGACTGGTAGCTCATGATGAGGATCACCTTATACTTTTGCATGTTTCTCTTCTAGTGTCATGCTAGCAGGGTAGGCTTGTAGAAAATGGCTTGAGAATAGCACACTTGGTTTGCTATTGTACTGCACGTGTTTGCTGACGAGGTAAAAGACTTTGTATTTGGTTAAAACCAAAACTCTTCTAATTAACTAAAATACTAAATATTCAAAGTACTCCAAATAGCACAGAACTAAACAATTAACTTTCATACGTTTTTTTTGTTTAATAACCAAAACCGCATTTATCAATAAGTTCATAATCCACTTGCTTTTCGTCCACATAACTCAGGAACAGTGAACTGATTACACCTTTGTTCACCCAACAGTGAAGCTGTCAGAAACGCATCCCCTACCTGATGACAGATAAAAATGAACATTTGCCAAATATAATGAATGGCTTGCACCGACATCTTGCTGTACACTTTAGATTTAGGATGGAAGGGGATCTGTACCAGGAAAATGAACGTGCCAGTCTGTTAGGTTTGTGGAACAGAGGCTAAGTTTCCCTCAATCAAACTAAAATAGGCTCTGATGGACTGTCTGTCAAGTCTGGCCATCGTCTGCTGAACTGCACTGGTCCCTGTTGCTCAATCGGTGAAGCATGACACTAGCAATGCCAAGATCATAAATTGGATTCATCTGAAAAAATGTATACCTTGAATGTGTTCCCAGTGAACAACTTTAGGTTGGAAACATTTTCCTAACATTTCCATTAACAAAAACATTAAAAATGTTCTAGGAACCTTCAAATTGTGCAGTTTTTTTGGAAATATTAACATTATTGCTTGGTTATAAGAACATTAAACATTTATTCTGTAACGTTTTAAAAACATTACACTAACATCTTAACGCTAAAAGGTTCTACTAATGTTACTGCAAGAACATTTTTGATAACTTTTAGAAAACATTTTTGTTAACTATGTTGTAAGCCACTTTGGATGAAAGTGTCTACCAAATGCATAAACATGACTGATTAATGAAAGCGTGTGCCTTTTACATACATTGTGATAATTTTGAGTTGTGTTAGCTATGCACAACATTTGAATATATATGAGGGCTGCCTGCTGTGTTCAGTGTTATACTGGATCCCACTGAACTAGTGAGGTACAACTAGAAATAAGATTTAGCTCTGCAAGTACAAACTCCTAAAGTGTAAAGGTACCAGTTTAATGTCTTTCAAATACAATTTCACAGTTGATTTAAAACAAGACTGCAGCTTCAGACAGATGAGAAAATGGTAAAGGTGGGAGCCATTTCACCCAGAGATTTCCTGAGATTTCTTCCAAACACATTCAACAAAGGCTGATATTCCAATAAGGTTCTTATCCACAATGTCTCAAGTCAACTTCACACTGCTTTAAAAGGTGAACTGCAGAGTCAACCAACAGTATCAAAGTGAAACTACAATCTGTCTGAAACTACAAACCATAATCCGTTTAAGATGAAGCCACTCTAGTGCTCTACACGGGGCATCACAAAATCCCTACTGCAAAGGCAGATTAGTTCGAAATTTGTGGCTTTATTCTGAAGTCTAAAACCACATTTATTTTTGAACATTTCTCAAAGTTGCCATCACTGCAAAAAGATAATCTCCTAGAAAACATTCCTTTTTTAATAAATTGCTTTTAAAGTTATACAGGTTATAATAATTTACACAAATGTGAGGATTTAATGAGTAGAGACCGATCATTCTGTCCTGTCAATCACCACAAATGTGTCTCATTTTCATACAGCAACCTCGAAGAATTTTTCATTTACCCAACCACTTCCTCAATTATAATTTACCTCATTTTATCCAATCCTGTAATCCAGTGGGTTGGCTCAGAGCTCAAACCAAATCTAAGAATCGAGCACATCAAGCCAAATTTGTTACTATTGTTTCTGTTAAGACTAAACAGGCTGATGAACTTGTGGAATAGTACCAACTCGTGTTCCTCAAATGTAGGCAGATGTTTACCTTTTGGGCACATCATAAAATGACTTGTGTTGTTGAGCAATTATTGGCGAAAGTACAAAATAAAGCAAAAGACATGCTAAGTCCAACTTTTGCCGAATTACTTATCAATTTGTCTGATAAAGGCACTTTGATGGATGTTTTCATATCCCATAAGATAATTGTACTCCATCTATTTCAATTATTTACCGAAATTCCAATAATTGGGTACAATGGTTACTTAGAGTGCCAGCTGATTCATTTTGAAAATATGGGCATGTGTACATAGCATTTGAGAAAGCAGTTCTCTGCCAATTCATGGCCTTTCTTGTTTGTCAATATCTGCAGCACAGGAGCAAGGCATTTTGGATGACCACAATGGGAAGTTAGCAATTAGTGAAGGATCCAAAAGACCCATGCTGAGGCCCAAGACTGCTCCTTGGGACCACATGCTTTCCAGCCAACCAAGAAATGCATCTGTCTACCACTGCCTCACGAACCCAAAAGGGTACAAACCAGTTGGGCCAAACTGCTCTCAGTGTCCAGAGGCAGAGCAGATCCAACAAGACCATATGGCAAATCCAGATACTCCTGCTCATAACATCCATGAACTGTGATAAACTCTGCAGCATTTATCTTTATGTTTCCTGATTACTTTAAAAGCTTATAAACTTATGTACAAATCCAATATAGCATTAATTTTAAACTTTTAAATAGCATTAAATTAACATTTAATTTTTGATAAAAATGTAAACATGGTTTATGCCCTTACAGTACTGTATATTAATACTTAACTAATATGCTGGATATTTTGGTAAATGCTACTAGATATATATTGTAGTATATTGTAGATATTTTGGTAAATGCATACCTACATATGCTTTTGAAACCTTTACCAAGAAATGTAAAACATAAATGTATATTGGAGAAAATGGTGTTTAAGACGTCAAAGTAACAAGACAAGCAACATGGTGGTTTTTTTTACTTACAACAGCATCAGTTGTCTTCAGTTGTAGTGCTTCTCTTTAAAACATATGAAGCCCAGTTTCCTCTTGTGCTTGTGGTTTTTTTGAACAGCCACATTTCAGTGCGCATTCCCTTGTTTCCACTGCTGAATTGAAAGCTTAAAAATAATTACCAGAAACCCACTGAGAACATGAAGAATAGACTATAATGTAATTGTCTTGGGCTCACTATTGCGTAGCCGATGAAGACAGCCAACTAATTGCTGAATAATCACAGGAAGGGTGGTCCCATGTGGCCGAGAAAGTGAAGTGAGAGAGAATTAAATGGGCTAGGAAACATTCAGTGGAAAGATGCTATTCAGAAGGTTGGGTTTGTGCTGCTTTCTAGAAGTAAAACATGGGAAAATGTAATAGATACTTAGTTTGTCTTTTCAGCCTTCACGTTCTATTGAGATTCACTTTATGTTTGGGGTCTTGGTGACCTCCAACAGTCATTTCTAAATGAACCCATTATTTCAAATTATTTATAATATGGCTCTCGATAACATTATGTAGATGTTATTGAAGCTGTAAATTTGTTTCATAAAGTAGGCATGCATCCAGTATAGTGCATTGTCTTTGATGGAGACCAATGTATCTCCAGCAAAAAAGATACTGTAAAATTAATCCAAATAGATATAGTTCAACAGTGTCTACAGCATTTAGAGAAAACCTGTCCATATTTGAATAAATTGCATGTATTCTGTTTTGTACCTGGGGTCTTAAGCAAAATCTCAAACAGAAGTAATAAAACATTTTTCATGGGGGACAGTTTAAGTGTGTAATGAGGCAATATTGTTTTAGTTCTCATAAGATCAGGTGTGTTAACCTGATACTTTAAATGTTAACTGCTTTATGTTTTTGAGTGATTTAAAGGACCTTGGGGTCCTGTAGACCACAAGCAGAACAAGAGGGCTGTAGGTCGGCACCGATGCAGCTGGCAGTAATTGGTGGTCCAATTAGAAACCGTCATCTGTGTGTGATGTATGGTGTATGACCATATGGTGTATGGTAGCAGAACTAAAGACACAGCTCTGCTGATAACGTTACAGTAGCTTATAGCCTTGTTGCACTACTGTTGTGCACTTACACTAGAAGTGTACTTTAAAATTTGCCAATAGTGTGAAATCTAAGAAAATGTGAAGTATTTTTACTGACTATGCTACAGCATTTTTTTATAAATGCACTATTCTCATAACAGTGTGAAAGCATCATTCTCCAAAGGTTATGAAATTTGCCACAGGCCCCTTTCAACCTAACATCACCTGAGGGGGAATATATTACATAAAGACATGTAAAGATGTTTTACAGCGGCGGTTCTCAGCCTTTGCCTCAGCTTTACATAAAGACTCTCAGTCTCAACCGCTTATGATTGTAAGTTATGTTAACATTGTATTAAATATAAATTTCACATCTTTGCCAAATCACTTTGTGTTAAAAAATAAAAATTTAAAACATTTTTAAACTCATCATTGACATTTATGGCCATCTTTACACTGTGTAAATTCATTTCAAGTGTGAAGGGGAAAAAAATTAGCAAACTTTTAATACATACAGGCAGCAAAATTTTTTCGTATGACATCTTTTTGTGTTGTTATCTATCACAACCAGACTTTGTTTTGTGGGGTTAGTGCAAAAAGCCTCTGCCAACAAGGTGGGCTGTCTATTGTAAATAGACACTCTGTTCAAGGGATTGGTTCTGAAATAACAGTGTAACAGTAATAGCTGTTATACTTTGCCCAGTCTAATGTTGGGGAGAGGTAATAAGAAAAGGTTGAAATTTTCTTCTTCATCCCAGTGTATCAGGGACCACAGTGAATTTTCAAATGAAACTGGAAACTGCTAAATGCAAGAGTTTAATGAAAAACATGGGAAGCAACAAAACTTCAGTTTGGGTAAAGACCAAAATAATTAGTAGACAAGTCACCACAATCTAAAAGGGAGAGAATCTAATTACTTTAAGAGAAAAAGCAAATAAACAGACACTTTGCCCAACCTCACAACTGCCCAACCATAAACAAGACAAAATAAGACATGAAACCAAGTGTATGGAGTCAGTTTGAACACGGAGGCGGGGGACTTGTTCCCAGTGATTTATGTTTCCATTAATTTTTGTATATAAATCGAGGGGGAAGGGGTAGCTGGTTCTATACTTGCAAGATTTCATTATTGCTCCCACACCCATCCCCTCCAGAGTCTACACCATGTGTTAGTATAAAGTGCATAACACCCATTGCATTTGGAGTCTGTTGGACATTTATGCAAGGCCTCATGTTCACACTGCCCAATCAGAACAGAGCTGTCATCACTGATTAATATTAATGACACTTGGTATTAATCAGCCATTCCTGAGTGGGAGGAGTTACAACAAAACAGGACACATGATCCACACACAAGCAGAAACCACGTCTGAATGTAACTAAATAAACATCAAATAACTACGTTCTTGAATGCAACATAAAGTAGCATATAATCACTAATGAAAACTTTATTTTACACAAAGGCTTTCTCTCTTCATTTTATAGTTCTACCTGTCATACAGAATATGCCAAGGTAAAAGCTTTCTCCAAATGGCTCCTCCTGTTCTACCTTCAAAATGAAAGGAGAATAATTCTTCTCTTCTACACTTCCTCTTTGTACAGATGAGGGGATGTCCCCTGCCAGGCTTGTCTCCTCTGATCAGAAAGTATGGAGATGTTCGCCCTTCACTTTGATGGACTCCGACAGATCAGCCCTGACATCCGTGTGTTGCACTATGAGCAACGATCCACAGTCTGGCATGATGTGAATAATGGCTATGCTGTTGAAGTGTTCTAAAGCAGCAGCATTTCTAGTAAACCTAGACTGCAGGCAACTCAAAGTTAGTGAGGAAGCAACAAACAGTTCTAGAGCCTGACAGTCAGTCAGTCTATTTCCACTTAACACACACACACTTTCAGTGAGGTGCAAAACACTGTTAACTGTTTTATTCAATCTCATATCTCCATAACAGCACTGAAAGTCAGAATTATTGTAGTGTGATATTTCATGTTAGATGCTTTTGTTAAGGTTTAGGTAAAATATTTTTAACATTCAGCAGGTGATGCGTTAGAGTTAGGCTTACACTGATGAACGGTTGCGGTAATGAACAAGGACACAGTTTCCTTGCACAAATAACCTTAACCGCATTTCTGCATAAAAAGCCAGTTAAAGGATCATTAGTCAGATTGTAAATGTAAAAGGCAGCTGTGAAAATCAACTCTAAAAAAAGTGAGTAAAAATAAAGTAAATCAAAATGCATAAATTACAGATAACACAAAATAATATTAATATGTTTGAATAATATGTGTTTTATATGTTTGAGAAGCAGATAGCTGGTATGGTCAGCAGAAGCTGTCCAATCAGAATCAAGTATTTCAGAGAGCCGTGTAAAGATGACCAAATATTTGGTAAGTAAATATGTAGTTTATAACTCCCAACATGCAACAGTAGTTTTACCAAGTGGTAAATAAACAAGAATAAGCAGAGCAAAGTGCAGCCACAACAGCAGCTGGCTGCAGTTTCAGGCTGAAGCATTTGAGGGAAGTTCAGTTTCATGGGCATTTATCCTGATCCTCTCAGTGACCAATCAGAGAATAAGCTGGAGAAGAAACAGCAGTCTTGTTAAAAGCCACTGAGAGACCAACAACCACTCTGAGGGCGCAACAGAGTTCAGTAGCTGAGAATGGATTATGAAGCATGATTTAGCCATATCAAAAGCTCTTCAAAGCTCTTGCCTATAAGAAAGGCTACAGGCCTTTTTACCTGGATTCTCCCTAAAAGCACGAGAGAAAAGAATTCCAGATTACACATAGATATGGCTGTTTTTTTTCCCAAATTCAAAGTAATTTGTGTTACAAACCTAACCCTGCCCAAACCCCCAAAAGATCAGTCCATTTACACTATATCTTTTTGGTTGTCACGCTTTCTTCACCTGACACAGAACGAAAAAAATACACTCACAGAAGCAGCCAAATGTGTGAATAGAATAAGAATTCACGGTTTCTATTCAAAATCATGTTTGTGGGAACATTCATGCTGAATATATATTATTTCTGTGAAGTAGCCTTTATAGTAAAGCACCTGTTCATGCTGTGGGATTGCTTTTTATAAGCCATGAGTGAGCAATAATTTCAATTTTAAAGTAGAATTGTCAGTTACTGGTAGGGCCATCTATATTGAGAAGGAGCTTTTAGGGGTCCAGCCACTCGAAGGGGCCCAAGAGGGATACAGTACATCGCCACCCCATGTTTTAAGTCTGACGTAGCCTGGAAAGCATACCTTGCATTACCAGTTCATTCATAATGCGAATAACCACTTTCAATATGATATTTCTATTTTAAATAAACTGTTTAAAATAGGTTAGAATTCACATTTAATAGGTCCTGAACCTTTGTTATAGTCCATGTAAAAAAAAAGTAGCACTTACCTTTCTGCCTCATCACTCTGGTAGGTTTACAAGCTGACATCCACCATCCAACAGTCCCCCATGGAGCTGCTTCATTACTGTCCCTCCATGCCCTGCAGTCCACCACAGAGACACATTCAGAAGTCTCTATGCTGTTAGTTGGTTATTGCATAACAGTGGGTTATTTTTCAAAATATATTTGTTGTTGCTGTATTTTAAATGCATTTACGTATTTATTGTGTTGCTTTACCACTCTCCTCTTAAAACATGTAGGCCTACAGCCATCATGGTAATATTTTTACATCATTAAACTATGGTAATCTAAACAAAGTGTAAAACGAAGAAACCACTTCAGTATTTATTTTTAAAGAACTGTCCCTCACTTACACTTGTCATAATTTCTACCATGGCCTTTGTTGGTAGACCAATTAAATAGTCAAATAATAAAATGTATTTAAAGAAGTAGATTTTCTAAATGACCTCAGAACCAAGATTGTTCATAGTCTACAGAAAGAAGTACTGAAGTACTCGTCTTTACCTAAATAGTGCATTCCAGTTTATTGTTCCATCTAATTCATGGAACAGCCATCTGCACTACCCACTGATGAATCCAAAGCAGCTTTCATCAACATATCCCTGTTGCTCATAAATATTCCCAATCCGACATCTGCTCTCTGTAAGAAAGTTGACAAGAAGTTAATATTATAATTATATAAATAATATAAAAATAAATAATTATATAAATTATATAACTCATGTTTTAGAAAAAATGTGGCACATAAACTAACAACCTGTCTGTGATGTAAGTGGAGTGGAGCGACGGTTCCACTCCAGGCTTTCCTATTTTCCACTCCCTGCTAACTGGCGGAAAAAACTCATTCCAAGTGATCATGGAGCAAGAAAAATCACTAAGAGTCTTTATGCTGCTAGTGGTTATGATAAAAGAGTGGGTTATTTCTCAAAATGTACAGTAATTTCTGTACAGTTGCTACTTCTGGACTATTCCTTTATCCAGTTATATGAGGGATGTTATGACAGCTTTAAGGGCTGTTAAAGTGTTAGTTATGCAATAAAATATACACCCATTTATCTTGCAAAACAGAGAGTAAGTAAGGGTAATTGCTTGGTTAGACTTTACACTAGTGAAGTGTTTATGACGTAGACAGTTCTGGGTGAAGATACAAGGGTCTACAGATTATTTCCCCAATGTAGTCTATAATCAACCAGTTAGTACCTACATTTGTTATCTCAGACTTTCACTAAACCTGCTCTGAGCGTTAGGCAAAATCTCACAACTCTCGCTGCTTTAGCTATTCTCTGTCCTAAGTCTTTTAGCTCTATATATTTGCATTTAGATGTGCATTTAGATCGTTAGTGCAATTAAAAAAAAAACTAATGATTTTAAACACTAAAAATCTGTGTTAATCAAGCTATTGACTAAGTTAATTTCTACACCGCCCTGGTGTTCCCTGCAGTGTTAATAATTTAGGAATATCTATTTAAGTGACAGCTACTAAGATAGAGATCAAATTTCAAAGCACTAAATGTGTTAAATGGTTTTAATTGTGCCAGCTTGAATTATTAACTATATTTGGGTAATATTTAGTGCTATAAATATCACAGTATGGTCAGGGTCAAAAGTTTAACAATTCAGCATAAAGCATTTGACAACAGCTCAGTTTGTCTCTGTATTGTTGCGAAACTTTAAGATGTGACACACTTAGAAATAAGACCAATTGGAAAATGTGTTGGCTGCTGCATTGGATTATAGAACAAAATTTGTGCTTCAGTCAATTGCCCAGCTCTGTACATCCACCAATGAAATGTGAACATAATTGTACCCTTTGTAATGTAGATGGATCAAAACAAAAGTGATATCTTCTTTGTGCTTTAGGTCAAGATGGTTAATCTTAAGCCATATTGATCAAACAAAATACAAAACAAAAGTAAGGCAAAAGCATAAAGCCAGCACTGCATTATAACTGAACGCAGACAAAAGTTTTGTGCTGCTTGTTCAACATGAGCTCATAAACATGGCAACTGATATAGTTGCCAACAGTCAAAGAATATTAAAGACATAAGTATAGGTCAAGCCAATATAAATAAATATTGATCACTGAGGGTGTTTAGGAAAATTTGTACAAGATGTAATGACATTAAAGATGAGGTAATCACCATGTTACAATTGATTACACTATGAGGCGATACAGTAAATCATACAGAAGCTTGACAAAAATGTTAATGAATAGCCTTTGTATTATTAATTATCTAAAGATCGACAAGAAAGATTAAGAGGAACAAGAAAAATGCTGAGCCCACTGGAAAACTCACCATGTGCTCACCGGTGAACTCACGACCGGTTCATCTTGTAGCATATTAATGAAATCACCTGTGAGCTCATCAACCAACTCATCAATGGACTAATCGATGAGTTCACTAGGTCTCTGGTGCGGTAAACAACAAATCCAGTAAAAACATCATCAATACCTTCAAATTACAGGTGACCTTACACCAGAAAATCATGGCACAGAAATTATATCCTACATTTAATTCTTATTTTTTAATATGCATTTTGAAGGACCAGGAAGATAAATCCAAATATTTTGCAATAGAAAAACGCTTCACTTGCTACTAAAAACAACGTTGAGAAGTATTGCATAATCCCTACCTGAGCAAAGGGGGGACTGGTGGATGTAACCTTTAATTAATGTAACCTTTCCTGCATAATCACTTCCCTTTGGACTTTTGAAAAGAAACAATTTCATAATGATTGTCAACCAATGGTTGAAAGAAAAATTCAAGCATGTTTCTTTTCTTTTACTAATTTAACAAGGTGCTAAAAGCACATTATGCTTATTTAAACAGGGCAACACAAAAATCCATTTAAATAAATGAGCAATTATGTAACAGTCTGTAGCAAATGTTGATTATCTGAAATGGCCATGAATGTTTCAAGCTTAAATTTTGTAATTGTGTCATTCATGTATTAAAAGCATCACTAATGGGAGTTTTAATGGAATATACATTCATATAAAGTAATGTTAAAATGATGTTGCAGATAAAAGTTTGCTCCATTTAAACATACGTTAGATTTTAATGGGTAAAATAAATAATATTGTGTTTTTTTAATATTACAACTTCATTTACTTAAATATTACAATGTAAATAATAATTGCACATTTTACTTTTATGCCTTTATTTTGTTCTTATGTTCAAATTAGTTGTCTTTTGCTTTCTAGAATGTTTCTGATTTTGACATTCATATATACTATTCTATACTGTTTTTTTTACATGGTATAGAAAAGGGCACAGTTTTCTTTAGGGCACCGTTAACCTGAAAAAGCTAATAATATGTCTCTTATAAGGTATAAACTCATAGTTATCTATACATGCATGGAGCTTTCTCACCAAAAAACATGCAGCTGTAACTGCATACTGTAGCTAATTTAAAGCAATATCTGGAACAAACACTCAAATTTTTATCCATTATCTGTCGCATATGACATGTATGTTATTGAAATCACTGCATCAAACACAGTGAGAAATTGTTTAACATGTCACAATATGGAGTAATGAGAGAGAACCACTGTAAATCCCCACAAAACATGTAAAATAGGGCAGTTACATCAACTGTTACTATATTAATACAAAAGGTTACACATCTGAACATTTAGCCCAGTAAATGTTACAATGAAAATAGTCAGAGCACTTGTCATAGAAATCCAAATTCTGATCCTATAATTCCATTATAATCTACTGCTAAAATCTTTAAAGTAAGTTTACTGGGGCATGAAATTCAATCTCAGTCCAGAGTTACGTTTTCCAGGTTGAAAAACATTGGGGAAGAAATATATTTAGGCAGCTGTACATATAGGTGTATATTATATATTACTTATCAATAATGTATCAAGATTCAATAATCAATCATTTAATTACGGTTTAAACAAATTTTAACCACAATTCACAGTTTTACTGTTAAGAGTAAGAGTACGTTTTAACGAAGGATTATAATCAGGTAAACAACAGTTATGAATTTTCAAGCTAGTTCAACAAGTGATAATGCATTTCAGCCCTCATCCCACAGTAATCAACCAAACATGCTTGTGTTTTACTAATGAGACTAATTAATATACTGCAGAATCAATTACAGCACAAAAACAGCAGATATAAACAGGGTAAGTCGAAAGATTCCTGCTCTGGACCTTGGCAAGGTGAAAGAGCATGCAGTGGATGGATTAAATATTTATTGAAGGATGTCATTATCTTTATTGAAGGATGTCATTACCATTTAAATCAGTTCATTAAACAACAAGATGCAGTAATGATAAAACAATTACGCTTGTTAATAGAACAAGATGTCTGAGGAAATAAATAAATAATAAATGATTTGCTGTGATGTCGTTTTCAATGCTCACATCAAGAGTCAAAGGTCATTGTCCTCCTGACCTTTAATAGTTCTGTGACTTGCATAAAAACTGCTGTGATCGTTAGATGGAAACTAATGAAGCTAAAATGTCTGTTTTTAAAAATTGGTTTATAACTAAAGGAGGTAACAATTTATAACTGTGGCTGAGGCAATAGCCCAAAAATGAAAATTATTACACACCTAGAATGGCTTGAGGGTGAGTAAATTATGGTATGTCTGTTATTCTTGTGTGCACTACTCTTTTAAGAAGTTAAACTACTTCAAAATTAATTTTATTGCCCTAAATACATATTTTCACTGCCCAAATATTCTCCATCTTTTCTGTATCTTTGTCTTATATTCTTTACACCTGTTCAAATCTTATAAGAGAAGAGTCCATTGCAGTCTAATCATATCTCAAGTCACCAACGGAAGGTTGAAATTTCTGTCATCTGAAATCGGTCTCAGCCTTTTGTGTTTAGAATATGTGGCCCCAGTTGCTGAAGCTGGAACTACTGCTGCACGCATGGCCACCATGATAGCAGCATACATTTTTGAGTACAAGGGTTGTAAAAAAAGACTTGTGCTGCTTATAATTGAGGCTGAACTTCATTTTACTAGCCTGGCTCTATTATGCTTGCTCTATAATACACTAAACCTTACTTTGTCTTGCACAACGGCCTTCCACAAAATGGCAGAACCATTCTACACTGATGAATGTAGTTGCCCTTTCAATAAAGAATCTCATTTCCAACCCTTTATTATTATATATTATTTACCTTTTTTGTGTGAGTGTGATTTATCTCTACTTGAATAGAGGTTTATGCTGTGCCTGGCCAGGCCAGAAGTAAAGTACTCATTCACAAATCACTCATGCACATTTTGCCCTTGTTAAACTGTTAACCAATTGACTGGAGCTGTGTCTGGACATATAGCCTTGATCAAATTCTACTCCATAGAAATATGAAAGTACAGATTTCTTTGCTTGCCATAAAATATTTTGCTGACTGGAACGCAGAAATGTATACTTAATATCAAAAAAGAATAAACTCCCCTACAATTACGCTTGAGTCAGTCATGGGGGTTTAACAAACACCATCTGTTAAGTAATACCAAAAAACTTTATAAAGGAAATATGGACAATAAAGGGACGGGGCACCAGATTATCAGTTTCTTCTGGAGTGTTGTAACAAAATACAGATATAGTATTTCTGTAGCTCACTATATCTGTTATAGTGATATATGCTATATAGTGATATACACTATATGCTGTTAGAGCATTGCGTTAACAGGGCCTTGTGGGTTTGATTGCCAGGGAACACAGGTACCAATAAAAAAAGATACCTTGAAAGCACTGTAAGTTGCTTTGGATAAGAGCGTCTGTCAAATGTGTAAATGTAAATATATAAATTCTGCTTTACATAACCTGGATTAGAGTAATGACAGGGGGAGACTATATGGATAATACAGAAAAACAATTGTCAAGGTAAACGATTTTATCACATAAATGTTCAGTTGTCTATTCAGTTGTCTGAACATTCTCTGTAGCATCTTTGTACAGAATGCACCTTTGTACCAAAAAGAATAAAGGATCTGTAAACAGAGCCGTAACCCAAGGGCCCACAACAACTGAGGTAGTATTGATGTAAGGGGCCTTGAGAAATATGCAGTATGGGGGCCGACAATTCTTAGCTATGACCCTATCTGTAAGTAAATTGCATCTTGTCATAGTGATACATGACAGAATCAAAAAATGGAAAATAAATTTGTCCAAAATGTATCCATTTGTTTTGCATATGTGTGTCAAAGTACAATAAGGGGTTTCAAAGTTTATCAAGTTCACTGATTTATTTTGTGGATTCTTCAGTATGTGAGACACTGCAGGAGGTTTAAAGCTTGTTAGCTGACTTTCAGATACCCATTAGATATGTTAATGAGTTAATTGTTAAAGAGTATATGAAGAGCAAAGACAAAAAATAGGATTTGTGTCATTAAGCAGCAACTTCTGTCACACAGAATGCACAAAATGAAGGTAAACGCTGACTAAATATCAGTAAACCGACACTAACTAAATAAATGTAAATACTTTACAGCATTAATTAAAAAATAATTAATTAATTAATTAAAAAATATAGCATTACATTTCGAAGTAGCATTACAAAGTAGCTTCACTCTGAATAACTGTGTGTGAGTGCATATCATTTGTTTATGTTTAGTGTTCTTACAAAGCAAATTAACAAACCCCATTTGTAACTAATTAGTTTAATGGTACACAGATACTGTACATGGGGATCAAACCATGGAATCATTAGTATAGTAGTATAATTAGACTTTTTATTATTTTGCCTAATGAATAAACTAGTAATTTCATTGTAACATAACTGTGCCGTGTTCTACAAACTGAGATATCAATAAATAAATAAATATTGCTAAACAAACAGATGTTCATGAATGTTAAGTGTCACTACTGTTTTGATTTTCATAAATTAAAAAAATGTTGTTTACACACACACATGTACTTTAAATGTACAATGCAGTGTTTAAAACATACAAAACTGCTGGTCACAATGGAAAAGGATGAAGTTAAATTTTAAAATTAATTTCCTTTATGAAAGACAAAGCATGCAGTGAGAGACTGTTACTCCCATATATTACGGTACAGCTGCTATAATTACAGGTGGGAAATTATTATCATTATCTTTCAATCTTGGTTCTGTTTTCAGGTGTTTATTATTACTTTGATAGCATATGTAATTAATTGCTTACGCACACTGACCTTCTAGGGTTTCAGATGTGTAATAAAAAGGGCTGCCTGCAGGGACCCTCTGATGTGAAAGGTTCGTTGAGGATTAAACATTCTGTGATGTTCTGTGTGATGTGTGAAGTGGGGTCACCCTGAAGTCCTTGAAATAGAGACAGACAGAAAGAAACAGGAACACAGTGAACATAATAGTGCAGTGTAGATTAAGTTGCAGTGTGTTTTGTTCCACCAACTGTGTGACCAATGAAAATGTCTCTGTAGCAGTCAACTCAGATGTTTTCAGTTCTCTTTGCTGATTATTGTAGCATAAGCTCTTCTTGCTTGTAATTATTGCTAAGGAATTCATGTGGAATTGAAATTAATCTATCTCCTCAAAACGAAACCCAAAACAAAAAAAAGCTGTAACCACTCTAACCTGGTTGGTCTTAAATGGTTTAAGCCAGCCTTTGCAGGTTTAAGCTGATCTGGATCTGCTGGATTTAACTAGCAAGCCAGCTAGACTGTTATTAGATAATTCAGCAAAGATCTGCAGTTATAGATATGCAATGAAACTGTTCCAAGCAGCAGGCTAATTTTCAGTGTCATTCTTTAATCAAGTAATGTTTCAGTAGACACACAATGAAAGACATTTTCCAAGACTACCTGAGTCACTTTTTAGCTTTTTTAGAATAACTGCATTGTATGCATACATTTTCTCATAACTCTACATTCCAGGCAGTCGTGTGAAAAGTTTGTCAACTTTGCCAGCAGCAGACATTTCTGGCAGGGCTTCGTGCGGCAACAGGGCCGTAAAGCACCGCTCGGCTGTCCTCATGTATTCTTCATGAACCATCATCTGCAGTAAATATTTCACAAACCTGCTGACTAGCCGTAGTGCTGGTGCTCTGTCTGTAGATGCCTGGGTGTCACAATTGGGGAGAGAAATGTGATTATGTTCCACAATGTCAGCTGGTGCCACTTGACAGCAAGACTGCTGTAAGATTCAGGATCTGTGAGATAAGGAAGTTCGAGAGATCTATGTGTAAACCCAGCATGAGTAGAAGCATTGCTGAATGTGTGTTACTGTGTGGTACTGTATCAGACTGGGGAAAACCATAGTGTATAGCTGTGTATCGATTTATTCCATATGCACTATGAACTCTGATGCATGGTGTGTAGTTAAAGAAACAGATAACAAATACTCAGCTAACAGGGAACATTCTCAGAATATTGGCTAAGGTTCCTAGTAATTTAGTATAACTTTTTTTAATTTTATGTATATCATATATCAAAATCATTATTCTTTAGTTGTTTGAATAGCTTAAAATGTGAATAACGTTCTTATAACCAAGCCATAACATTAATACAACATCTAAAACCTGGATGTTTTGAACATTCCTGGAACTTTCACAATAACATTTTTAATGTTTTTGTTACTTAATGAAAATGTTAGGGAAATGTCCTTACAACCTAAAACTGTTAGCTGGGTAAGTCCCTATGCAGAGGTGTGGAAAAAATTCTGTACATTCTGTACAAGCCTTGAAAATGACCCTACAAATCATTAACAGTCTAAACTTTTTTTGGTAAAGACATTGTAACCTTTTCATCATGTAAAAGAAACAAAGATCACAGTATTCTGAATCATTACACACGACAGCTATGATCTCCAGTGGTCATAGCAAATCTGGCAGGTCACGCAGAATGTTAATCACACCCTCCCAAGAAACACATAGGAATCAATGTATTTGCTCTGGTATCACTCTATCAGCGATTGTATGTGTGTGTTAAAGCACTTCATCAATTGCTAAAAGTAAAGCAGGTTTCAATTTCTCGCAGAAAGTGGGGCCGCTGCGAAGGTCAGCGAAGATTGGAACCTCCTCTCTCTCACCTGATATTCAATTTGCAGAAGTGGCATTGTGGTCCCAGCCTCCAGCCAGAGGCCTCAGGCTGCTCTCTTGATGTGTCATCAGGTGTCATCACTGTTAGCATCTGAGGGTGCTCCCGGGTCAGCCGTGACAATCTGTTAATGTCTCAGGCTTGCCTGGGCAAGATGAAGTCTACAGAACATGGCTCAGCTTACAGAAAGATTCACTTTCCAAAACATTGTCCACTGAGAGAATGGCCATTCCCTTAAACAACAGAAAAAAAATGATTTGGTAAAAAAACAACAACACTATAGAAAATGAATCATCAGGATATAAGAAAGAAAATTATAAAAATAGAGTTCCTATAATTGGAAAATCGGTTGAATCAATTAGTCTGCTATTTTTGCCACCAAACAAATTAGGTTATAATTGATTCATTACAATTACTGAACTCACTCAACCTCTTAAATTCAGCACAAAAAATAAATATTGTGAGAATGAGCAGATGGTGCAAAATTCATTACAGATTCATTCTGTGAATCAAAATTAATTGTGAGTCAATTAGCAAACCTGAGTCTGATGGTATTACAGTGCTACAGTGTTCCTGTAGCTCATCCAGTAGGTCCTGGGTTCGATTCCTAGGATAAAATGATCAATGCATGAATGGAAACGTTACATTAATTTCTCACAAAATCTGTTAGATGTAGAAAAAGATGTGTAAAGATGTAGAAATACAAATGTGTATTTATATCTGAGCCCACATAACAGTATATTCAAATTCAGTAATGCACAGAGTTTTCATGCTTCTTTAAACTTACTTTCAAGTTATCTAAAAATCCTGGATACAGTCTTTAAAAACTAGCAATAGTAGTAGATATACCTTTTATTTTGGAGGAACAAATGATCATTAAAACTGTTGATGCATTTATTTATCAAACAGGTTATCAAACAAATCATTTTTTGTCCCTTTTTGAGGAAATAAGATGCTTCATAATCATTTCACAAATTAGGCACAATTATGTACAAATGTTAAGAAGCACTCTGTTAGAAAGGTCAAATTAGTTGTATTGTATTTCTAAATACTAAATAAATTCATTTTAAAACCCAAGGGTGGCGCTGTTGCTTCGGCTTTTAAAGTTTCACCCTTTCTGTTCCCACAAAGTAGGACAGATGGCATTTCAAACACTGAGCACTGTAGCTCAGATTGTTCAGTCACAGTGTAAGTTGATGTGGTAGAGCGACTTGTGATGTGAGCAGGTGACAGATGTCTCTCAGTTCTCTCCGACTGCAGAGAGAGAAACCAGTGAAAAGGTGACTGCAGTGATTTAAAAGAAATATTATTTGACATAGCAAATAACCCAAAATGATTTAGATATGAATATGAACAGAAAATATTTTCCCCAATGTGATTAATACAAGCGCACATCATTTATGGTATAAAATACAACATTGTTAGATTATTATTGTCAGAATCTTTTGTTTATTAGATAATTGTTATATCATTTTTGTATTGTATTAAAGAAACAGAATTGGTTCAGAACTTGAAACTAATCAGTTAAGTCTTAATCTTAGTTTAGATTCACATCACCCACAAAAAAACATACAAATTAGCATTGCTTTAGTAATTATTGTTTATATTAATTATGTGTATGTTCTGTGTGCATGTGTGTATGTTTGGCTGTGTATGAAATGTGCTGTGTTCAAAGCTCAGCCAACTGTACATGCTCTTGCAGTAACATGGGTCAATACACGGTAGGTGGCAAACAATCCCCTCGAATAAACCACCCACCCAAATGTGACTCCTGACGCACAAGCAGGCACTGTGTGTGTGTGTGTGACGTATATAAATGCGTTGATGTCAGTGTATGAATAATATAATGGCAACAGCAAGTAAGAAAGAGTTCCGGTTGCTATACAATCATGCAATTTTCATCTCCACTTAATATGATCAAACTTTCATATCCGAGTTCCAATGACATATTAACGACAAATATATCTGCACAGATACTGACAAAAGTGAGCAAATAAGAAAAGCTATAGATCTGTGATTCTGTGCACAAGTTCAAAATGAATTAGAATTGAATTTGAAGAATGATTTCCATACATCAAGTATTCTGAAAAACTGAAGTGTGAATACTCACCTGAAATATATTTTCCTGAAATATAACTTCTGATCTAATCCTCAAATTCCCTCACCAGCAGCACTGTAGCAGTGTTCATTTATCTATTATCAGTATGAACAGGCTGAAAATACGACTGTCATTTGAGCAGAAATAGCTGTCATCTAATGTACCCTGAGAGACAAAGAACAAAAACGTGTGGCAGCAGTATGGATATATCAGATAATACAACATAATGAGGCCATTTCTAATTCTCACAATGTTTACGTCAGAATAAACACAAATTCTTCATTTGTCATCTGCTGCACTATTAGCGCACTACGTACTTCACTTCACGAGGGGTGACTGCGCACTATGTACACACATTCATGAGTCACTAATTTCGAATACCTCTCACATTAAAACACCAGAGGTATGTGACATGATGTGACCGATTCACATTCAAAGAAAATGCTCAACGCAAAAAGAGAGATTTCAACCATCTTAACATTTGTTATACTTTGGTGTCCTGTGACTTAAAAAGCATTACAAGTTCAAATCTGAAATCTTTTTTCAAATCTTTTTGTTTGCTTTAAAAAAATACATATTTTTTAACCTTGTGTTTCTTTGCATGCAGCCCGGTTACTCCATATAAGAAGAAACACTAAAAGACTTCTTTCTTTCATTCATGAAAAATATAACTTTATCGATAACTTTCAAACTAGCTACTTTATTCTGAGTGATAACATATTTTAGACTAAATTTGCTGCCCCGTTACTTTTAACCCCTTCAAGCTTAGATCTGAGAATTTAAGATTATCACTTCTAAATTATTACTTACAAACGAGTTTTTTCCTCTTTATATTATATTCCATCTGGGAAACAGCAAACAGTCATAAACCAACATCCTGTGGCAATTTAAATTACAAGCTCTTCTCTTAGTCTCTGAGGAAAAGCTTAGAGCTGTTTGTTATGTTAGCAGCTAACAGTCCCTGCTGAAATCCCTATTGCACATATGCGTCAGAGAATGGATTTTAGTCATTTAGCATAATGGCAGTAAGAGATTTGATTGAAGGCCAATATCTGACACCACCTTGACCTTAAATACAAAGGCAGAACAATAAGCCATCCAGCACTCACTTCACAGCCATTCTCTCAGGAACAATCCATACTACCAACAATGTGTTGTAGCCCCAGGTTATAGAAGGTACACTACATGATAAATTATATGAATGCAGCATGAGAAGAAACATGCCCATTAACAACATGCATTGTTAAATATCGACTGACTGTTTTCTCTGGCTTTAGCCTAATAAACTGTAGCTTAAAAACAAAAGTACCAGGCCGACCACTGTTTCAAAATCTTGGTACCGGATAAAAACTGGAGCATTCTCTTCCATCTCATCTGTCTCGTTAGTGATTAATTCTCCAGCCAAAAACAGTGACTTCCTCCTGCATTAATTTCCTAAGTAATGTGACACCTCCACAGAGCATCAGGGCGAACAGGTTTGAAAGTGCCCGAATGCTGAATTCTTTCCTGCTATAAATCATTAGCCATTAGGGACCTGTGAGTCTTAAGTGACTTAAACAAATGAACTTGTCTGATTTAATAAGACCTTCAGTTACATCAATATGCTTTGTGATAGAATAAATTGGAGGGTGAGAAAAGGGAAAGTGTAGTAGGAATGCAGAGATTGCCCCCATGCTTCACTATTATCAACCCCTTGTACCAAGTGTAATTGATTTCCATTTATGTTCCCACGTTTCCCAAGTACAATTTCAAGTTCAGATTGTGACCTCAAAGGGCTGCAAGCCATTACATTAAGTAAGAACATTGTTTTCAAAAATTACACTGGTACAGAAATTACTTCCCAAAGCGAAGCTCTTTCACAGCTCTGAACACTTCATATAGAGTCTATCAGAGTTCTCTGTTATGTTTCAATGAAGTGTGACTTTTGTCTCATAAGTTTCTCCTATAATTTCTTGGGAGAAACAAAAAAATACACAAAAATGAGGCACTTTTTATATGCAGTAGGCACACAGTTATAAAACCGCCATGTTATAACTGATATAGTTATTAATTCAAAACACTTTGATGAAAAATGGTTGTGTTTATATTAAAATCTGACTTTTGATTGCAGACTGTGGATTTCAGTGAGATCTGAGATCTCTTCTGAAAAACAAGACATTTCCAGGGGCTGTTTCTCAAGGAAAAAAATCTGAGAAACTGGAAACTTATCCATGGAGTCAGCGCTCTGTTTTATCTTGTTGCTGTCTAGGAGAAACAATTATGAAACTCCAGAGTTAATTTGCGATTTCTATTTCCAGTGGCTTGCCTCACATCAGTACACTACAGGCACTGCCTATAATAGAAAATGTTTTCTCATTATACAGCCAGTCTGTGTGCGCATATTATCTGTTTAACAGTACCAGTTGTAACCTGCTGTAAGTGTTAGTAGACTGTCAGACTCCTGAGGCAGGCTGCTGTAGATTTGTCCTGGCAGGGATACAGGCGCTTAGCTTAGAGCTTATGGGTGTGTGTGCTAGCATGTGTATCTGGGTGTGAGGGGGGTGGAATACATGCTGGTAACCATGGTGATGGTGAGGCGTTAAGGCTCATTAGAGGAACACACAAAAGGGAGCAAAAACTGTGTCCTATATGTGTGTGCAGGTGTGACCGCCTATCCATGGCCCAGAGGCTAGAGACCAAACGATGTGTTGAAGAGCTGTTAGGTGGTGAAAAAGTTCATGTTAGCTGGATATAGCCCTCACACTCGTTCAATTGATCTGAAATCCTTCGGATGCCAAGATGGCCCACGTTGCCTCGTGGGCCAAAGCTAAACCCCAAAGCTAATCATCATGCTCTCATGATCTGTTGTCTTACTGTAATCCATGCATTTCATACTTTCGTATCTCCTAGGTCTTTGCAAGGCACTGAACATCAATCGCAGGAGGGTTTGTGTTTGTCTTTTGTGTTTTTCAAACACATGAACGATTACCCTGTATAAATCCTTCACTAGTCAACAGAAATATACTGTAGGTCAACAGTGAAAGGTATGCAAGATTTTAAAATTGTTTGGCAAATTTGCAAAAGAAACTGCATGCAAATCTGCATCTTATTAACTAACGTGTCTTATTAAGATAAAAACTGTGTCATGCAACGGCATTTAGCACTAATGTTTTGAGTGCGTTCGTGCCATTTGTTCCATTCCTTTGATGAATCTGATGCTAGAACAACATGAACACTAAAGCAACACAGAGACAATTCATTCTGAGTGAATTCCCTCCTGCATGTTTTGCATTTACAGTTTGCTATATTTGCTACCTGCAATAAGCACGTGGGGACATCAGTATAATTTTACATTTTTTATTGATTTGATGCTTTCAGTTGATGGCACAGATCATGGAAAGTGTATAATCAATAACTTTAGCTATGATTGTTTAGAACAAATAGCTGTTTCACAACGACTGATTGGTCTTAAGTAGCACTTTAGAAATTACATAACAATGTAAAACAGTATCTATCTTGCCGCATTTTGTTCACGGCAAATTGCCAACTTTATTGGATGGCGTTAACTGAATTCCTTCCTGTTTCTCGCCACTTTTCTCTAACATTTACTGCTGTTGGAGGACAGGTTAAAAATGCTTATGAGGCATTCTGGCATTACAACCCAAAATTGGCAGACACCACAAACACTGAATTCATTAAGTTACCCCTGTATTACCGAGGCCACGTCAGATGCTTGAAGATTCTTGGTGATGCTGCCACCACATTGATAGCTATCTTGTGTAATTAAACTTATAATTGCGATGCCAAGAAGTGTTTCTGCCCGTAATTGCATGGTAGAATCCTGACAGGACCAGTCGCTTATTAGAGTGTCGAATCTCAGGCATTTTAATTGACTGGGCTAAGAGATGGGTGAGATTCTCATTGATAGAGTATGCTGCTTTTAAAAGGCCATAAACAAGCCTGGAAAAGACAAAAGCAATACTTGTTGTTGAATTTAATTATGGATGAGAATCAATTTCACCAATATCATCCCAGCAAACATTTTTGGTTGTAAGAACATTTCCCTAACATATCCTTTAAGTAACAAAACCATTACAGATGTTATTTTGAAAGTTCTAGAAACGTTCAAAGTGGCCAGTTTTTAAGACGTAGCATTAACATTATGGCTTGGTTATAAGAACGTTAATTTTTTCAAATTCTTAAAATGTTCCGTTAACAAAATAAGAGTGACATTTTTGATATATATGACATATTATCTTGAAAAAGTTTTAAAGATTTTTGATAACTAAGAGAGAACATTAGCCAACATTACGACATCTAATATGAAATATTATTAATGTACAATTTTGGTAATCACAATGGCAGACTTAAAAATTAAAAAAAAGGCCTGCAAATATGAAAAAAAAAAAACAGTGTTTAGCTGAGGGATGTGTTACAACCTGAAACAACAAAATGATTCCTGTCTCTCCTCAAACAGAAGCATCATGCTGTAATAACTTTGTTACTGAATACAAACTTTTGCCTGAAAAATGTTACATAGGGGGTGGGATTAATTCTCAATATATGGAAATGACTGAATACATTTAAGTAGATATTCTCATTTCCATAATTATTTACAGTATCTTGAGAGCCTTCAGTAGAAAGAAAGTTATTAAAATATGGATTTGAAATATAACTTAGCTTGCAGAAGTTTTAACATGACTTATAATGTCCCTACACGTTCTTCAACAACAGGCTCTTTCTAAATTTCACAGCTAGTAGTTCTCTCAAAGGAAAACAGAGGCATATTAGAACAGGCCTCAAGTTTGAATATTACAAAGCTACTAAACTTCACCTAAACTTTGTAGCGCAAAAAAAAAGTCCAAGAAAAGCTAATATCACTGTGAAGAGTGGATACCTCAGTTACAAATAAAGCACAGATCTGTAATTTTAAACATAAACTTTTTCAATGAAAAAAAGTCTAGGGACCCAAATGTTACTAAATAGAACTTTTTGCCATATTTTACCACAGTATCATATATTCAGTAGCGGAACTGAATGTTTGCCATACCAGTATATCATGGTATTGACATAGTACATGACCTAAAGTCTGTTTCACATCTGTAAAGAACAGGACAAATTTGGGACAAATGTTAAGCCTGAAAAATCTGAAGTCCATCCTCAACATTTTCTCAATTCCCTGTATTGTGACCTGAATATGAGATGGCGCTATTCTTCCTCAGGATTTAAATTAGCCTACAACCAACTTTTATATCTCAGAAAATGAGATGATTAAAGTCTGGAGAAAAGGCTAGTGATGGGGTATAAGGGGGGATGGGAGGATGAAAGAACACAGAGACAGACTAGATAGAGGGAGGCTGTTCAGCTCCACTACACACCACTCTTCTAAAAGAGCATAATCTCACATAGAGCCTATTCCCTCATGCCTACAGACTGTGTGTTGGGTTATACTGACAGTCAGGTGAAAAGCTCCTGCAGACCTGGCTGTTATCATGATGTTCTTTGTATCTGTCGGTCTTCCTACCAACCTAGAAATCCGGTGTGTGTGAGTTATGACATGATGCATTGTGAATTGTATGCATTTAAAAACTCTTTGCAAATGAGAATGTTTACAAATACGGTATGACCTTTGATACTGGAGTCAAAGGTCAGGTATAGGCAGGGCATCATTCAGTCGTGGATCATTCGGTACCCTAGGCAAGATAAAACACAAACAACTCCTCTCTTTCTCTCATATATATGTGTATATATATGTTTGTGCATAAGTAAAACATTAGTTAGTTTAGTGGCCTACTGTTCACAAAGGTATGTATATATATATAAAACATCCAGCCATTATTTCTGCGAACCCGCATGTCCTCTGCAGACATGTAACCTGGAGCCTGTCCCAGCATCTCTGGCCGTACGCAGGAAAAACCCTGGACAGATGGCCAGTTCATCACAGGGTGGTATATATTACATTTTATTTATTTATTTAGTCATTTATTTAGTTGTTTATTTTTAAATAAACTAGGCAAAATCACAACTAAAGTTGCCAATGATCACACACATTCATCGTGTGGGAAACATTGAACATTGTGAAAACTTATTTTTGTGTTCCATGGGGGAAAGGTCATTTTGTTGAGTGTCATGAAAAAAAAGTTTAAAGCAGAAGGTATGACTCAGTTAGACTGATTTAATTACCAACTTACTCAAAATATGTTTTTTTAGCTTAAAAAGATGTCAGCATAGAACATTAGTGCTTTAATCACCAAAGTTTAAAAGTGTTGAGTGGAACGGACAATCAAGAATTGAATCGTGTTGATACTGTATGTACTGACTGTTAAAGTGAAAGAATGAAATAAATGCATGTTTATGTCATCTCAAAGAAAGTAAAACAAAGCAACAAAGCAAAGGGGCCTTTTCATGTATGTAAAGAGTCAGTTTTGTGAATTCCAGCAACTTTCTGGATGAAGATAAAAGCAGATATTGTGTCAGCAGCATTGCTGACAGGGGCTACAAACAAAAATTATGGTACTTTATTGCCACCCTCAGTAGCTTCAGAGACAGAGGAAGAACATTTTATTATATTGGCCATGATGGCTCATTTTTACGCGTAGTGCCCTACTACATTGACATGCTGACATGTATAAAAACAACATAAAATTTTCTAAAAATAATTGTGTTCCTAAGACCTTGACTGTTTTTACTTTTATAAACAGTGCTAATTATTCAGCTTAGTTCAGCTAAAGTTGGCTAAGGAAGCTCTATTTATTGACACAATGCATTTCAAATGTAGTAAGTCTTGCATTAGATGAGTGAAAACAACACAAACACACACATTACTCAGTTTAGCTAAAACATATTTGAATAAGACCAGCCCTGTATGCTACTGTTTAGTGTTCCTGTAGCTCTACTGGTGTTGCACTAGCAGCACAGAGGTTGTGGGTTCAATTCCCAGAGACACGCATGCGGATAAAACGTTTAATTTGAATGCGTTTCCGATAAAAGCATCTGCTAAATGCATAAATGTAGTTTAATATATTTAGTTTAATATATTCAGCAAAGTATGACAGTAGCAATTTTGGAGATCTGGGAGTGCTAAAAACCCCTTATGCACATTAAACCAACATCTAGGATTAAAAGATTTCCTTTTATTCCACATTAAAACGTTACATTTAAACTGTACACATCATTCAGGTCCCCAAATTAGATTCAAAGACAGATATTAATATTATTGATATTAACTTGCACAGACAGTGTGCTTGATATATTTTAGATCTACTACATATTCATGAGTCAAGCAACTTACTTGTGCATGTCATTAATTAGAGAGTTATTTACTTACAGCGGTTCACTTCAGGTAATGGCCAAAGGGCTTACCACCGTCAGCTGGGGAAACTGCAGTTGGCCCAGGTGCACTAAGGCTCAGCTAGTGTTAATGTCTACAGTTAACTCACTCCTTGGTGCTGAAATAAGCAATACTGACAGAGTTCCCTTTCTGAAGTGGGAGTCGCAGCCTATTCTGGAGTCAAGACTGCCATTCTTCATCACATTTGTCAAGATGATTTTACCCACATGATTTTCTTCAGAGTATCAGGTTCTAGAGCTCCCATTAGCCAATCAGAAATCAGCTTTCACTTTTTGCTGTGTCGCATAGACACTTTCATGCAACACAACTGTGAAAACTGGTCAAACTGCAAATTATGAAGAACATGACAGACTTTAAGATTGAAAAAGGGCATAGCATTTACAGCCATTAAAATCTTATTACACGGCACTTTGGAATGTGCCCAAATACATACAGAAGTCTGGTGTACATCTAATGGCATTTTAATCCGTGCTGTAAGATGAAAGGTGACAACCAAAAGGTCAGATGCTATCAACAGAAATTTCATGTGATTGTCCTTTTGAGTTTGTTTATTCATACAGAGTTAATGTGCCTTGTGGTTTTGACTAACAGGGAATTTTAATGGACTTCTGTCCAAGTCTGGTCACGCCGTGTCAACCGTACCTCTGTTGTAAACAAAGCTCAGTGTTGAATCTGGAGGAAACAGCTGACTCAGGGTAGCCGTAAGTTGTTATGAACATGTGAAAATGAAATTAATTCAATGCAATGAGATGTCTTTTGACTCCCGCATCCAGGCAATTCTATCCTTGAGCATCCTAGCACGTTTCATTTGTCATGTACTTTCTTCCAGCTAAATTAAAAATTCAAGCGTGCATATCATTAACAGATCGCTTTGACAAAACAAGTTTATGCGTGTGCAATTCTGAGGGGTCACCTCTAGATATCTCTAGAAGATATTACTTTGGGGTCACGTGTTATAATCAACTGTCTGCCGATAGGATAGCTAGGAGAGCAAATTATTTAATTGATGTAACATTAAGGTTGGCTATATGACTTCAAAAAACATGACTTTGCTTTTAGTGTAATGTGTAGGGCAAGAACTTTGCTGGCTTACTGTTCGGTGGCTCTGGGTTTAAATATTGGGAAATAGCTTCTAGCAGTTCTAAACATAAGGAAGGTTATGTGGTCCGATCTATGGATTGGTGAGTCTTCATTTACTATTGCCCATAAATTTAGATTTGCTTGCAGATAAAGCGTATTGAAAAAATAGAGTCTAAGGCTAACAATGTGCATTATTTTTTTCTGTTAATTCCACAGACATTGAATTTTACTCAATTACCCAAAAAGAGAAGTTCAAAACAGCCCTGGATTTCAATAGAAATGCCTATTCAAAATCTTCTACTATGCTGAAAACAAATTTAATTTGTTTTGTTGTTTAATTGTGCATTCCATGTCCACAGGACCTCATCACAGAGCAAACAAGGATTTCAATAGACAGTATTCAGACCTCCATATACTGAATCAATGATCTCTGGTAGAGGTACACAAAGCATAACCTATAACCTTTCTCCTGATTCTTCAAATCTGTATCTTCAGAGCCATATGGCTGAAGGGATTCTTTGCAAGCTGAGGGAATGTTCTCTTTAGTGCTATAGATTTTTTTGAATTTATAGGCACATAAACCTACAAGTCCAGTATTGCCTTTAAAGATAATACGGGTTGAGGGATTAATCCCCTGGCATGCTTGTGGTTTATTCACAATAAAATATCAGCAGTCATTATTTAAAACAAATCATCTCTCTCTCTCTCTCTCTCTCTCTCTCTCTCTATATATATATATATATATATATGTGTGTGTGTGTGTGTGTGTGTGTGTGTGTGTGTGTGTGTGTGTGTGTGTGTGTGTGTGTGTGTGTGTATAATGAGGGCAGATTAAAGGGTTCTGTTTGCAGTTTGCATTTCAAATATAATCACTGGCCAACAGGATTTAAGGAACATGATGATTTCCTGGAAAACATTAAGAAGCCAATTGTATTAACTGTGAAGATAAAGTGCTTTTAATGGGCAAAGCACATTATGTGTGGTCATAATTAATTGATTGCCATGTTCGTTTTGCAGGCCTCTGCAGCTTGCTGAAATTCGAATGCTGTTCAATTTCTGCTCAACTTCATCTTCATTATTTTCTCATTGTTTGCAACATGTTTAACAGCAATTAAAATATTTACACTTTGGCATGTTCATATCATACCGACACCAGCTCTTTGAAGTAAAGCTCACAATATGAAGTTTTAATTTGACCAATTACAACAAGGAAAAATGATAGAAGTTATGCTAATTGAAAACGTATGACCTAATTTTGTATTCTACATATTATTCATGAATCCCCATTAGAATAGTCATAATTCTAATTAATGGAGCACTACAGTTAAAAATGGTTAAACGAAGGTGTCGCCAACTCTTCATCATAGCCCAGGCAGTTGGTGATTATAGCACATCCATGCTCTTTCATTTATTATCTTTGAAAGAGAATAGACAAAACTGTTAAGGAGTCATGTTATACTTTTTGAAGCACTGTTCACGCAATCCAGAATCTCAAAATGTAACCTTTGAGTTACTTTATAAGAGTGTGTGAGAGGGTTTGAATATGAGTTATGGGGACACTTCCTGTGTCCTCATAAACTAAATCACTTTATAAGCATACTAAATGGTGAATTTTTGTAAAAATGTGAGTTTTCTGTAAGTGTTAGGTTTAGGGGTAGAGGACAGAATATACAGTTTGTACCAGATAAAAAAGCATTACATCTATGGAGATAAACACATAAACCACATATGCTAACATTGTGGGTGTGTGTGAGAGAGAGAGAGAGCACCTCTAATTTCATTTCAATCTAAAAAATGTTTTGTAAATGTTTGGCATATTTAAAATTTGCTTTATGTAGTAACATCAAAAATGGTCCTATGGAAAGAAAATATTTTAAAATGATTGATTCACCCTCACTTATTGGGTTACAGAGAGAATTGCCATTGTAAGTTAACAACTGCACGTATTCACTTTTCACAGTTAGAAAGTTTCTGGACACATAGCAACCATTACCACCACAGTCAAGGGTATTCAGGACCTAATGTGTTGTCTTTATGTATTTAAGAATACTGCACACAACACTACACCCACACAAATGTGTGATTTCAACAGGCAGGGTCCTGTGAGAGTAATAAAGACCTAATGATGTATTAGGCTATAATTTATGCAGAAAGTGTGTTACTGTGAGTGGGATTTAAAGGCCTAAATGAAGTGAATAATGTGTAATTTGCAATCTGAATGCTAAATTACTCAAATCCCCTTCGAGTCCCATGCATCTGAAACAAGGACCAGACTCATCAGACACAGCGTCGGCACTGCTATTCAGCATTTCAGAACAACATTCAATAGGTTTTCCTCATAAATCTCCACAATTCATAATTCATAGGGTAATCGAAATAAAGATCACTTAATGATTTCTCATTCACGCTTTGTTTATTGAACGGCACTTTTTTGCGCAGTAGGCAAAAAATAAAACAGATTGGGATCTTTTGAGGGTTGCCTTTTATTAACCGTAGTCAGGGATAATCTGAGTGGATGGGGCTGGTTGTCAGGACAGCCTGCATATGTAGATAAGAGAAAGAAAGGCAGTACCAGTTAAAGCTAAATCTAAAGGTACAATAAAGATTAGTAAACAGAGAGACAGGGCATTATACATATAAACAGCACTTAGATTGTAAGAACATTTCCCTAAAGTTTCCATTAAGAAATAAAAATTGTAAAAAATGTTATTTTGAAAGTTCTAGGAACACGTAAAGCATCCAGTTTTTTGGACATTGTATTAACATTACCGTTTGGTTCTAAGAACGTTATTCAGACATTTTATAATTATGTAGTGTTTATAAAAGATTCTGCTAACAACTTAAAAAATGTTTTTGATATGATATATAATGTTAAAAAAACATTATACTAACGTTACTGCAAGAACGGTTTTTGATGACGTTGAAGAACTTTAAGAGACATTAGCCAATGTTCTGAGAAAGTTCCCTGTTAGCTGGATGGTTGATCAAGTTAAAATGGGAGGGGCTTGACAAACCCTTTCATTGTTTTATTTATCTGTTACAGTAGGCTGTTTTCTATTTGTAACAGAGAGCAAGAGCTTTCAGTGCTATTGCCATTTGGCTTTTTCAGGGTGTCATTCAGAGAAGTAGTTTGTGGTCTTGTTATCAGAAAATTAGAACTGGAGGTATGTGTGGGAGTCACAGATAAAGCATTAAAGAGTCTCAACTAGCATAATACCAGGTCTAGATGAATGGAAACACTCATTTATACGCATCTATGCAGTAGTGCACACTGTGAGCAGTGACACATGGAGCATTTACTCTTATAGTTGATGTATAGCCCAAGAAATTAAATCTGAGCAGTGAATTCAGGGCGTGAGGAGAGCAAATAAACTGTGTGTGTGTGGAGAGGGAGTACTTTTTATAATGCAGTTTTGTAGTTAGTGTTCTTTTGCTAAACTGTACATTTCCTTTATACATGCCTGTATATATCAACTAATTTTAACAAATATCACTTAGACGGGTATAATTTAAGAAAGAAAAAATGAATCCCACCCTTTTCTGTTTATTCAGGTCTAACAAAGAAGAGGTCTGTTCATACTTTTCACACAAATGAAAAAAACTCAGATTTCAAATACATTTGATCTCTAAAGATGAAACCTCAGTGAAACTTGAAGTAATGGCACAGTAATGGCACAATCTTTTCTAACAGCCTTAGTATTTTTAATTTAAGTCATTTCAGCTGATTATTTTCTCATAGATGAATTGATTGGTCTGTGACTGTTGTTCCTTTGCATGTGACACCCCATAATTTTAAAATAACTCTTGTTTCTCACTACAATATCCTTGTCACATCTCATTTTTACATGAAGACATGATGTCTAATTAAAGGTAATTTTGGTTGGACTTGCTGTTGAAACATGGTATGTGCAGGCCACCCAAAGCTTATTCACAAAATGTTTGATTATAAAATATTTTTGGATTGTTTTAAAATGATTTTAGCTAGCTATAATGCTAAAGTGCTGCAGTACTCTCAGCCATAACACCTTTTACATTATTAACTCCATAACAAAATCTGCAGTTTGTGCCAAATAAAATTAAAAAAACAACATTAAACAGTGTGTGGAGTCTGTCTGGCTGTGGATCTAAGTGATACTAGATTTTTAATCATTTAATCATGTCTGATTTTGGCCATTTCCCCAACTGCCAGTTGGCCAAATGACCAACTTAGTCTCTGCCAGTTATGACCAGAAAGAGAACGCAACAGTTTTATTAAAGAAATCTGAAGACCTTAATATACTTCAGATCATCACAAAGATGAAATTGGCACAGTGACAGTCTGAAATATATATATATATATATATATATATATATATATATATATATATATATATTTTTATATATATATAAGCCATTTTCTTAGGGGCCAACTCATGTAACACAATTCCAAACAACGTTTCTTTAATGCCAGGAACCTCCAACACAGTTAAAGTCTGAGTTAATTAAATCAGCAGCAGATATATTTGATAATTTCCATATGAGCAGCGTTAGAGGACAGCTGGGGATTTAATACTGTGCTCATGGCTGAGAAATGGAAACCTTCTTCAGGTTGCTTGTTGTGAAAGAGCAGTAAGGAAGAGAGTTATGAATTCATATTTCTCTCACAGTGGGGCATAAAATTGCTAATTATAAAATTATTACAATTTTTCTTCAGAAATTTATTTAGGAAATTAATCAACTTTTAACCAAAAGAGACTGTCAAATAAATGTGTAAAATCCCAATGCACATTCAGTCTGGGCTGTTTGGTGTTATGGCTCTGAGGAAATAAAATTTGTCTTCGAAACATTAGCCTAGCTCTTGGTTCATATCTACATGATGGATATATCCCAGGCTTATTTGAGTGCTCCTGGCGTTCCTCCGCAGAACTGTTATCTCAGCTGAGTTTCATGAGGTTGAGAAACTTTCTGAAAATTCAGCAAGAACCACTCACGGTCCTTCTCTGGGAGCCATTTAGTTCCGAGAGGAGTCGCATTTAAAGTAGACAAAAAATCCTTCTAATGAGGACAGCTCACAAAGACACATGGCTCAGTGTGACACCTGTCTAACTGCGCACATCTGAGAATCTGTCTCTAACCCCCTTATTTATGCATTCATTCATTCTGTACGTCACATTATTGCTATCAGCATGCAGCCTGTGATGCGATGTGTAAGAGTGCAATAAGCTTATATTGAGCCCCTATGGCTTTGTGGAGCTTCACTAAGAACATTTAAATCATTGTAACCTTCAACGCTAGCAAAAAAATGAGCTTTTTTAATGTAAAGCTTTTTAATGTTTAAAGTTGCATAAACAGGTCTTGTATACACTTTTCACACATATCTGTCCAAATGTAAAAAAAAAAAAAAGATATAGAAATGAAATGAGGTCATGGTCATATCTGGAGTAAGAGAAGGGGTCAAGAGGTCAGAAACAGGGGAGCCAGAGGCAGTGGCACTTCTTGACACCTCATTCTTGCATTTGGGAGAAAGGGTTGATGTAAGAAGAATGCAATAGTGGGTTTATTGCCAGCTGTTATGAGTAATGTTCCCTCATGCACAAAAATGACAGTGGATTTGAAATGAGAAAAAAAAGGGAGAAATTTCTTGTATCTGAGCTAAATGAATGGACAACATTTCAGTCGTGTTCCTGGTGCACGGAAATACATACAGTTGAATAATTTGTGAGATAAGCACAGTATGAAACAGTATGGAGATGACAAGTTCAATACGGCACCAAACAGAACTGCAAAAATAACGACTACATCCAACACTGTGCATTATTAGATTTCTCGCTTGTTTTCTTGAGATCACAAATGATTCTTTCTTTTAATCTTGACATAACTAAAGTTATCTTGAGTTTATCTTGAGTTAACTTGAGGAAACATTAAAAACAGCATTGGCAAATGGCCTTAAGATAACTTATTCATATTAAATAACTGAATCTATTATTTTATATTATAATGTATACTATTGTATAGCATTACGTATTTATTTGTAGACTATTTATTGCTTGTTGTCATTATAGGTTTTATTATTTAACACCCTCAAAGAGGAAGTCTACCAATATTTGCATTTGCATTGATTTACACACCACTTCCTTGCTCGTACTGTCATAAACTTGGACACCATAGGCTGGTGAAAGTAGGGCTGGGGCAGCAATGGTGGTAAGGTGGATCATTTGTTGTGTTTTATAAGTAAACATAAAACGTAATGCTACATGTGAATGTAATGCTTAAAAACAGCCTCAGTCTTCTTTTGAAAGAAGCAATGAGAGTGGCTACAACTTGTCACCCCCTGTTATGCCCTGTATTTTCAAACCAAATGGACACTCTTATTCATCAAACCCCCAGGGCGGTTTATTCAGGCACGGAGGGCAGACGAATGAAATGAAAGGAAAGAAGTTAGACTGTGAACTTGTATTAAACAAACAGATTCATGGAGCCCTCACCTGCTCCCTGCCACTATCAATAAGCATTAACAACAGGGCTACATAAGTCTCCAGTGCCAAAGACACTTAAGAAAGGTTTCATGTGTCCTTTGGCTTAAAAGCAGATCGTTGATTGTCAATCAATCAGAAACAAATATTCCAGAAAGCAGTGTAATAACCTTGACAAAGATCTTTCCCAACATATATCTTAAACAAAACTGAGCAATACATACCAAATCATTGTCTCCGGCCTATGCTTCTCACCATACAAGCCTGTTTTCTGCACAAACTAGACCAATGTGCCTGAGAGAATGAGTTGGGTAAAGTGACTAATATGTTTCTCTCTTACACACACACACACCGCCGGGTGCAAAGTTTTCTATTTCGCCCTCACTTTGAAGAGACTCTGATGTGATGGCTGCCTTCTGGAACATTAGAGGAGTGCGTTTGCAGTGTGCTAATTCTCAGCTGACAAAGCCTCACTTCAAATGTATGAACTCATGAGGGAGAGGAGTGAAAAGTCCCCCTTTCCCTTTCAATTCCACTGTAATGAAGAAATTTACAGCTGGAAATTGAGGCTTTATGTATAGGGAGACAGATGGATTGGAGAGCACTGAAATCGCCTCTCTTTTATAGCATCCCAGGCAAGTTCCAGCCGAGCTAGCATGCAAAGCTATAGAAAAATTAGCAAACGGAAAGCTGAAGGACTCTGTGAGGAAAAATTGCAGTGAGGTTAAAATGGATGATATTAATAAATATGAATATACCTGTTATACTGTGTGAAAATCGATTGAGTTTCTGACAGAATTATTCATTAAAAGATTAAAAACTGGCTTATCTGCTCATAGAACTCAGCACACTTCATGTCATTTTGGCTAGATAGATAGCAGGAATGGAAACCGTATCGCCAGAACTGAAAAATAATTCATAATAAGATTAAGTAATTATTTACTGTCAAAATTTGCATGATGGAACACCAAGATATGGTGTGCCAATATGTTACCTAAGTTGTCCTTTAGGCAAAGAGAAATTACAATTTCCTTTTAGTGATAATAGTTCAAAATATTAATTCAATCTAGACCCTTTGAAATGTGACTTGTATACTATAGATTTTAATAGATTTAATAGATTTTATTAATTTTTATATTCTGAATTTGATTTGACAAATTTGGGATTAGCATCTCTATATTTTCCCAATAGTTCTGCACATGCAGGATGTGGCCCAAATTACCCACTGGCACATCTTACCCTACCCATTTCCCATTGTTCACTCATCTATTATGCATGGGAATCCCCCACTAGAAATATCTCAGGTCAGAAATCAAAGGAGACACATCACTATCCAAGACAGACATGAACAGCAGATAGACAGAAATGGGAAAAAGGTCATTCCATTTGTCTCCATCTACTCCATTTCAGCTATCACTTCTATGCTGCTGTTGTTGCCATCTGACTACACCTGTTTCGCAGTGATAAAAGTTATATTCTTTGACAGCTGCTCTTTAATCAAGCTTTCTAAATGGCAGGCGATGCAGGACACCACACATTTCCAGGATACAGCATGTGCCTGAAAAATAAAGTACCGGGGTAAAAATGCAAGCTGACAGTGAAGTCTTCATCAAAGGCTTTGAAGCAGAATGCCATTTCCTACAGAACTGCGAGTTCAGAGAGTTTGCTTATAGCACCCAATCACACATGAATCAGCCTGTATTTTTAACCACATAGAACAAAGCACCGGATTTAAGTCAGACTGAAACGAAGAATGACTACAAATGTAAAGATTTGCTTAATATGGAGCAAATTGTGCTTGGGGCAAATTATTCTAGACTGACATTTAAAAAGCTGGTATTAGTACATTTATAAAGTTATAAAGTGGATTTTATATAAAAAAAAAGCAATGTTCTTTATGATTAGACTGTCATATAGTAGCAAACTTCCTATTGCAAACTTTGTCAAAACAAAAGGAAATTACTGTTATAGGAATAACTTTTGTTCTGAAATAGATTTTTAACAGAAAAGTAAAGCACCATAGATTAACACCCTTTAAAATTAGTTCTGCCTTGAGAAAAGAAAACTGCAATTGCCAGTCAACATTCGTAATTGCTTATTGTAACCAAAGTACACGTTCCTAACATGTCAGTGTTTTAACTTTCTCAGCACACAAGTATCATGCTTATATGCAGAATGCTTATCAACTAATTATCTTTAGCACTGTAAAAGATTCCAGTGCAAAGCAATAATATACAATTAATAACATATAATTTTTGATTCTTTATGCATATGTGTGAAATTGCATTATTCTGACAGGATTTGATTAGACAGTCCCAAAGACACAGAAATCACAAATTAATTCTCTGCCACTGCCCTTTAAAGTTGGTGCAAAAATGAAAACTGTCTCTCACATCCACCACGTGGTATTTCATTTTCCATCACTGTGGGGTTATTTCAATATATTTGCTAAAAGGAAGCTAGATTGCTGTTCATATTTCATTAATTTACTGATATGATTGAAATGATTACAGTCCAATTTTAAACAGACCTTCCCTTCAAGAATGTGATGGGACAGACTGAAAAGAAAGAAGCAGAAGAAAGAAATAACTATATGTGTCAGATGCAAAGAAAAATGGATATTGATTTCATTTCTGCATATCAATTTTTTCCCTTATTTATTCCATGCAGAGTCTTTTTCAGCTGGTCTTTCTTTAGTTCTGCTATCAGACAAAAGTTCCAGCTTTGATAATAATTTTTGCTTCAGTTTTGCCAGCAGTAGAACTGCACATGATATAACTTTTACAGCTTTACATTGATTATTTTCACAGTTTGGTCAATTGCATGTAGTGATATAACCACTATGGTACTCGTTGCAATAACTTTAATCACAGCTAATGCACTCAACACTTGAATAGAACACACATTCTTAAGGTTATAATGTGTGCCTAATTTAAAAAAGAGGTTTTAAAAGGTGCTTTTCAAAGAGCTGTTACTGTGTTCCCAAGAGTTAGTATTCAGGCCTGTCACCTCAGCCTTTGCATCCTGAAAGGAGATACTTATCGTGAACCATAAATCAATCGAGACGTATCAAACAGCTATCCTCACAACATCTAAAGCCTATCTTAGCTTTACACTGCAGCCTCTTATGCACAACATGGAGAGGAATAAGCAATGTTTAAACAACAAAAAAGGAAAGCGCTTCCATGCTCATTTTTAGCAGCCCATTTATATCAGCATGCATGAACATTTCATCTAAACGCTATATTCCGTTCAAAAGTGTTTCTGAGAGGCACACAGAAGGAAATGTTCCTTAGAAAGAGCTCTGCTTGAAACAAGGTCTCCTTGAGAACTGCAAAACCAAAGGATCAACCCCCAGTACAGCCTTAGATGGCCAATGACAATATGATAGTAGTTTAAGAAGGCCATCACAAAGAAATGCCCTCAGAAGACAGATAATGGCCCTGAGGGATTGAAGTGAGAGCATCTATTCAAGCATCACAGAGTGTTTGACCACATCAGTATTGATTTTGTCAGCAGGTAGTAGGCTGAGACAGCTGCCAGATTGCGAGAGATACACTTCATTAGCGTAAACATCTATGTAACCGCGGGATTCCTAATTCCTTTATATCTTCTGCTAAAGTCTTAGCTGCTTCATAAATGGAACTGGTGTTACAATATAAGCACAGCACGAATCTTTTTTATATGCAAGTTCCAAAAAAGTATTTTCCAGTATAATACTACTAATTGGAGATTTGAGTTTAAACAAATGTGCAAGACGTTCCAGAGCGGTGAAGACAGTAATTATAACACACACACACACAAAATCTATTAATGATTAACATTGTGAAGAGACTCTTAAAATAGATTAATTAAAGCAACACTGTTTCAAAGTTAATATAGCACAATGTGTCAAATACTTTTCTATGTAACTACCTTCTGGGTTCTACATGTCATGGGTGGCTCTGGTTTCTTGGACAATCTTATATATTTTTAATGCTTAATATATGTTTAAATTATTTAGTGCTTTAAAAGAAAGTAAATGCTACAGTTGAGTGATAATGAAAATATATTATTTATTATTTATTCCAGTTTTCCTATACAGTATTCTATGCTGTTTGCATACTTAACTCAACAATATGACTGTAATATAAGGTGCAATTTTTCTGTCATTTGGTTGGAGTACATTTTGCAAATTAATGCAAAAGCATGTTTGCTCTGTAAATGTTTTATATTTATGTGCCTTTAAATGGACACATTTACAGTTACAGTGGATGTGTGTTTTATGCAAACTGCAGTACTAAACTGCATCTAGTGTAAAAACAGTAACTTTTCAATACTGTTCATTTAGGGTAGCTTGTTTATTTACTTCATTATAGGGCTTTCGCTTCTTGAACTCAAGAATAATGGCTGGGGTTTTCAGTCAAACATGAGCAATTGACAGAATTGCTCTGCTGACTATGATTGACTATGACATAGTGATTTTTTTTTTTAAGTTTTTGTATATTTAATGAATTAATTAGGCAGAAGCACTTAAAATGCTAATTACGCTTAAATTCACACAAAGGTGCACTTTTGTTGCATATTAAGGGAATTATTGAACATGTTAAGAAAGCAGCTTGACAATTTTATAATTCGTCAACACCTACACAGAAGAGAAGTGGAATGAAGGGGCATTCACATTGAAACTGATTAAATCACTGGAGGTCTGTGAACATTACTGTATTTCACAGCGAAGGTTTAATGTGATTGTACAGAATAGTACGTTTTGTATACGAAAAGTCAATAGTAATGACCAATAGCGATGTTTTCACATAGGTTGGAGTAAGCTGTCACAATCCAGTCTGCCCAAAACTGCCAATTACAGGATGTTCAGCCATATATAAGCAGTTAAACAATTATGAAACAAAACAATTCATAAAACAGCAAAGATATAAAAGGTAGCAAACAAAATATAAAACCACTGTTTTGACCAACAAATAGTTCATAAACTATAATTCATAAACTCAACATATTTTTAACATTAAAAACACATGTGGCAACCTGCGGCATTAAAATAATTAAAATACTCTTGTCCTTGGAGCAGTTCAGTTGTTAAGATACAGCCTTTTAATTTCAACTTCCAGTTTGATAGATAGTCACTGTCTCTCCTATGTCTTATTACACTGTTGTTATGTAGCATCTGTTCAAAAGGATAATGTCCTTCACAATGTCTAGAAAAGTCTTTAAAGCTGATATGCTCCATTTTTAAATCTTTGAGTTGGCTTATAAATTCTCACAAACATTGACATCCAGGGATAATACAGCTTGCCCAACTATTTTTTGATTTCTTGCATTTGCAAGAACAAACTATCTGTCTGTCAACGCAAGGACTGTGTGTATACTGTTTTTCAAAGGTCTATTTATTCTTAAGATTAAACCTCTGATAAAAGTAAATGTCAAATAGTGAATCTAAGGTGTTTGCCCTGCAGTTAATAATATGATATTACGTCTTTCCCTCTTTTAACCCTCTGCTCTAAACACCTTACATTTGTCATTATTAGAAAATATAAGCATATCAGAGATGACAATTCAAATATAGAGCTTACTACATGAACTATTTTTAATACCATGCTTTTATTTACAGTGTTGTGACATAGTCCACATTACCACACCTCAGAGCACTGGAACCCCTCATGGAAGCTAATGTTCAAAAGTGTGATGCATCACACTTCTATTACATTCTTCTACTCAAGGGAAGTTGACAAAATAAAAGTAAATTCCACTTAAAAATGTCTTACCAAACATCCTTAGTAGTTTTTTTGGTTCAATTTAAAACTTAACATTTTGTCATCAATTAGCCTTATTCCATTCTGTATTATTTTCTAACATAAAATTTCAATGTTTTGGCAGATAAGAAGATTATCAGTGAAGGACTTAGATTTCCATCTGTTCCCTACTGACAGAACTTTATTGTGTTTCATTTGTGTAGACTAAAGCTGCAGTACGTGTGCAATCTCATCTTATTTTTTCATCATTCCAACTCTTCCAAATGTTCATGATTCAGTTGAGCCAAGCAGTAGAAATCTGGAAACTGGTAAGGTTTAGGGTCTAAATGCTCCTACCTAGATGCTTGGTTAGCTCAGCTACCCAGTAAGCAGGGTACTGCCAAAGGTGAAGCTGTCATTTAGCCAAAGAAAGGCAATGCAAAACTGAATGGTTGTATTTGGGCTGTACCATTGACTTTGGGCCTTCAATGACAGCCAGTTGTAACACTCATTTCATCATCACCTTAATAGTTAGCCTGTTGTACTCTACAGGGTCACTGTCTGACAATAACAGTGCAGTGGGTGGGGACAATGCAAGGACAAGGATTGAAATTCACTTGCATGAGTGTATTCTGCTTCGGGACATACCTCCAGGGAAATGAAAGAGTGCTTTCCTGCCTGGCCAGCCTTTACTTCAATCACATTACTGATGCTTTTGGTGTGTTACTTTATTGTATATGTCCCAGGTAGGGCTCTGAAAAACTGATCCACCATACCTATCTACACACTCTTTTGGGAGACAGACAGACGAAGACAAACCGACAGACACATTATTTTCTAAAAAAGACACAAAAAACAACACAAAAGTACCAGTTTAAATCCCATCTGAAAATTAATATTAAATAATTTAAAAATTAATATAATAATTATATAACTTTCCTATAAACTAAACAGCGAGGCACATTTAATTGCATTAATTTTGTGATTGCACTGGCTTGTTTAGCCTAACCTGTACTGTGCAGCTCTAATCACAAAATACTCATCCAGTTCTGGCTTGTAGCTGGTGAAATTTTTTCATGAGTAAACAGAAACAGGTGTGGGATAGGCCTTTCAGCCACAGAGACAGACATACAATAAGTAACTTATATAAGGAGGTTGTAGAAGTCATTTCAACTTACTCTTTGTAATCTTGACTGGTGTGGAGTTGAGGTAACAAATTTTTAAGTTTAAAGTTTTTTTTTTTTTACAATGTGTCTTTGAGCTGAGTTTTGAGCTCTGAGTGTGTGGAAACCCTGCCTTGCCTTAGTTAACCTATACCAGTATCTACTGTATTTTAAATGGGCTACCCAGCTAACAGAGAACTTTCTCACAACATAATAATGTTCCCTAAAAATAATCTCAATGTCTAGCAGTAATGTTTTTTAATGTTATATATCCTTAAGCTGTAAGTCCAACATTTTAAAAATGTTACAGAATTAATTCTTATAACCAAACAGTAACGTTAATACAATGTCTTAAAAGTGGGACGTTTTGAACATTCCTAGAATTTTCAAAATAAACTTTTTAATGTTTTGTTACTTAATAGAAATAGGGAATGTTCTTTTGACCTAAAATTGTTAGTGGGGTAGTCTGAGGATATGGGAATGTTAATCTTTTATTATATTTGCTTTGTATATGTAAACTGGTTACCACAGAGAACTGCCACAAGTTGACTGGACTAACAAGTAAGGTTCTGAGCCTCTTAATGTCCAGACAATCCCTGCATATCATAGCAGAGGTCTGCTAAAATCCAACCCAACCCAAAAATCATTAGCACTCTTTATATTTCCCCTGCAAGTGAATAGACCCAGACATATTGCAATTTCTCCCTTACCAATTTTTTGCTTCATTTCATACATTGCCAACAGCCTGCAAAGCTTTCACTCAAAGATGGAGTGTGGGCAAAAAAGTTACCTTACAACAAAATATTAATAATAATGCATTTTTATTACAAGCGCAAAGCTAACACAGACCTAAAGTTTGTGCACAACACAAATGCAACAGTATGTTGTATCCCATTGGGTTAGAGTTGGGGTGTAGCAGACCCCTGTATTATAATCTGACAGACAGCAGAAAAATAATCTAAGACGAATGATTTAATGATGGCCAGATGTTTCGCTTTGGGGTGTGCTATAGTTAAATTAATGCATAAAAAATTATGCACTTATCATTTGTTCTTATAGTTATTCATTTTCAATATCTGACTAAATAACTGCAACAAAGCAGATGCTCTTTCAAGCCCTGTCAATTTTTGACATCCAACTACAGATTTGCTTCTGTTGATAAACAGCTGTTGGTTCATAGCAATTAGGCAAGAAAATCACAAATGCATGCCTGTGCTTTTCAGTATTATAGTTACATGGCCTGTTTCATAGTTAATACTTTAAATATTCAGATAAATCGATAAATTGTGAAATGTCAGCAGGACATTGTTGTTATCTTCTGGGTATTTACAATACATAGCAATCATAAAGAGTATAAATGAATGAGTAAAATGTCAGCAAAGGGCCAGACATATTCTAAAAAAAATAAAATGAAGCCAACTTTACAATGGAATGAAAGAACAAGCTCCAAATGGCGTTGCCCTGATAACATTACCAGATGCCAACTGTGCCACAATCAATAATTCGAACCCGAGCTCCAGCTGTGAAAAATAAAATGTTCCACTAGGAGCTCTTTTATCCATATATTTAACTATTTATCGAGGTCCTACTGCTATGCAATCAGAAAATGTTATTGCACTCAGGGAGCAGAGAAACTGTCTTTGGGTGTTTATACCTACTCCTCTTCTTTAAAACACAGAGCTGGGATCACACACAAGGTTCTGGTTGCACTCAGCAGCTCTGATGCTGAAGAAGTGTCTTCTCAGAACATTTTAAGGGCACTTCATGTTTTATCACAGGAAGGTGAACTGCATTGTAAAAAGGTCAGCTTCAAAGAAGCTATTTGATGCAGCAGAGCAGGTAGCCGAGAGTAGACGTGGAGTCGGCAGGAATTAACGTGTAGCACAGGACGATAAAGCCTTTGGCCCTTTGTGCTCCTTTGTATTTCAGATGTACTTAGCAGATCTGCTAAGTAGACTAAGTTGATCTTAGTGGACGTAGGTCAAATCTGCTTAGTTTGGCAAACAAACCTATGAGCTCACAGCAATGGGCATCTTTGAAAATAGTAAAAAGGACTCGCTATTACTTTGGCAACATTGAGGAATGCTTTCATGCTACTGCCAAATTCAGAACATAATCTGAAGCCATCTGTGCTAGCTGTTTTAAGGGAGTGAATGTTTTTTTCACTTTATAATTTAAAATATAAAAATAAGTCTTAGCAAAGTCAAATATTAGCCCGGCTTAATCTTCCAATGATGTTTCCTATAGGACATCTACTGTAATTGTGATGCATGCACTTTCAAATGATAAGTGAATATTACCAAAATATTTTCCATCAGAAAGCTTCCCATAATTAGTATAATAAATATGATATCATACAAGACAGGGTGTGGTTGTACAGTTACATTATTTCAGAACTACTTCAAGTGATGGTCACACATGGTAATCAAATTGCATCTTGCATTGGCTTAGTAGTTATAACAATTAGTTTCAACAAGATATGTAATCAAACATCAATCAATCAATAAAAAAAAAATCACTATAAAAAATGTTAATACAATACTAATGTAGACTTCCTCTGGCCCAAACTTGAAAATCATACAACAGTTCTTAACCACAAAAAGGATTTCATTATAACCAAATGGCTCATGTAAGCCTTTAGACTTACAGTCAGAAATCAGAGGTCTCTCCAAACAGGCGGGTGCTTTTTACAGTTATCTCTGGTACATCTGGCCTGAGAGTTGCTATAGTAACTCACAGCCAATACTCGCATGCCTACAAACATATTAGATCCTTGACAATAGCCCTAGGTACATTACTGTGTCAGTATGTACAGTCTTATTACTGTATTTGGCCAACATTTGCAAGATATAAATAACAAAAATTAAACAACTAACTAAATAAACCAAAATAAAGTAAATCAGATAATTACGTTCCTTAAACTCTTTATCTTTTCAGTATGCTTCATATGGTTTATATGTTAAACTGGTATCAGAATCACAGATACAAAAATGAAGTCACTTTACAGTCTTGATAGGTTTACTCGCTTGCTTAATGAAACCTTTATCTCAGCACACAAACAGCCTCTTTCTTTATAATTGTTTCAGTGGATTAAGATCTGTTATTTTAACTGTTATGTTAAAACGGCTACTGTTGAGTCATTTTTTAATATACAGTTTTGGAGGTCTATATTTTCATTTAACAACTGAAAAGTGATCTGAGCCAAGGACTATGACACAGAACAGCGCTGTTGGGGTCAAGTTAGATAAGATAAAACGTGTGAAGAGCGCTAATACACAGTCATAAGTCACATGGTATTTACAGCTCAACTGATTGGCTCAAAATTGTTCCAATAAATCAAATATGGCAGCATTCAAGCTGTGTACAGGAATGCTATTGGAAAGCTTTCTCCAGGTACATTAGAACCCTTTGTTTCATTTACGTTTATTTTCAACTTGCGAACAAGTCTTTTTCAGACATGCAAATCTCCAGATGTGAGATTCCAAATGTTTCTTTTATAGCTTGTGCTGAATTGTTTCTATTCACTTCTTTCATTCAACTCGCAGACAAAAAGTTCTGGACACAAACTTTAGTTTTTCATTCAGTGTTTTATCATTCTATAAGCAGCCATATCTAGGTATGTCTCTTCATTTCCCCCAAATGAATGGGTAACTATGGTTACCAAAATTTGTTTCCCCAGTGGGTGGGTGACTGTATGTATGGCATGTGTCCATGACAACATTATAATTATGTTTTATAATGTAGTTCATATAAGCACCCTTCATAATGTTAAAACATGCATAGGAGCATTGATGTCCTCTTCACCTGCTAATCCATATTATTTTTATAGATCTGATGTGTTGTACAGTACCTTCATATCATCTACTGTAAGAAGAGACCATTCTTTTGTTTTTTTTGTTGTGCTGGAGCCAGCCATATTCATTATAATGAGAAACTTCAACTCAGTGACACTTTTCCACTAAATTAGCATTTACTGTAAAGTCTTTTGATGAGGTAATTTTCTGCATGGTTTGAAGAGGAAACTATCTTTGAGACCTCTGGCCTGACTGCAGTACAATACATGCAGAATTAAACTATATTCAGAAATATGATTATGACTCCACATAACATGTATTATAGTTGAGAAACAATGCGAAGCACATTATTCCTGACCTCATAATATATAAATAATTTTATTTTTATTTTACTTATATGTAAATGCCATTTTAAATATGAAGTTATATACATACAGATTTGTCTGTGTTACATATTATGAATTTGTTCTTACATAGTACATTATTTTGTACTTGTCAGCACCTCCATCTGTAGTTCTGGCTCAGTCAGAAAATGCATCATTTTCTTATTTACATATTTTTCATCTGACTATTTTGGCACATACGCAGAATACTGACTCTCTCCTCCACCGTTACCCATCTTGCTATTTTTTTTTACTATGGGAGATCACATCAGCAGGGATTGTAGCTTTGTCTCATTAACTAAAACAGCAGTAAGTTGCAGTTGGTGGGGGATATGATAACGAGGACAACCAGTGATGACATCTTTGGTGTGCCCATTAAGAACAACGGTTTCTCATCTGTGGCAGAATAGTCCGATGGTTGAGAATAATTTAGGCTAATATAAGAAGGAAGTTCAATCCAAAAAGGGGTGACCCAGGAACTACGGAATACAGTCATGAGATTGCTGTACTGCTTTTCTGCCTTTGTTCCTTTGATCAAGCCATCCAACCCAAGTGCCTGCTAAATGGCAAATAACACTCATTTTATATTGAGAATTTGGGTTGTGTGGACACGGTGAATTTTGCTGAAACAAAAAAAAAAAAACAATTATTCCCTTTCAGCTATGTAATTTAAAAAAAAAATAAAATTTGAACAAATTAAAAACAATATTAAAAATGAAAATGCAGAGGTTCAATTCAGTTTTCCTTAATCATTTTGAGTCTTTTTCAGTGTTATATACTAAGTGCACTGTGTCATGTGTCAACTCTCCACACATCAGCTATAGTTAGGACCAAGTGTGCTTCTGACACAGGTACTCCTGTTGACATACTTGTGCAAACTGACACGTAGGAAACATTTATCAGTTGTCATTGCCAACTTACCAGTTCCTCACTCTTTCTGAATTTCCTGACACGTGGTGAAGGACTCTTGACAGGTTTATACTCCTAGAGATCTTTTTTTTTAATCTATCTGGTCTATTTGGTGGGGCAAAACCTGCCTGCACGAGAATCTTTTTTGTGCAGAAATCATATGGCACTTCTTGGGCTGAACATTTTTCTCTCTGAGAGACATTTTTCAGTCAAGCTGCTGGCACGCCAGGAGGTTCACTCTCTCCCCAGACAGTGCATATGAAAAACAATATGGAAAAGCCATTTTTTTCAACTGCAACTATATTTTGCATAATATCGCCAGCATTTCTGCTAACATCTCATTGATAAATTGACAAATACAAGAAGATTAATATGAGAATAATAATAAAAATAATTTTTCAACCATAGCCAATTACATACCATAATACATACATATTTTATGGGCCTAGAACTCATGTAGGTAATTGTGTTATAGTTTACTGTATGTGTGTGTGTGTGAGAGAGAGAGAAAACAAAATAAGTGGCAGAGAATATTAATTACTGGGATCATTTTTCATCATTAACAACTTTAGATAGCGTGTTAATTATTTTCTGTGTTCAGAAGCGAAACTGATTTAGGCACTTTCATGACAGGTGTCAGGCTGCTAAGAGCAGTGAACTCCATGAACACTTGAAACATATACAGCTTGTCTGGTTGATGGCTAACACGGGTACCAAGACTTTATTTGCTTCCTGTGATGGATGCGGCATGGAATATTACACATCTCACTGAGCAGCTGGCAATGTGTTTGGAGGAGAAATAAAAATGAAATATCCATGAGCTGATGAAAAAGTAATAATTCTCCTCTAGAACAGAAGAAGCCAGAAAGTACGAGAATTTCAGAACAACAGGCTGAAATCAATAAGGCAGATTTGATGTAGAACAATTTATAGATGACACTTCACTCATCACACCATATTGGAAAACATATTGTAAGATCCCCACTGTGCTGAGACCTGCCCATTTGACAAGAGTAATGTGACATGACATTGTACAGACTGAACAGTGGGCCTGAACTTTTGAGGCATAGTCAAAAAACATCTATAACCAGCTTTTAATGCAAAGCTGTACAGATTTATTCCTTCTTATAAAGAACAGCAAAAGCACCTTTATTTCCTTGAACATCAGCGATAATGATCCCCGGTTTCATTCATCCGGTACATTCACTCGTTCCATAATTATTTGGTCCCTCTATTTGACATGTGTTTGTTTAATATCACCCCAAAAATGTATCTCTCATTCTGAAATAAACCTGAAACGCTTTAAGATTAAAACAGCAGGGGACCGTTTCAAGCAATCCTATTTTATGAGCTTTAAAATTTGAAAAGCATCTGCTAAATTGTTCATTTAGCTGTGATTGGTAAACAGAGCTTCCATGTGATTGGAGGTCTCTGAAAAATGCTTTGAATTCATAAATGGCTCTGCAGACACATTGTAAATGTTTGTCTCTCTTCAGGTTACAGGTTACAAGCTCTCCGTGATCCATCAGGAAAGAAACACTAACAGAAAAATGTACACATGCTATTAAATTACAAAATAATCCAGCTCTATTTAGTCTAGAAACAGTAACATGCAATCCTTTACAGTCAACAGCAAGACAATTTAAAGGTATAGTTCATCCAAAAATCCCTCGTCATTTAACCCATTATCTGCCTCAGAAAACAAAAGAATGTTTACACTAATATTTTCTTCTTGAAAATCAACTTCGGCTTTTCTGCCAGATATGATCAGTGTTTTGATTGTTGGCTGTTTTATACAACTCCCTCACTAAAAGTCTCCTATAAATATTCCTTTATCTGATTTTCAGCTGAAGTTTTTCTTTTTTTAAAATCTTTATGAATTGGCAAAAAATAGAAGAGTGACATGATTGATAAAATGTGAAAAGAAGCCATTTCAAGTCTTTGTAAAACGTCATACACACTCACCCACAGCAAGGGATTTTCTTTTACTGACGGTCTTTAGCTACATTCTTAAGAAAAACCATTTATATAAATGCAGACTACAGTAGTATGCCTGAAACTGTACCAATAGCTCTTAATATAGTATTAGAAAATAGTTACCCAGTTGTAACATTGCTGCTATATTTAATGATGTGTGATTTAAGAAATATATACCAGTCCCAGAGACTTCATCTTTGGCACTCAGACAGTACGAATTTTATTACTTTTCAATGTATGCTCTGGACATACGTTTTTGAGAGTTGTGACATCTCACTTGCAATGCATTTTCATCATCTTGTACAAGGAGTTCCTCATTTTTAAGATGCCCTGTCAAGCGACAAAAAGGTTTGCCTTTTAGAAACACACCTTAGAATTCCTGCATTGTGCTTCATGCCATTTGATTACACCTGCATCCAGCAGTTTTCAATGCAAGAATATCTCCTGGGTATACTAGGGGTGTGACAGAACACAATACTGGTGGTTGGTATGTACTTCAGTTTTGAAGTCTCGGTTCCATATGTTTTCAAAAACTCAGATATTTAAGACAACTTAATAAATCTAGAGCAAATCTTAAATGACAACAAAGGGAACACTTTCATGTTGGATGACCTTTTATCTGCAAATAAACAAAAGGCAGGAAGATTCACGTAAACAGTGCTGACAGGAAGTCCTCTGTGGTCACTATGAGAATGGGCAGGCTGCCTGTAGCACCAGCAAGCATTATGTGACGACAAGCTTGTGTGTCACCTGTAATAACATTCCCCTCTAAAGATGGAGGCTAGAGGCTAAGGGGAACCAAAAGCACTTTTGAGAAAAAAATAAAAGTAAAAGGTAATTTTGCAGACTGTGCATTTAAAACGTGTCACTTTTTAAGATAACAAAATGCTGAGGTGGTTCTTTGCAGCCGTAGCTTCAACGTAATACTCACAGCTATATTTAACCATAGAATTCAGTTGAGGATGCAAGGGTTGGAGTTTTTAGCAAATAATGTCTACATGTTCAATTTTTAATAGCTTATAATAAGAACTTTTTACTTCCTTTTGTAGCCTGACACTTTAATGTTTTTGGGTGAACCATCCCCTAAGGTGCAGTTTTTATGAAATGACATAAATGTGATCTACATCCTCTGCAGTAAAATAAATAAATAAAAAAGCTCATTCTACCACAACAGACAGATAACATCCATTAACACAGTTATTGTGATTGTTACAAAACATATTTTAAAGAATCTTGAAAGAACATGTTTTTGTAGCAAATTGTTTGCATTTTTTAAGAGATCTACTTAACGACAAAACCAGAACTAAAGGTGTTACACTCTCCATAATAACAGCTATAGAAAGATTATATACTTGGAAGGTTGGTCATGCATACAGTAAATAATTGCACGTTTTTACATGTTAGAAGGTGTCCATGCAACAGATAATGGACACTAAACGTAAACCACTTTACATGCATGATTTGTATGGTGTGTCTTATACTGGTAAAGTTCTATGTTGTAGGACGAGAAATAGCAGCATTGCGGCAGCAATTTAAACCAAAGAGATAACTTACCAGTTGAAATCTAAAGCAACAAAACCTGCTGAGTCTTTGCATTAGAGGTCTCAGCTCACATTGCTGCAACTGGCTGCTAGAGTGTTCAGCTGAGTGCCCTCTGGCCTTCTGTTATAAGTTCTGGTAAGAAGTGATGTACTGTAGAAGTGCTGAACAAAGAGACGTAAGCTTGCCCATGTTTCCTTAGCATCCCGACTCATTTAACTTATTTATTTTTTGTACTTTTGGGGCCTATTAAAATAGGATGTGGAATTACAGTGACAAACTCACAATGCATCAAACAGCAAGTGAAGCTTTTTCATTTCCATTCCTAAAGTACAGAGTCTGCAAAGAGTGTGGAACACATTGTGTAGGTCACATGTTTAATTAAAGAAGTAAGGTGACTGGCCGCAAAAGCATTATTTACAGATTTATTATTATCAATCACATATACTGCTTTATACACATATACGTAAAACAAACAATTTTGTCATTGTTTTTGTTCTTATAAATTAATTTTGTGTGCGTGTGTGTATTTTAAATAAAAAATAATGTTATGCAGGCATATTTTATAGTATAAAGTTATTTTTTTCTGTTTTTCCTCCTTAAATAAAGACAATAATGTGACAGCAAAGTGTTTTTAAAATTCTTTTAAACATCTCAAAGTCTAACATAATAGCAACTAAAAATGAGAAGAGAAGATATGAAAAAACACTGTAAGATGCTTTATAAGAGACATTCCATCTAAATAAGTTTAAGCACAGCCTGAGTTTAGATGGCCCATAAGGTAGCTCTAGTCTACCTTGCAGCTGTATAATTAAACACTATAGACTATCTGTTCATTCAAGGCTGCTGTTGGCTAAACATGTCTGGTTTGACCAACTCTCCGCTTGTTTTTGCGTAATTCAGTCTCTGGGTTAGTGGCTAAGTGTCACTGAAATTAAAACGATGCCCCTTCCCCCTCTGACACACTGATGCATGCTGGGTAGCAGTAGGTTTATCTGTGTCAAAACTGGGTTAAGCTGATTTGTTATTGGTTATCTGATTCCTGCCTTAAAAGAAAATGTTCTGTGTCATTAATTTACTACAAAGTTAGATAGCTAGGCAGTCAAAATTATTCACTTCACTGGCTTTGCACATATGCAAACACACTACACTAAGAGCATGTGACGCAACCAGCTAAATCGCTCCCATTATAATCAACTAAGATGTCATCGTGTGTTCGCAGTGAGGACAGCTTCATTGATTATAATGGGAGCGATTTAGTTTGATGCTACATCATGTCACACCATTTGCTGGGGCTGTTACTTGCTTGATGAGAGAACTCCATTGTTCTTCCCGACACAGGGTAAAGCATTTTTTTACACAAAAAGTCATAACCCATGCAAAAACTTTTCATTTGTATGGCAGTTAATAAGTTTGTTCTTTGTATGTTGTGACGATTTGGACCAAACCTTTGCCAGAAATGCCAAGCTGTCTATTGTTGCCATATTCTATGGTAAACTTTTGACAAATGCCACTTTTGGTACACTGGTACAGTACAGTTACAGCAAACCTGTGGCAACAACCAATCAACTAATCACAGTTGCTAAACTTTTCACTGAAGAAAAATGAAAAAAGTTTTAATTAACCCCAAAAATTTTTGAAAGCTTGCCACCAATATCTCTAGTCAGTATCTCTGAGGTGAGACACTTTAAACTTTATCAAGTACAAAAACAACCTGAAAGTAAAGAAACTATTGTCATTAAGAAAAACTGGAAAAACTGTGATGTATATAGTGGTTCAATAATATCATCCATACTATATTATAATATCCTTCCACCTCCTAAAGTGTTCTTTTCTTGTTGTGTTGTTTTATTTACGTCATTATTATTATATATAATATAGATTTTTAGTAAAGCTTTTAAGAACTAATTTGGCATCACATAAAAATAGTTTTATCTAAACTTTTCTTTTTGACTCTTTCTGACAAAAAATAATGCATATTTTTGTGTATAAACTCTATTTAATCTCTAATACTCGCTTTAGTATCATAGCCATGTTTCAAATTTAATGTTAGAAAAATATTACTTGCTGGGATAGATTAAACTAGCTTCTGCTTTGTTCTAAATTTTTCCAGCAGTACATTTTAAACTTCCCAAAATCGGACTATTTGTATTCTAGCATTTTTTAGAGCACACATTCAATGCCAACACCATGTCAGTATTGTTTGTTTCAGTTATCACAAGGTTTGGTATCCATTCACACATTCAACAGACAGGGCGGTGACCAGAAGACGGGCTAGTGCTGAAATCACCAATCTCACGGTTACAGCCCTCACTTATTGTGAGACTGCTTTTCACACTATGTTGTACCACTGTGTCATGTTTTATCTATGACTGAAGCTCAAAAGAACCTGATTGGCCCTTTTACCATTTAAATTTCACCATTTCATCTTTTGTCCAAACAAAATCTACAATGTGAATTAATGGGTATACAGATTGCCTGCTAAAATATGCAGTACATTTAACATTTGCTTCTTGCTATTCAACATTTACAACAAGTGCTGAGAGACTTTGGAATAACTTTGTAAATTATATTCTTGCGTGAATATTACAGGTTAAACACAACCTCTGTCAACAGCACCTGCAGCAACAGAAAAAAAAAACTTACTTGGCCATTAGTTTGTAGAAATAAACAGGAATCACATTTACAGCTATTTATTTCCACTGCAAGTGGGATTTTGACTAGAGGGTTTAAAAGCAGAAATGTGAATCTGGTATTTACAGTTAATCTTTCATAGAAATGCTGTAGTCAATAGCGTTTAAGTTTTATTTAACCTAATTTGTCAAAATGAAATGTCAAGTTAATTAAATGTCAGGAAAAATGAAACTATTGTGTCCAATTAAATCTCCACACATTTCCTGGGGGGGGGTTACTATTAATTACTATCATTTTTTTTCTAAATTGTAATTTGTTTCCGTTTGAGATAGTTTGAAAGTTTCCTGTTTGAAACAGTTTTTATGACTTCTTATGTTTGATGTACTGATTATAAAATTCAGCTTGCACTTCTCATTACCAAAGCTCTGATGTTTCATTTGATGTAGAAAATACATTGAACAAGCAGCAGCAGCTATTTAAATGATTAGCAATAGGTCACTCCAACATATCATGAGTATTTTGCCATCATTTTCCTAGCTGAAATATTTACAGAGGGTTGGCAAGGATTTAACATGCTATGTTAAAATGGTAATTTGTTTGAATAACTTTGCAACTAGCTTGCTCAGCATATGATGCCTCTAAACCCTTGCAGAAGTCTATCACGAGACATTCAGAGTATCTTTTTAGACATGTCGTTCTTATAACAGACCACGTGTTTCTTCATCCTGTTAGAATTAAAATTATTTATGAAATCAGTTAATTTCCACCATAAAAATGTATACAGAGGCTTTGGACAGATGTCATTACTTAAGCTGGTTTGGCTTTCAGAGATTTCCACTTGTGCTATCAGATGGAACAGTTCATGTGTCATCCGCAGCTAAAAGCAGGTGTTGGAAAATGGTTTGCAGAAATTTGATGTGAAGCAGAAGGCTGCAACTCTCCCACTCAGTGTCTCTCTCTCTTTCTCTCTCTCTCTCTCTCTCTCTCGAGTGTTTCAACCTCCCTTTGCTTGCCACAGGAACCTCTTGAACATAATTCCCTGTAACACCATCAGGAGAAATTACGTTTCAGGTGTGATTATTGCTCCTTAAGATGAGAGAACAACAGTAAAATGCATCATGTTGACTTACAATAAGAGTAGCAGAGGATTATGACAAAACTGAAACTATGAGGGACAAGGTCATTCTGCTTTTCATTCTGTGTTGTCAAATCCCATTATATTTACTGTTAGTGTTAAATTCCCAAGGTAACTATATCCATTCTGGCTTATTGTTTTGATTAAACTGCATCATTCAATCAATGTCCACAGTTTCTAATGAAGTCAGATGACGACAAATTCAGATGTGTTAGACTGGGCAGTCCAAACAAAAATTTGATAGTTGATAGTTGATTTAATCTCTTTCATGGTCTCAAGGAAACAAAGAATGAAAGATGGGCTTTGGTATATAGTTTGCTATATATAAACTGTCAAAAACTGTAAACTATGCCAAATGCTGTTATATAAATTATCTCAAAAAATCTTATAAAAATCATTATATAAATGAGGTAGCACAATGTAACTTTTTAGGGATTTGATAATGAGACATTTCCAACAATTGATGATCTGTGTGTCTAAATATCAAGAATTCACCGGACCAAACAACAATTTAGAGGTGCCAAATTAACATATTTAGTATGATTTAGAATTTGATTTGAGATCATTTTAATAAATATTAAAGGTCCAGCTCACCCAAAAATGAAAATGCTGTCATCATTCACTCCCCCTTGTGTTGCACCAAACCTGTATGACTGTTTTTTCTATATGGAACACAAAAGAAGACTGATGAAAGATGGGAGGATGGCAATTGTAACTGCCCAGATTTTGTCTCAAAAAATGGACAAAAAAGTACTTTTTTTTAAAAGTACTTGTGAGCTATATGTTTTCTATTCTGTGGTTTGTCTATCATTGCCACAATCTGTTGTAAGTCTTTGTGTGAATAAAAGCAGAACATCAGCACAGTCTACACTAGGAGGGGTACAAGAAACTGCAAAAAAAAATTCCTGGCAAGTACTGTCAACATACCAGATTTGCAATTGTAAAAGTGTTAACTGCAGTCAGCCATAATTCTTATTTTAAACTATCCATGTCTGTCAATAGGGGGTTATAGAGATAAATGAGTAGTCCTTAGATGGTCATGTGATCTTAATATGCCATCCCATCTTCATGAGGAAGCCCAGCTCCACAATAACCTATACAGCTTTTATAAGGTTACCTATATAATTCAGTCTTCCTAAATTTTTAAAAAATTGCTTTGCTTTTTTTACAACAAAAAAAAGAAAATGGATGATACTCTCAGCTATTAAAAACACATTTCACTTTATTTAGTTCCGAGTTCATGTTTGCTAATGGATGAGCTTTGGAGAAGTGACATTGTGAGCAACTTTTAAGATTGGATTATGAACTTCCGACTGTTGCTACTGTCAAGTCGCCAAACTAAGACTCTGCCAGCACATCATAATATAAGTTTGACAACAGGGTGTGGTGCTGTGCTATTTCCAGCTAATTGGCATTTGGGTTATATAAAGGGATTTGAATTGCAGCTGGCGGTGGTGTTGATTCAGTGCTAGGTCTGATTAAATATTGCAGCCTCCTGTCAGATGCAGTTGGGCTGGCATCAGTTATCTATGTGATATGTGCCGCCCAGGAGACACTCCTTACTTCCATCTGCCATTTCCATTCATGCCAGTGGTCTTATTTTACTCATGCTTCTGTTGTTGTTGTTGCAGCAGCTCTGTTATGTTTAATTTGTTTATTGCTATAAACATACATTGTCTAGAAATGGCCACATATCTGGTGGGTGGAAACCTGGAAGACGAACGATTGTGGATGGAGGGAAATCAGTAGACATCAATGAAAGAACAAAACCCCTGAAATGTGAAATGAGTTATCCATCATTTGCTATCTCTGGGTTTTTTAATGCAACAGAACTCACAAGATATTAGCACGAAATGAAGATCACCTCTTGAAAATCCTATGTACTCGTCAGCCCTTGAAATTCATTTGATTTGTTCCTCTTGTTGAAATTCCACAAATGTTGCAGCCTTGAATATGTCTTGTAACGTTAAATTACTTTGACATATGTCATCTTAACTGTAAATGCCTGAAATGTATGTAAATGTAACCATTATTGTCTTTAAAATTACATGTTACATAGAAGGGTTTATAACTTAAGCTATAGATATTGCTTCTTACTTGTGTTTGTTTCAGTCAACTTGCATTTTACAGGCTAAACCCTTAGCCTGCTGACTTAACACACTGCCAGTTGATTAGCCTGAAAATGTATATCACACCATATGCAAGTCACTTACCTAAACACATTCAAAGCATTTCAGCTGGAGATCTAGGGCAGACTGGAACAAAACTTAGATTTCAAACTGTTACTATACAAAGCTATAGAAGGCTTGAAATACAGCTCACAAGCCATATAGGCGAGTCATTATATGGTAGTTAAGAACATTGTGAATTCTAATCACTAGTTTCTGTGAGTGTGATCACTGTAATGTACTTATAAGTGCAGTAAATTGTCTTCAGGTGTTTCTAATGAATAATGTTAGTACTCTAGATAAGGGGACACCCAGGATTCGGGAGGTGGAGCCAAACACTCACACTAAGTTGATATCAGTACACTAAGCGCATATCAGCAATAGAGAAATGTACATGAATGTACTTTTGAAATAAAACTGCCTTTAGTTATCTATTATGTCATTTAAAGGAAGGGCAAAACATTATTATTGTTTGGTTGGGGAAAAAACATACACATGCTTATAATATTAATACAAAAATGAAAATCCATTTTACAGGTAAGAAATATTTTTGAAATAGTTTTCATATACTGTACATAAATAGACAATAATTTAATAACATGTCAGCTAAGAATGCAGAGATATACACTGAAAAGGGCAAAACTGTTTTAACTTACGGTAGGATGAATCAAAACAACACAAAGGGGAAAACATGCTCCAACCTTTTTGTACAGAACAAACTGTACAAAATGCCTCAACATTTTCCACCTATTAAAGCAAAGATTTTTAGTTACAATAAGAGGACAACTAGAAATATTTCATAAGTGGGCGATTTGAAGGGTTTCCTTTATTTATTATTACAAAAACAAGATCTTTTGATCTTTGAATCCAAGGGCAGAAGGCACATGCTTCTTGATCTTTGTTATTTGCTGTGCACTACGAATGCTTGAAAGTACAGTCCATTGTCTGTGGGTGGTGTGTGACATGACACCTGTAAAATACAACACAGTGAGTTGACTTGTGTTAAGATTGAATCTTAACAAGCTGTGGTTATAATTTCAAGAGCTTTCTATGCCCTGGTTCGAGTGCTTATCTGCCCTCCAATCTGCTTAATTGACTTGGATAGTGATGTTGATGAGTGATTGCCTAAGATGCACTACAACAGAGGTTACATGTATGTGGGCACTAGTGTAAGCATAATAAGATGAAAATAACATCTCACCAACAAGGTCTTATTGGATTTGGAATGAAAATAACCTACTATTCATGTTTTATTTCTGGTTTTAGTCATTCCTGTTACCTTGTTGTGTGAATTGTTGTGCAGTAAAACAAGCTGTCATATTTCTGTGAAAATGTGCAGTTGAATTCACTTATTCATGTCATTCTTCTGCCCAGCATATGCCGCCATGCCCATCCGCTCAAGCATAAATTTGACTGACAAGGTCTTGCATGTAAATCATGCTGAGCAGGTTTCTGTAAACAGATGGTGCATTTTAATAACCTACAGGGGTGAAAGCACAGCTAAACGCTCAAAGATTGGACTAACCAGTCCTCTGAGCCTGGTGATCTCCCAAACCCACCTGTCAGATAAGAAAGTGCACTTGTCATGTTTAAGGTTTACAAAACTAAGAACAGACAAATCCTTACTGCAAGAAAAATACAGCTATCAATGGAAGAAAGATTTCTGTGAACTGTTTCTCACTTGTCTCTGTCTCTGATAGACCAAACAAGAGCCTGTCATGACAGATAAGGAGGGATTTTTTTCTCTTCTGTAAAGCTCAGCATTTCCTAGATAAAATATCTTTGAGGCAGCAACGACATTTTCAGTGGCTGGGCTGTGGTATGGGAAATAACACTTTTGGTCTAAAAATATTTGGAGCCATTTATCATTTCATTGGCTCGACCATCATATTGCTGTGAGAACATGGCAATAACCCTAACTCCCCCTCAAAATAACTATTTTTAAAGACACATCCCACAATAATGAAACTCTTTTTTTCCAACCTCAGAGATTTTGTATGTGTCACCAGGTTTAGTACCACAGGGGGAGCCCATAAGAAAGAAAACAAATGAGATCTCATTAATATCTCAATTTTTTCTCCAGTGATGCTCACATATGTCTCCACTAGCAATGTGCTCTAATCTGACAAGTCTAAAAGCAAAGTCAACATCACTGAAGGTTTTGATATAAACTCCAAAATCAGATTATTTTAGCTATACAATCTACTTTATATCATTAATGTTGTAGCTCCATATTCTTAATCTTTTGACAACTTAATCTTTTGCTTCATTTAAATCTATTTCTGTTTCTCATAAGCGATTTTAGGTGGAACATCTAAAAGCTGATACTTACAAACCTAGAACTCATTAGATCTCCTGAGTTGTGAAAGCAATAACATTTTCTTCTGAGAAGTCCCAAAATTTTAAGTATAACTTTAGATATTTTGGAGATCTTTGAAAAAATGGGTGTATTATTTAACACAGTCGTTATATTTACATAACGGAACAGCACACCAGTGGCAAGGTACTGGCCATGATTGCAAATATACAACACGTCTGAAAGCTCTATTTGAGGGACGCTCAATTAGGAAATGAAAACCATCACATCCTTATGACCGAAATCAATCAGTTGATACCATCAGCACTTTTTTTCTGATTTTATAGCAATATTCACCCATAGTGGAAGCTGTCAATGGCTTCTGATAACATCCTGCCAGGTCCAGCAAGCACTGATTTAATGTGTCCATCTGGCAAATAGAGTGTGTGTGTTCACAACCTCATCCTGACACAGCATGAACCACAGCTGCAGCAATCAAGAGAATCTAAAGATGCAATTCCTGGAAATAATGAACCAATTAAAATGAAATGCCACTCATAAAACAAAGTAATCTTTTTAAGCAGCCCTTAGTCATTTATTAAAGGAAAGCAGAACTCTCCCTTTTTTAAAGGGGTCATATCATGAAAAATCAACTTTTCCTTGATCTTTTGAAGTAAAACAGTTCAATGTTCCTATGAAACAATATTCTAATTTATAAAAGTAAAAACTCCCTTCCAAGTCTGAACACACAGTCTGTTGAAACCAAGCTGCAAAAAATGCTTGTTTTATATCTGTGATTTTGACATCAGTTTGATCTTAACAGTTTATTCTGTCTATTTCAGTGCAATTTAGTGCCAATTATATAAGGCCCGTCAGTAAAACAAAATGTCTACTGAAATGATAAATACCTATCAGTATCTGTCCTTCATTCAGCCAAAATATTTACAGTAATTAACTAATAAAAGCCTTTTGGTTTTACAGCACACATAGAGGTTCTTGAGGTTGAAATACAGCTCAGTGAGCAAACTCATAACTTTAGGCATTTCCAAAGTCTGAACAAAATGCCCTGTGCTTAAGAACATCAGCACAACTCACACTTACGGTACAGTTCTACCAGTGTGTATTAAATTCAGAGTATTGCCTTAAATTACATTTCAGAGTCATTGCTCAACATACACCAAATTCTGCAAGAAGCATCAGGAGAGCTTTTTGGGGGCCTTCTTTTGTGAAGTAGAAACATGCAATTTCATTTGGCGTGATTAATGAAAGAACATTGAAATAAAGTTGAATGAGAGTGCTTCTCTCTGTAGCAGAGATGGTTGAGAAGAGCAGAAGAACTCCACAGTTCAGTGGTTTGAAATGATTAATGTGTTCCCCCTACAGTGGGCTCTCCTCAACAACACTATTTTCCCTGTGAAGACAAATTCCTGGATGTTCTTGCTGTCTGGTGGCTAAAATATTCAGTGCGTTAACCCATCATTTAGGTTCCTTGTGAATCACATCACATAGTTGTTGAGCCTACAGCTGTACAAGCAAGGGACTAATGTGCTGTTTTTTGACTATGTAAAAAGGAGGTGATTTTACTGTGTCTAATACCACTTACTTTACCTTTCTCTGCTGCAGTGCCGGGGGCCTTTTCTCTCCAAAAAGACCCCTTTAAAAAAATTTGGATGACAAAATAAATTTGAAAAATGAGATCGAACAGTGTGTCATGCACTCATTTTTCAAAAGCAATTTTAGAAAAATAGCTTTTTTTGTTTACATTTATGCATTTGGGAGATATCCAAACCAACAATTTATGCTAAACAATTTGTGCATTCAAGCTATACTTTTTATCAGTATATGCTTTCCCTGGCAATCAAACCTATGATCTTGACATTGTTGGCTCCATGCTCTATGAGCTGAAGTACAGGAATACTGTTCCAATAGTGTCAGAGTAGATTTTAAGAGGGGTAGACAGCATCTCTTTGGCCTCCCTTGATTATATAAATGTTGCTCCATAGGCCTTAAACCTGGAAACCTTGTGAACATCAACTGGAACTGAAACATTAATTTATATTGGATGTAAAAAATATCCCAAAGCCAAAGAGGAAAGTTCTTTCCTCATTTCAGAAGTCCACACACCACTGCACAGTACTCACCAAAGTACTTCCATAGGGAATATATTGAACCATTCAGAGAGCCGATTAGAAGGATTCTATGGTCCATTGAAACTAGGAAATATGATGTTTCGATTCATACCTGTGAAATACTTACAAGTTTGGCGAACTGAAGCCTATCGCCCCCTTTTTGTTAACCTCAAAAAGCTGTCATCAGATAACAGAATATAGGTCATTTCAGCCTCTCAGAAAAGTCACTGGGGACGTGACTGAAGGGTGTCAATAAATGTCAGCGAATCTTGTTCCAGGTCACCTCAGTGCACCAAAACTTTGTACCTGAAAGACAAACTCTGAGTTTGAATTTGTTAAACATTTTGCAAGACTGTGCTAAAGCCCATCTCGGTCTGAACTAGTTTTCCCACATGTAAATTTAATACTTAGCTTAGCTGTTTTTTTTTTACATTCACACCAACTAACTACCAATTACCTGTTACCTACCTACCTAATTTAAGAGTTTTCTGAGAAACCTAATCCCATCCAGATAAAAATTTCAGGGATAGTGGTTTGTTATTTTTTAGCTCATTTATTTTGACCTTTGTTAAATTCCACAAGTAAAGCTGCATTTCTTGTTGTGCTGACAGGTGCTCCTTCCTTTTGAGTAAAATAACAATTACTTTCTGAGTAAAATAAAATTGGTGGTTTAACTGTAGGAATCTCATAAAAAGAAAAAAAGAACTTAATTGCTCAGAATGGCTACTGTAACATTTGTGCATTTGGTAGACACTTTTATCCAAAGCGACTTACAGTACATTCAAGTTATACATTTTTTTAATACATGTGCTCCCTGGGATTCAAACCTACAACCTTTTGCATAGCTAACGCAACGCTCTGCTACAGGAGAACACAATAAGTCCTTACTGTAATAAATTCCCTACTCTAATAATTCGTTACTGCAGTTATGCATTTGATGGTATTTCTATACATACTATAAGTACTGTTTGTTTAAATGGGTTTCATAATGCACACATCCAGATAATAGACTACCCTAGTGATAATTAGAAACATGTCAATCGAGAAACTACATGAAATCACAAGACGTTCATTGTTAATAACTGTAACATTGCTTGAAAAACTAGTCCTGTCTAAATATTTTCAGCTGCTTCCTTGTTGATTCTGTTGTCTCCAAAGCTTTCCCACTACACAGGTAAAGAAAATCCATCAAAACAAATTGAGCCCAAAACAATGCACAAACTAATCATAGATAATCATATCTAAATGCGGTGCCCAGTTTACGTTTCCTACCACAATAGTCAGTTAACTTTAATTACACCCATTATCTACCAGAACAAATGTCAACCATTCAGTAACTAGTGCAACAGTACTTAAACTTAATGGTAGTTCTGTGTTTGTTGCCTTTAATTAAAACATGGCATTTAGACAGCATAGGAGATATTTAATGAAGGTATGTGAACTCTCTTTGGCATGTAATAAATCCCCATTAGGGCTTCTATCCCTAAGGCCAACAATCATGCTTTTGCAGCCACCATTATCAACCTCAGCTGACTCTTAAACCATTTCATTATTAAAATACATTAGTTATGATAAACCTCACCATGGCTTCAAATTCAGCAAACACTTTTAAGCTGTAATTAAAAAAATACAGTGGTATTACATCCTATTGTAATTTGAGCACCTAGCTTGATTTGATATAATAAAGGAATTATAAAATGTATGCACTAACTGTGAACACACGTAAAGTCACAGATTTTAGGATCAGATCATTTAAACTGCAGAGCAAATGTGGGATTTTAGACGTATCAAAGGGACGCATAAAAGAACCTTTCTGATATTTTAAAAAAAGTATACTTTAGATTTTAAACAAATTAAAACTTATAACAGCTACAACAGTGAACAGTTGCTTTGGGTAGAACTTTGGCTAGCTAGGGTCTTTTCTATTACGGTATAACTACTTTAAGAAAAGAGTATGCTTGTATGCTGTAATTGAAGGCATTATTTCTATTACAGTGCATGGCAGACTTTCAGAAATATGCTCTGGTCAAGTGCAAATTTACGGCAAGAAAATAAGCAAGATGAGTCAGAGTTACCTTCACAGTGTCAATTTGAAGCTATTTTAAACAATCTTATGAAATGTTTACATTATCATGTGTATTACATGGTATCATAACATTTAAGAATTCAAATGCACCAAAAAACAAACTGATGTTGTATTGTTTTTGCACCAAATATGATGTCAATTCCTCAAAGTGTCCAGGTCCAGGTTGAGGAAGAATATGAGAGATAGATAACTGAATCAGCAGCCTTACTTTAGCTAAAAAATAAACACTACAGAGAGCATCCACAAACTAGCATCAACATTAGAGCGTGTTCTTAACACAAACACCACCGGACAATGAGTGAAGATAACTGTAGATCTTAATACCCAGGAAAACACTCAACACAAAACAGGTGTGCTCTAAAAAGAAACAATGAGTAACCATGACAACTAACGACAAGCGTAAAATATAGGAATAAGGAAACAAAGACAAACATACTAAAGACTTAAGAAATCAAAAAAGAAATAAAGAAATCAAAACAGACTAAACAGGACACAAAAAACTGCACCATCTGCTCAAAAATCCAAATCCAAAATTTTTCACCAAAATTCACCACTGTGTGCATTTAATTGTGATACTGTTATAAAAGAAAACAAATATAATTTTAATCTTTAAAAAATAGCACATTTAGTATATTATCTAATACATAAAGATGTATATATGATGGGTATGTGAAGATGTGTGATATGAAGGTGTACTGCATAACAGGAATGACCCAAAAGCTGAGGCTTGTCAGTAAGAAACAGACATTATTTTTCTTGTCAGAGATCATCTCCTTCCCTGTCCGCTGCCATCACATTCTCCAGAAGACTGTTAGGCTTCAGGGCTATGAGCACTGACCCTGAGCAACCCATCAGCATTTCTCCTGACCTTCACCCAAGGGACCTGATCCTATAGCAGCTCTTAGTTGTCATCATACTTCACTATGTGGTATTGAAAAAAATGTGAGCTTGAGAAGATTACTAACCGGCTCAAAATGGTGCTGGACATTTTTTTTACATCCAGGCAGTGCTTGCAATTCCCCTAGTTGCAGTAGAGACAAGAGCAGATAACCAAAAGCTGTCCTCTGCCAAACGGTGCAATTTCATCCTTGAGACGTTCCTATCTCCCAGAAAGTGTACATGAAGAAAATTAAGGCACGTAATTATGATCAATAACAAAAATACTCAGAGCTAAGTAGTTGGAGGAAGGAAAATATTACACCTTGGTTGTTCCAAGTTTTTAAACCTGAAAATAATTTTCAGCAGCGTTTTCTTTTTTGTCATGGCATGTTACTCACTCCCTGATGGTAATAGGCTATTTTTCTCTCCGTAAAAGCTTTCACAGACACAGGTAGCTGGTACACAGTGTACTGCCATTCACAAAGCATTATCATTAACGCAGTCCACAGGAATCTGAGTGTTTGGTCCCATGGCTAAGTCTGTGGTGTTGAATTGTTTATCATCTTTTTTGTTATAGCTGGAAAAGCAGCAGTTTAAACAAGCATGATATATTTCTCTCATTTTATGCACTGCTCTGACTAGTAAAAACCATAATGGCTTATTAAACAGAGCTAAAAGTTTTGAGAGGAAAGTGGTGATGTCTGTGTCAAAAGAACTACAGGAAAGGGGAATGGATTTTGAGTGAAATGATAAGTGTAGTTTACGTCTGTTTAGCAGTAATAGTTACAAGCAAAATGGGATTCAATAACGATTTGATGCAAGAAACAAGCCAAACACAAGTGTCAACAAATTTCTGAAAAAAAAAGGCAGTCATGATTTTTTAAATACTCCAAAGATACTCAACAGATCCAACTGCAGCATTATACATTAAATGCACGATCACTTTGGAGCTTCTGACAAATGCGCAACAGCATACTTTTTTAAAACAGCATGTGTGTTCCCTGGGAATTGAACCCACAACCTTTGCGCTGCTAACACAATGTCTTCCAACTGAGCTACCTTATATTGCATTTATACACCAGCTCTGTAAGCATGAGGTTATTATCAAGTAACTCACAATTTGACATACATGACACAGTTGTTTTGTTTATTATTGCTACACTACCAAAAATATTTTTGAATGAAGTCAAATCAGGATCAACTATTGCATGTGATTGCTTGTATGCCTTCAGTATTTTTTGTCAGTACAAACTATATAACTGCTGGTAATATCAACTTAGAGCGCTGCATGTCATAAATTAGAAGACTGGAACTAACTGGTTTTTAATTGTGTATCATTGAAGAAAATGACAGTTTGGATTTGCTATAATATTTTTTCTTTGTATATGAATTACTTGACATTTGGCAGTTTGGTCATCACATTTGTGCAAAGATTAATGTGTAGAATTTAAATTATGTGTAAATGGCAAATGGGTTGAAATAGTTCAGCAACCCATTATTACTCCATTTGATGGACATCAGTAAAGTATGTTAAACTGGAGATATTCACTCTCTGAATCGTATCGATTTCAGAGACATGCCTTTTAAAAGGGTGCAATATTAGCAGCTATTTGTGACTAACTCTCAGCCAAATTATTTTGTCTGATTCACATTTTAAGATTCATTTTTTAAAATGAATAAATGAATGTCTGGTGGAAGAATCCTCTTTATACAATTGCTGATAAATTGCATGCGTGATTACTAAACAACATGCAGAACAAAGAGAAAATGAATTATAAACACATTTTTTGTGTTGTACACAAATGCGAACTGATTGCATCAAATGTAGCTCTGCAGTCACACTTCCTATTTTTCACTCCTGTATGTTGATTATTTCACATTCAGACTTGATGATGTCTTCATCACCACATGCAGGTGTGGACGCTGCCCATATGGCATTCTATGTGTGCTTGATCTTTACGTCTGCTAATTAACAGATAAAAGTAAAACCATTGGCTTCGTTTGCATTTTCCACTGCTCTGTTACTTGGCACATTATTTGACATGCTCTGTAATGCCAAATGACTGTAAAATTCATGTACTGTACATGCAGTGGTGGCTCTTACATTCAACAGACATATACAATAGCCTAAATGAACAGTGTACAGCAATACCCTAGCTATTGTCCAAAGGGTGCCTATTTTTCTTTTCTGAATCTCAGGCCAACTAAGAGTACTAATTATTTGCTGGGTAAGTAAAGTGAATTCTCCTCCTGCTTTCAATCTGAATAGCTAACAGAAAGTGGAACGCTTGGTCTGTGCCCTGAACACACTACTACTCTGATCATCATTAAACCATTTTCCATTTTACCACCTATTTCATTTGCCCTTGGGCAAATCCTTGCAGATATATTTGCCAGTGTCCCTATCCATAACTGGGTCACTGTGCTAAGATGCCACACTGCCGTATTGTAGCGAACCAACACATCTTTACCAACCTTCATGGTATATAATGCAAGGATGGCTTTAAATAAGATTATTGTGTGCCATGACTCTGTCTATGCTTAATATGATGGCTAACACATAGTTAGCTTCATGTGTCTGTATAATGACTTAGCTGTCCCTAGGCCTTGTCTAATGCATTATATTGTTTTCTCCTCCATGCACGGGACTGTCAAAGCTCTGTTGTAAATTATAATTGGATTTTTTGTGCTGAAAACAGACGTTCTCTCCCAACATATGTTGGTGTAAAAGCCATTCAGCCTCTTTTTACAATTTTCTTACTTTTTAGTTTCAGAAGATATTGAGGGTTCGCAGACAAGTGAGAATTTAAATATCCGAGTAACTCAGTGATAGGCACAAAGATAAACCAGCAGATAGAAGTCAGATATATAGGGAATATTCCAAAGGATAAAAGTATAAGAAAATGTCTTGTTTCAAATATAAGATAGTGTCCACACAATTAACTGATAAGACAGGAACACACTGAGACATCAAAGTAGGACACAAATTTCACTATCATGTACATTTAGCAGAACATGCACAATATACTGTATTGGCATTCAATCCATGCACCTAGATTTTTAAACAATCCAATATGGCTCCATTATGGTATATATTTTACAATGATATGCAATTACACAACTTTAAACAAGCAGTTTGTAAGCAGACAAGCAAACAGTCTGTAGGCAGATAAACACAACAATGTTATTTAACTAAGCAGTATTTACATATTCTGGAGTCATCACAGTTCATTTGCACTTTTCTTCCACACTGTTTCCCGATGGACAATGCCTGACAGCCTGATTGCCTTCCCATTCATATTCATGTAATCTTTTTTCGAGCTTGACACATTACAATAAGTCAGGAGATGAGTGTGAGAGTGTCAAAACAATGAGAGCAAATGCAGCATTAGTTTTGGATAATTCTGTCTTTGGTGATGAACTTCAGAAAATGTGTTCAAACCTGCGCCCAGATGAAGGGCTGCCGTGGGTGTTGATTTTGCAGTTTGATTGTACTTACGAAAGATAGTGGTCTGACAACTCCATGATTTATAATTACAGTCGCACAATGCAAATGATGTTTGATGCAAATTGTTTTCTGCATTAGAGGCCAACTGTGAGATAGCCAATCAGAGTGTTTCACACATCAATACAAGCATGTCATCAGTAGATTATAAGCATGTGCATTTGGAACGGCTATGGTCTTTCATGCTAGCATCTATTTAAGCTAACATCAAAGCAAAATGAGATCTTTAAAGGCTATAGTAGTCGCCCAGTTCAGTTATACTGTACCCCTGGGTCAGAACATGAAAAAAATTCCCAGCCACTGTGCTGGCGAAGAGGGGTAGAGATGCAATCCAGGCCTTTTAATAACCCCTAGAGCACAGCTTCCACTAAATTGTCCCCTTGCTGAATTATTTCCAATAATAATGGCCACACATTTACTCTGGGTGGGGGTAATAAGGATATGAGTGTGGGACAAAATAGACTTAAAAAACAGAAAACATAGCAACAGCTTTTTTTAATTTTAGCCTAGTTTAGCCTAGTTACATCTTTCTGCACAATAAGCAAATCAATATGACCTACTACTAAATTGTTTACATCCCTTACAGGTAAATCATCTTAAAATTGGCTTAATATTTCTCTCAGAATGTGTTTACACTGTCCTGCTTCGATAATGGCACAAAATGTCACATATCTGTGGCTTACCATGGACGCTGGAAATAATCACGCTCTTATCTGAGGAAGATGAATGTTGTCTGGGTCTACTGTTGTATTAAAAACATCCTGATCAAGCGAATATATTTTGCAAGGTCAAGTGGTAAAAGACCGAAAACACTGGTGCAAATGCTTCAGCAAGTAATCATATTTAAAGGACTTCAAAAGCACCAGGGTTATTTGTAAAATCCAATTTATCTGTGTAGACGGTGCTACAGCAAAACTTGTAGGATGCAGGTGTGGGCAATGAAAGTCACTTTTTTGCATACCGTCATCAGAATATGTTTCATTCTTATCAACTAAGGACCAATTTGCTGAGCAAATTCTTTTCTAAAACTGCATCTCATCCTTTGGCTAAACTTATAATTGACTTAAATAATGTCATTTCCTTAATTCAGACAAAATAGGGTATTTTAACAAATATTATACCAATGAGAAAATAGGTTCATATAAAACTAAACATGAGCCAACACAACATTATTTTAGACTATTTTATTTTATATATAGACTATTATTTTAGACTACCGCCATTATGATCTTAAAAAGCCACATTTATCAGTCAGCAGGTCTATTACTATTTGCAAAAATTCACATCCAAGCACAACTGCACTGCATTCAGTGCATTTGAATCAGCAGATACTGCAGGAATACATGCAGAGCAACATTCTGTTAAGATCATTTGCACTTACAGTGAGAGAAAATAAACAGCTATATAAGCAAGCCATTAATTATGAGCTTACAATGGTGCATCAGTGAAAAATAAACCAACCTCAAAAACATACGTAGAATATGTACGGTATCTGTTTATATACATAAACAGATTTTATAATATGATCCTGATACTATAGCGACACTTTGTTCATCACTACAGAGTGCAGAAATTCCTCTGATGATTATTTCAACAGGATACCTTGTTTAATGTATAAAAAACATTCATTTGTTGTGGTTGGTTTGTAAGATGCTCATAGCTAAATTGGCTCATCAAGGCTGATTGGGCTAAGGTTGAAGAAAAATAGACAACTTACCTTCAGGGTAATTACATATCAGCATACACACTCCCCATATGCTCCTTGTTTCCATGGAGACACGTGGAGAAAGTAAAATGTGGAAAGGTGAGTGCTGAGGAAGCAGGGATTGGCCACCAGCAAGCTCCAAGGCAGTGTCAGTCACCCTGAACCATGCTCATGAATCATCATCCAATTGATGCTGGGTGACCACAGGTCCATGACCTTCAAAGAGATGAATTAAAGATTATTTTAAGAGATCACTTTTGCTGGATTGACAGTTAGATGTCATGATATGATATTGGGTACAAGTGGGGAAAAGAATAATGTATTTAATAATGTCTTTATACATTATATTAATGATTTATTTACTTTTCTTGTTTAAATGTTCCCGCATATGCATTAAAAATATGCAGGTATGACAGGTATTTCTGATGCATGTCTATTTATTCAAATGTTCCAAATGTGTTATCATCAGTTTAGTCAATTTTAAAGTTATAATCCAACTAACTCATTTTTCTGTTTAATATGTTTAATTTTTCATTATATGTAAAGTTGTTTTCAAACAACGCAACATTGTTAAAAGTGTTATATAAATAAAATAAAACTGAATTAAATTGAGTTAAATAAAAATTTTCACACACTACACACCAGCTTCTATATTTTTATTTTTTTTTTACAATAAAACTGTTACAGTGATAGCAGTATGGAGATTTGCTTTGGGAGTGCACTTTAAAACATGCAAAACCAAACGTATGCCATACCTGTATTTTCAAATGATGAGCCACAAACACATCCAAAGATACAGCTTATCATATAAATTTTGTATCGTCAGTCAACAATGTCCGACAGTGTTTTTATTCCAAAGGTACGCGCATTTGAAGAAATATTGACAGATAATTATGTTTGCTTAACATATGTGACTTTTGAATGACTGTTTCCAATCTTGACCTAGTGGCAGTCGTCATGAACTTTCAATTTAAACTGGCATTTTTACTCATACAGACCCAAGACGTTTCTGTTTCATTTTCTAATAAAGACACATGACAGCATTTGCTTTTTGCTAATACCAGGGAATATAAATATTATATTAGGAAATACTTTGCTTATAAAAAAATTACCACCTGTGCTTTTAGTTAAAACAATACTGCCCAAGGCTAAAGTATTAAACATTGTAAATAATTATGTGAGCATTTCTCATGATAATTAGTCTGTACAGAAGTAGCAAATCAATGATAATACTCACATCTTGCACAAAGCTTAAAAGAATTACAATACACCTGGCTGGGCTGTCTCTGTGGTCTCTATCAGCACATCCAGAAAAATTGAAATTATTTTCCCCCCATATTGCCTTTGATTCTGTAGAAAACCACTGACTAATCATTCAGTTCTGAGCAGCAAATCCAGAAGTTTGACATTTTATTTCAGATGATATACAGACAGATAATAAAATGTTAAAGGTTTTCACAGAGGACGAAGGTCATAGCACTACAATATCAACAGTTTATTACCTTTCCACCGTGGAAAAAAGACAACATTGGAAATCTGTCCCAATATAATACCAGCAGGCTGCAACATAATAACAGTTATATTCAATATTGCTCTTCCTGTCTCTGAAGGGTCTAAACAAAGAGACTGGCCTGTTGAAATAAAACAGAAAGTTTGTCTCAGATCTATGTATAGAATTGTTCCCATTACTACATTACATATATATATATATATATTATATATATTTCTATACAGTACATGTGTCTGTTGCATATGCATCAAAATCTATTTAACTGATTTAATTTGTTCTAAAAAAATTAGTCCCTTAATGTAATAATAGGTGATGCGTTTAATGTGTTATTCAATAGCTAAAACTATAAATAGTTTGTTACATCTAAAACTATAGCTAAAAATGTTATTAATTGGGTACCGTGGTTTTCCACATCATGTGACTAAAAAACCCTAACTTAATAAAACAAAGCTTACAAGCCATTGCGTATTAAAGCCTCTTTTCTTTGCCAGTTCTTGTTGTCATATTTCATACAATAAAATGCTCCACTCACATTAAAATGTAGCCTTTATGTACCAATGAGCAAACAAGTGTGGTAATACATAATATGTCTAGTTGATGTTCAGCATCGAAAAAACTTACTGGTTACCAAACTAATGCTTTTACTTTCTCAGATAGCTCATTTCCCTGCAATTTCCCTTTGGCATTTAGTAACAATAGACTTCCAGCAACTGTAAAGCTTAAAAACTAGATTAAAAAATGCCAAGCAAGGCAAATGATGTCTAAACGACTGTCTGACATAACTAATAATGAAGAGAACAGATGAACATCCTCTTCAGGAGTACTCCATCACAGAAACTCACTTCATAACTGCAACCTGCTCTGCACAGATAATGCAGCCAAGAGCTGCAACCCGTTCACTGACTTTTCTTAGGAACCTACAGCCAAAACGAGAATCTGAGATTCTGTGTGTGTGAGAGAGAGTGAGGGACAAGGGGGAGTCAGTTTGGGCTGCAGGACAGCAGATTTGAAAGGCAGTGCTTAATGTACTCATCATTTTCACACCACATGTCTAAGTAAATAACTGCAACAACCCCAATGGCATTCCGGTAGTGCACACACAGTTGTGTTAATTCTACCACAGAATAACAAAAGTGCAAAGCATCGAAGCAAGCTGTTTGATAGACCTGTCCATAACATTTGCATGTAAATGTAAGAGAGAGTTTTTAGACATATCAATTATCATAGCAAATGAAGTCCTATCGTAAACACTTTTTTGTTAAGCAGAATGTATCCTTGTTTATAATGTGTGTCCCATTTATATTGTTCAACAGGAAAAGGTAAAACTGACAGGAGTTACAGAAAACTGAAGGTGCGCTTGTTCTCTTGTCAGAAGTGACGATACTGCTTAAAAGTAAATGACATATATAAGAGATAGATCCTTGACTTCTCCCAGAGAAAGTAAATAAATGGATGTCTGTGATAAATGGAAATTTAAGGATGAAATGCAATTTAACAGCTTGACAACAGCACAATGTTTCTCACACGCTCATTTAAAGCTGCTGTAGAGACAGCCTAAGGACAGTGCAGGTGCTAAAGAGAGTTTTATATAGAACCCTTGAAACTGGCCAACAAAACAAGCAATTTCTTTCTCTGTAAGTAATGGTTTTGAATCACTTGCCATACACACAATTGCAAAACCTTAAAGGTGTCCACAAAAAAAACTCCATGTTAAGGTGACTCACTTTATGTAAAATAAAAAAGCTTGAATTATGCTACTGATTTGACTAAAGTTTTCATCTTACAATTTTAAACGTGTTTTAAAATCACAATTTCCAAAGGGATAAAACTTTTTAAATGAGCACAAAAAATATGAAGTGCACCTTTAAAACAGAACTCAGGGCTATAATCAAGTTAAACAGTGATGTCCTCAAATTATACAATAGTGGTTGACCAATATAGAGTTTTCTGTGGTTTATTGTTAAATCCTGCCCACCTCAATCGTGAAAGTGTGGTTACATTCTTGACAAAACATTATGCACATCCTGGAGTTAGACTGAGGGAAGCAAAACCACAAAGCAGTGATTTTAAGAAAAATGCATTTTACATGAACCCATCTTAAAGCATGACATTTCGTCTAATCCTGCATGAAAGATAACAGCTGACATGCTAAAGCATGAAATTTCAATCACGTGTTGGTTTTAGGAATCATTTGGGACACAAAATCACAGAGACCTTTCCCTTGTCTTTTTCTCTGCACAGCAGTCTACAGCGATGGCTAGGGGGACTAAGTACGCTCACTGTTTCCAAATCCTTTAAATATTTCACTCCTCTGACAGAGTGAACACTGACTGCTCTGTTTGCCCTCTTTCTGCTCTGCTTTTGCACCTGTTCCAGCTCCTAAGTCTCGGTCTGTTCCTCTTTTGCTTCTCACTGCAACACTTTTCTCCCTTTTAAGAAAAATCCTAGCCAGGCAAGCATTATGCTAATTTCCCCCACAACAGTTTAGGTGAAGAAAACATATTGCATAGCCTAACAATGACTCTCTCCAGTCCCCATTTCATTAATGTAGTAGCTAACAGCAACTTTATTGTAGGCACATTTGTTCCTAATTGGGGAAAGCTATGTTCACCTGCGCTCATGCACACGTGTGTATGCATGTTTACAAGAAAGCATGTGTGCAAAGAAAATAATTCTTTCTGACTGGTGGCAGATCTGCAATAAAGATATTGTTGCACCACAGCAAAGAACTGGCAAATGGTCACAAACCATTAAAAAAACAGAGTTATATCAGTCACAAGCCATGCATGAAAGGAGTCTAGTGTCTCTCCAGAGAAAGATTGGGAGTTGTATGTACTTTTGCGTGAGAGACAGAGGCAGTGATAGAAAGAGAGAGAGAGGTAAAAAGAGATGCGAAAGTCATTGAAGGGTGTCAATATATTCTGAAATTGAATTAAAGTGTAATTAGGGAAATCATTACCTGACACTTCAGCAGTGGGATTCGGTTAATTTATTGCACCATCTTTCACTGAATTAAGAATGTCCTATAAGACTTCTACTTTTTCCAAAGGTGATGGTCACATTGAAAAAAGCTTAATTTTATAAATAAATAGCAGACGTTTGCCTTTTTGTTGCTACAGACATTGTTTCAAGTGTTTCAAACATTGTGATTGCATTCATTTAGGCACTATGAATTGTTATTGTTTACCAAGCCAATCGTTTTATACAGAAATACCCATTAAAGACTTTTTTTTTACAAAAACTGAAGCAGTTATAAATTCGTAAATAGAAACATTGGCTAAAAGAAAGACCTTGGCCCTGTTTCGAGAAGTCATTTCAACACTTCCTTGTTGACTCTCCCTTGGCTGTTCCCCGCTGACGAATCGAATCCCCTCTGTTATCCTAACTGCCAGTCAATTACTCTGAGATCTCAGGAAGTATGTGAGATCAGCCTTTCGATTGAGTCTGAGTTAACTGAAGTCTAGACCTCAAGAGTACATACTGCCCTGAGAGCATGGTAAACATAATTAAGTACTAAAAAATAACAAATGGTGGCAGATGATTTACCCTTCCTTATAAACCCTATAAAACCTTTATTGCTTCTATCTCAGTTAAATAAGCAGAGACAATTATAACACTGTGGCTTTTTCAAAAGATTGCTTTGTTTGACACAGCAAAACTGGTTCAACCAATGCTGTGAGTTTGGGGCAGGACTGTTTGACTGACCAATAGCAGATAGTGGAGGGGGGGATTACTTTTGCAGTTCTATTCAGTAGAGCACAATTTACATATTTGCCTTTAAAAGTTCAGTTCAGTAAACTCTCTCTTTGACCCCATGTTCACCACTACTAAATTGACCTGACTAAGCAACCTTTAATACAGAATAGTAGTACAATAAGTATGACTGTCCTATAGCCATCAAATCACTCATACATATTGTGTTTACAGATCACAACAGTGCAGTTGTAACGATTACGGACTCTTTTGTGTTATGTTAGTTTATCTTGGTTTGTTTTGGGTCATTTCCTGTCTTGCCTTATTTGGTCATCTTCCTATTCCTGTTTAGTTAGGTAATTCCCATCACCTGTTTGCCCCTTGTTATCTGCACTATTTAAGTTCCCCATTGAGTGTGGTCCTTGTTGGTGAATGTTTTGTATTTTATGATATGATATAACTCCCATTTCTTAGAATATTCTTGGTTTTGCTCCTTCGTTTCGTGTTCTGTGCTCCTGTCAGCCCTCAACACGTTACAGTTGTGTTAGTCTGTTAAGAATTCAATTTTTTTGTTCTTTTGTGTGTGTATGTTTTGTTATTTGGCTGATTGGTACAGTATTTTGGGCCAAAGTGAATGCTGCCAGCCCTTTCTTTGTCAGAGATTATTTTAAGACAAATGGGAAAGACAATGTTCCAGCAGATCTTTATTAAATTTCTTATTTAACTTTAACAGCTGAACCAGTTTTTTGTCAAGCTTTAATGACTGTTTGAGAAGATTGTGCCATTTTAAATTTGATCATTAGTAGAAACATTTAATCAACCTTTAAAGCAGAAAAACAGTAAATTTGAGAGATAAATACATATATATATATATATATATATATATTATTTTTGTGAGGCAATAAATATAGGGTTTTGTAGGGTTTATAAGGAAGGGTAAATCATCTGCCACCATTTGTTATTTTTTAGTACTTCATTATGTTTACCATGCTCTCAGGGTAGTATGTACTCTTGAGGTCTAGACTTCAGTTAACTCAGACTCAATCGAAGGGCTGATCTCACATACTTCCTGAGATCTCAGAGTAATTGACTGGCAGTTAGGATAACAGAGGGGATTCGATTCGTCAGCGGGGAACAGCCAAGGGAGAGTCAACAAGGAAGTGTTGAAATGACTTCTCGAAACAGGGCCAAGGTCTTTCTTTTAGACAATGTTTCTATTTACGAATTTATAACTGCTTCAGTTTTTGTAAAAAAAAAAACTTTAATGGGTATTTCTGTATAAAACGATTGGCTTTATATATATATATATATATATATAAACAAAGACCATCACTGCAGAGTTGCTACTATGTAGTTTTGGAATTCTGCTCACAGCCTTAAGCTTTCAGATTCAGGGTCTCTAACAAAGACAGTTAAAACCTTAACTCACTGTTTCTAGGTCTTTGTCATAATTCACACAACCTTGTTGTAGTATACTGCATGCCTAGCCTTACATACCTCAGTTTCTTTCTAATGCTACATAATACATAAAAATTTAGCTGTTATACAAAAGTATGAATTCAATAAAAAAGAATCTCTTGAGCTATTTGGTATTTCCAGGCATTTGTCTGCCAAGCTCACCCTCTGGACTGTCCATTCATCAGGCAACTACTACAATCCATTCGAATGGGATATGCCATTTTCTATTAATGGCCTGTACAGTATGTTTTCTCCCCAGACAAATGCCACAAAGTCCTTTTTAGCCCATCTTATTCAAGCAAAAAGTCACGCCACAAGTAAGTGGGGAAAATACTCAGTTGCCTCTGAACCATGACAGAATCTAATATCAAGATGGATCTGTTCTGAAGACACAAACATCACACAAATAATGCGTATCCTCATTGGTTTTTATTAAAAAAAGCCATTAGCAAATGACTCAAGGTCTGAAATGACAATGCTCCTCTTTTATTTTCATTATATTTATATTTCCATCAGAGGTTGACTTGGTGAATTAGAATGTCTTTTTTCTTTTATCTTCTTTTGATAATAATGCTTTCCATTGAGGTATCTTGTTCGACATTTGTCAGATATATCATCCTAAAGGAAGAAAGATGGGGACAAAATAAAATGAACAAAATGATGCAGCACTAGAACCTCTCAGACTCTTTTCATTTGATAAAATAGGCTTTTGTGCATTATAATAGAACAATATAATGCCATGATATTGATCAGATGTCTTAGCATGTTACCACAATATGAGGCAATATGATTAAATGTCCAGAACTGTTACCACATAGCAGCTGCAATTAAAGATTGTTAAAATTAAACTTTGAATTAGTTCTCCTTTAATGCCCTGATAAGCTACACACTGATAAGGAATCGCATGTGTTTTCTGTAGAAAACACTGTAAATGGTGAAAATATGTAGCTGTAACAGCTATTAATACCCATGTCATTAAAAATGACTAACGCATTGACTTGATTCAAACCAATTTGTTTAGATAGTTGCAGGTTGAAGCACATTTTTAGAGGGGTTTTAGATAAAAACATTTTAACTGTACTCATGAAACTCATATGGAGGTTTAACACCACAAAACCAACAAAATTAAAAATATTAAAATTATATCTCATGTTTGTGTATTTGTATATTAAGCTAACTGAGATTTTGCAAGAATACAGAAGTAAACTTTATGCTTTATATATTGGCTTTAATGTTCCTGTAGCTCAACTGGTAGAGCATTGCGTTAGCAGCCAAAAGTTGTGGGTTTGATTCCCAGGGAACACACATACACATGAAATCTATAGCTTGAATGTACTGTAAGTCGCTTTGGATAAAAGCGTCTGCCAAATGCATGATGTAAATATAAATATAAATCTGTATCTTGATCTGATATTTGCAGTTAAACAAACCCACTCAAAAACTTTGCAAAGTGTGTAAGAAGTGCAAACTTGTAAAAAGTGTTTTGCAAAGTGTTTGTAAGTGTCCACTTACAAGCTCACAGTGGATTGATTTATGGCATTGCACATTGACCACGTGGCATTGAGAAGGGAGGGTTAATGTTTTTCAGACATCATTATTAGACATTTTCAGCTGTGGCAATGGTGCTTGTTACTGAGGGACAAAGCTCATATGTCAGAGTCATTAGAGAAGGAGAGCATGACACTGGCTTGGCCTCATCACTATTCAGGTGATTCATACAGCCAGTGGAGAGTCTGACACTTCGGATACAAACTAGACTAGACTAAAGCTTCACTCATTGCTTATGACAATTTAACAGCCCTTGAAAGCTCTCTGTGCCAACATGCTAAATTGATGAAATAAACATCAGTTTTACCTGGTTTCATAAACAAAGAACACACACTTAGTTAGTATGTAATGCACAACTACGAGCTAATTATGCGAGCAAGTGCAGGAGACCATTTCTCCCACCTGCATTTACATTATCCGTAGACTTCTCATGTTTTCATAGCCTAACCTATTTACATGAAGCGCAATTGCAATGCCAAATGGGATAGGGAGAAAGAAAATGTGGAAAAAGTGTATAAGCACAGTGCAGCCCATCAGAGGTAAAATGAGTACAGAAAAAATACAGGATTCTGTCTAAATAAAATATTATCTGTATTTTACTCCCTAGTGTACGACACATCACTGACACCATTAGGTCTGTGTTTTAAGTGAATATTTACCTGCTGTAATGATTCACTGTATGTGTTGATAAATGTTACTGGCTCTTGATGTTGCACAATTTCACAATATATATCTCGACTTCACCCACAGCAGCAGACTGCCTTCAAAGCATGCTGCCTCAGCTTTGTCAAGCAGCTGTTTTCTGCACGACCCAATGATCTGCTGTTGGTTCTTCGGATGTCTCTTTACTATCCACAACATCTGAAAACATCTTGGCAACAATGGTGCTTAGATTTCTCTCACTGATATATTTGATTAGATTTTTTCTGATTTCGTTTCCTTTTCTTTCCTCCTGAGATTGCTCATTTCCTCACACGGTCGATCACAGAGAATCAATTGGAAGCCAATGCTTGACTGTTACTGTTTCTGCTCACCCTTGTGTTTAAAACAGATGACAGCATCATCAGCCATGCATCGTCTAATACAATGTATATGTGTGTGTGTGTGTGTGTGTG